>JANAVB010044818.1:1609327-1958603 GCA_029216955.1 Iris pallida | reverse complement strand
GCGGCTGCCACCTTCATACGGTTCAAAACTTAAGAAGCTACCCTCATGCGGCTTTGGCTCGCGGTTATGACACATGGCTGAAGATCAGTTTCCCACGTGGCACTAAATCAATCAAGAGTCATCAATAAATCCCAACAACCAGATTTAGTACAATCACCATTATTACTCAGACCAAATTAGATTTGCTGTAATTTAGCAAATTGGACACGTGGCAGGAGATCCGAGCTTGTCATGATAAATTATAAAGATTCATTGCAATCAGCATTAATTGCCCATACAGATTTGGCGCAATCAAGAATTAATTGCTCAGATATGATGCAATCAAGATCAATGGTCCAGATTACAAGCTGTCGACTTTTTTAGGGTAATCATTGCAAACCCTAATGATGACACCCCACTCCTATAAATAGCAAGGTGCCATTCCCTTGCAAAAAAAGAACCCCGATCCAAAACCGAAAAAATATAGCAAGGTGCCATTCCCTTGCAAAAGAGATCCTTTCCACCCGGCTGGACACACAGAGGGACAAAGGCGTGCACAGAAAAGTCTTCCCATTTGGAGAGCAGTTCTTCACCGGTGCCAAGGCTACGTCTGATCGTCCAAGGAGTAAGGCAGAGCGGCCGTCGCTTTCCCGAGCCTCTACCGTCACCCCCCAGAATCAAAACTAAATAATCGTACTTAGATTGCTGTACCTAGGTTTTCGTCCCTAGGCTTTCTTTGTACGAACGAGTTTGTATTGTGAAGTAAAAGTCCAGTCCTCCCATATTTAATTATTCTGTTCTTTTATAATCAATGGCAAACACGATGGCGACTCTGCTGGGGACTAACTTCTCCATGGCTGAGGAGTTGGTGATGCAATCAGACGCAGCCAAACTTGGCTCCACTCAACAAATGCTGGTCGCCCGGTTCGACCAACAGGCGTTTGAAGAAATGCTCTCCGACGGGAGCGCTGGCCCGGTCCAGTGGCGAGCTCGTACGAAGAAGGCCCGCAGGGAGTGGAGACCCAAAAATTTTGCTCCTCCCCAAGCTCTCGAAGAAGTACTTTCTATTGCCCGAGACAGCGAAGAAGTCTCGCTTGCGGCCCCACTTCAGACCATAGAGGACTCTACTGTCCCCAAGTCCGGCAGCAGAAAACACTATAATGCCAGACTTGCAGGGGCAAAGAGGAACTCTATGCAGTTCCAGCCGCATAAGGGCGCCAGCCGTATGAAGAATCATACGGCCATAACTGCCAACCTTATGAAGAAAACTCATGCGGCCACAAACGTCAGTCGCATGCAGAAAGCCCATACGGCCAGAACTTCCAGCCGCATGTAGGCAGCCTGCACGACCATGACATCTAGCCGCATGCCGACAGCCTGTACGGCCACGACTCCTAGCCGTATACAGAAAGGTCATGCGGCCACACATACCAGCCGCATGCAGACAGCCTGTACGGCCACCGATCCTAGCCGTATACCATCTATCCCATGCGGCACACGGTCAGTCTTTGACCGCCTCTTATACGGTCCTGACCACGAAGGCTCTCTGGAGCATATGCCAGACTCTGTTGTGACCAGCTTGGACTCTTCCTACTATGCACTCTCAGGTGCTAGAAGGAGGAAGTCTCGGGCAGCACGGGCTCGACGAGCTCAGTCGGCTGTCCCAACTTCTGACTGTCAGGGCGTCCTGCTGACTATTACGCGGGCCCCTGCTAGAAAGTTATATAAAACTATCCGTGTCCGGCCCCCGACAGGCGACGAACGGGATAGTCATCAAGAATCTCCCAACAACAATCAGGGGCAAGTACTCGTATGACCTCCACATCAGGGAGCAGACAGGAGGCCGACACGCTCATATGCCCAGAAATCTCGGGCTCACAAATCGGGTGACTTGCGCAACGTGGTTCTTCACAAGCGCAAGGAAAGAGACGAAGATTTGATGTGCAACAAGTCCTGTCAAGGACATCGATGCATCCAAGTCATAGTCAACTGCTGCTGCAACAAGACAGCAGCACAAAAAGACCGACGGCCCGTCTTCCAAAGGCTGCAACACCCAAGCTCAAAAGACGAGGCGCTTCTCGTTGCCTCTTGTAATTCTGCTCTGAAGATTTCTGGCAGCGGGAGAGGGAAGAAAACAAATGTCTCCAGCCCAAAAATTTCTACCGGCGTAACCAAGAAATTTCTTCTAAACGGTTGTCTACCACCGTTGCAGGAGGAGTTTACCAAGGTACCCGCTCAAAAATGAAATCTGCCACACTGGGAGATTCGTCCACATCTATGGGAGACACGAGAGCCAGGGATAGCATTCCTCCAAATATCCACAACAACCCGGTGTTCCAAGAAGATGGTCCGGGGGAAATGGTTTACCCAACAGATGTAGCAGATCCTGATGTCCCCGAGGACGTCCACAACTTTCAAGACGAGGCAAGCTCGAAAGCTAGGGGTACCACTCTTTCTGAGTCCGAACCAGAGGAGAACATTCCCACATACCCTGACGACTTCTCCGTATGAGGGTACGACTCAGAGGGCACGTCCTCTACCGTTCCTTCCATCTCTCACCATATAAGGACGGTATTTATGACGGATAGCAACCAAGACGGTCCCAGTGATCGCCAATGCATCGACACTCTGGAGGCCATACTGCATGCTTTGGTCAAGTCTGTGGACGAGATCAAAGCGGCCCTTCCGACTTTGCAAGGAAGGACGCCTGGCCAAACAAGTTTGGGTCCGCGGTCAATAAGGACTCGAACTCAGCTGCACCAAACCCGGGCGATAATCCTCCTGAAATATCGGCTCCCACCGATGCAGACGAGGCCAGAAAGGCAAGAAGAGAGGTCCAGGAGCTTCGGGCCTTGTTCCAAGCTCGAAAAACCTGCTAGGACCTTAGGATACGACAACCGTATCCTGCTGCGTGGAGAGATGTTCCCTTCCCACCAAAATATAAACCATTCCATATCAATCCATATGATGGAAAGACATCTGCAAGCAGGTACATCACCTACTTCTAAGTCACAATCGATCATCTGCCTTATGACGATGCCATTCTTACGCGGTTGTTCATCAGAGCCATGGAAGGGGTCGCCTTCGACTGGTACCGCAACTTGCCGGACAATTGCATCCACTCCTTTACCGGCTTCAAACGTATGTTCCTAGAGAGGTTCTATGAAGTAGGACAAGATGTGACAATGTCCACCCTCATGGACGTTGTTCAGGGAGAAAAGGAGCTAACAAGAAATTATATCGAACGGTTTCGCCAAACCGCGATAAAGCTGCCTTCCGGCAACCCTGATTCCTCCTTGATTGAAATTTGCCAAAAGAGACTGCTTCCCACAATCAGCCTCTGGATGGGCGAAAGTCAATTCAAGGATTAGAAGATGTTCATCATCAGTGCCACTAGTGCAGAAGACAAGGTGAATAAAGCCCGCCAACTGGATTTGTACATCTCGGAAGGGGAAGACAAGGACAAACGCCCTAACGTCAACAATGGTGGTATTTCCTCCAGCAACCGAGACAACAAGGGCAAACAGGCTATGGTGGCTGACACAGCCCCAAAGTTCGAATCAACACCGGCAGAAAAGTAGTGGCCTCAGATGACCTACTCCTTCGAGGATGGCCATGTTAAACCCGTCTTAGACATGCTCATCCAAGGAGGACGAATTCAGCTCCCTCCTCCCAGGCGTGAGCCTCGTCCGACAGATATGGAGAGTCCCAAGTACTGCCATTACCATCATTATGTTCACCATGCTACACAAGACTTCTATCAGCTGAAGCGATACATCCAACATCTCATCGATTCTAAGGCCCTGGCCATTGATTTCGAAGAGGTGACCGTGGCAGCCAATATGGTGTCAGTACAATTTGGCAGCTTCCCTCTGATAAAAACTCAAGATAGAGTAGTACCCGTCCCCAGAGCAAAAATGGTGGTCTCTAACCTTCCACCTCCCCGAGACCAAGCAGCTGGTCTAGTGCCCCTTGCTACATCACGGAGGGAGATCATGTGGGTCCATCCGGACTTGGTACCTGAGGTGACTCAGTCCGCACCTCCCTCCACCAACAAGAAGAAGAATGGAAAAGTCAAATCATGCAGCACGATCTCGACAGAGGTTGAAGAAGCTACCGTCGTTGTTACCCGCTCCGGCACACAAACCCAACCTCCATCGGGTAACTCGGCTGAAGACCCTCAAACGACAGCTGCTGATGCTCCGGGACCTTCGCAGCCTTCGACGACCAATAATCCTAGGCCGAAGGAGACTCGCTTCGACAAACCACTCCGAAGAGGGACGCCTCATGGGCTAGAGAGGCCATACAACTTTGACATCCTAGCACAATTGGCCAACACACCGGCCAAATTGTCGCTATATGAGCTCCTGAGACTCTCCAAGGATGTCCGCATCGCACTGAGCGAAGTACGCCAGAATGCCGATGCATACCTGGCTCAGTCCAATCTCACCGGGGAGGACACGCCAACAGATCTCCAGGACAGCCTTGCACAGGGTCAATGCCAAACATTGTCTTCACTTCGCAGGATATGCTTATCAAGACCAACTTGCAAGATCGCCCTCTATATTATACTGGGTACATTGGCGATATCAAGGTCGATCGGATGTATATTGACCCCGGGTCCTCCATCAGCATCATCCTGAAGAGCCTACTACACCATCTGTGTATCCCAATGCATCGCCTGTTGCCGACAAGCACCGCCATCAATGGTTTCAATTCGGGCAGGAGCTACCAGATCGGGAAAATTTGCCTAAAGTGCCAAATCGGCGACCTTCAGTCAGAAGTGACCTGTTATATTATAGATGCGGACACTTCCTACAATATTCTCCTGGGGCATCCTTGGATACACAATTACATGATCGTGCCTTCCACACTGCACCAGTGCTTCAAGTACATTGACAAGCACGGCCTTATGAGGACAGAATTTGCCGATATCGATCACTTTAAAGGGGTCGAATCCTACTACTCAGATTCATGCTTGTACGAGAAGTCGAAAAAGCATCTTATCGAAGGAGATACTCAAGCTCAAACTGAGGCAACAACGGGATCAGAAGAATCTCTGACAATCCACCTCCAAGTCCACAAGCCTGGCATAACTGCGCCCCTTACAGCCACTCTGCGTAAGGACGCAATTAGCCTCTATGCACAGGAGAAACAGATGATAATCCGACTGCCAAGGTCTGGCCAAGCGCCAAGACCCACGACAGAGCCACTGACAATCAGGCTGCCTAAAGCTAACCAGCGACAAATAGGGAAGCTCGATCCCTCTGTCAAGCCGATGATAATTTGTCTGCCCAGAATGAATCAGCAACCGAGCATTAGGCCAGGGACTACTAGCCAGCCAATAACTCCCCGCTCAGCACCGAGCACCAAACAGGGGGTAGCTAGTATGCCAACAATTCTACGTTCTGCTCCACCCATGGAGCCCCTGATGATCAAATTACCCAAGTCATCCTCTCAGTCTACATTTACACAGGGGGTGGCTGAAGAAGAATCAGAACTGGCCAAGTATGTGGCTGCTTACACTGATGTTCCATCTGCAGATGATGTAATCCCACTGGAAAAGATACCTTATTTCATCAATAAAGGGCTATCTTGAGCTTAATAAGCTTTGTATAATGTATGCTATGGAACACGGTATAGGCGCTCACCTGCAGACACAAGTGACAAATGTCTACACTGCAAAGCAACTTACTCCAGTGGAAGACGCTTACCACATAATCGAGGGAGGGGATCGCCCAATTATCTTCGGCCGAAAGAATGATCCACAGCCCTTCAAGATAGAAGAAGTTGAGCTCGAACCCGACACCGGAAGATTGCCCTTTCATCTGTATAGTTCCTAATCCAAATACCTTATGCAAAAACAAGGATATGATCTGGGAACTACACCAGGCTTAAACTACGACACTGGACGGCGGTTACCCTTATAATCGCCGATCCCGGCTGGGAAACCACGAGATTACTACAACAAAACCAGACGTGGGCTAGGTTATGTCACACCTGAAAGCTCAGACGAAGAATGCGACTGGCACTCACACTCAACCGGATCACCCACTTCCGATTCAGATATCAGCATCGGGGACATGCTCAGACAAGTCTGGTCCGTCAATATGGCACTTGCCAATGCCTATGAAGAAGATGAAGACATTCTCGAACTTCTTGAGCTAGAGCCATGGGCACAACAACTAGATGCGCAGTGGGAGAAGCGGTTCGAACAAAGAGAGCCTTCCACCGAGGATAAGGTTGTACAAGTCGATCTCGGTGATGAGTCCTCTCCAAAGCCCATCTTCGTCAGCAAGAATCTGACAGACGAAGAGGAAGAATCACTACTATAACTCGTCAGAGAATACATCGACGTGTTCACCTGGAGCTACGAAGATATGCCAGGATTGAACCCCGAGATTGCACTTCACAAGCTCAATATCCGTTCGGACGCAAAGCCAGTCAAGCAACAGCAACGTCGGTTCCGTCCTGACGTCATGAATGCCATTGAAGCCGAGGTAAACAAACTGATAGCCAACGACTTCATCCGTGAGGAACAGCATCCTGACTGGGTCGCCAATATAGTACCAGTCCTCAAGAAGAGTGGAAAGATTTGAATCTGCATCGACTTTCGCAATCTGAATGAGGCGTGTCCTAAGGATGAATTTCCT
Source organism: Iris pallida (assembly GCA_029216955.1). Lineage (NCBI taxonomy): Eukaryota > Viridiplantae > Streptophyta > Magnoliopsida > Asparagales > Iridaceae > Iris > Iris pallida. The sequence goes on along the minus strand of JANAVB010044818.1, from coordinate 1,951,971 downwards.
CTCCCTATCACAGACATCATGATCGATAACACCTGCGGCTTTGAGCGTATGTCATTCATGGATGGTTTTTCGGGGTACAACCAAATCAAGATGTTCCCTGACGACGAAAAGCATACATCATTCCGAACACCAATTGGCACATACAGCTATACAGTTATGCCTTTCAGTTTAAAGAACGCTGGCACCACCTATCAAAGAGCTATGAGCGTCATCTTTAGAGACCACTTGCGCAAAATAGTAGAATGCTACGTCGATGGCATCGCCGTCAAAAGCTGCTCTAAGGAAGATCATCTGCATGATCTGAGGACAGTGTTCGACCTGATGCGAGCGCACAATTTGAAAATGAATCCCACAAAATCCTTCTTGGGCGTATCCAGCGAAATGTTCTTAGGTTTTATCATTACCTCCCAGGGTGTCCACGTAGACCCTGAGAAGACGAAGGCGATCATGGAGATGGGTCCCCCGAGAAATTTTCGTGAACTCCGAGGCCTTCAAGGGAGGCTAGCCTACATCAGGAGGTTTATCTCTAACCTCTCCGAACGATGTCAACCATTCATCCACCTTATAAAGAAGGGCATTTCATTCGTATGGGACAAAGAATGCCAGCGCGCCTTCGACAGCATCAAAGAATATCTGACGAACCCTCCAGTCCTGGTAGCCACGATTGCTGGAAGACCATTCTTGTTCTATGTACGAGCGATGGAACATTCTCTCGGTGCTCTGCTAGCACAAAACAACGAGACAGGCCACAAACATGCTATATATTACCTCAGCCGAATGATGATGGGGCCGGAGCATCGATATACTGCCGTAGAGAAAGAGTACCTTGCTCTGGTTTTTGCCATTCAGAAGATGCGATACTACGTCACAGGACAAACCATCTATGTCATATCAAGAGTCAACCCCCTCAGGGTCCTCATGACTAAACCAGGCGCACTCAGCTCTCGCCTCGCTACCTGGGCGATATTACTGTCCCCCTATCACATGATCTTCGTCCCGCAAAAGGCTGTTAAAGGTCAAGCTCTGGCAGACTTTTTAGCAGCTCATCCAGGTTCGGAGTCAACCAAAATAGACGAAGAGATTCCAAACGAGGTCGCTAATTCAAATATGGCCTCCCATGATACCATATGGCGAATGTTCTTCGACGGTGCTTCTAGAACCGGGCCCAAGGGCAACGTCGTCGCTGGAGTCAGAGTAGTGCTGATTTCTCCTACCGGGTTGGCGATCAATCAAGCTTATTCCCTTACAGAGCCCTGTTCAAACAATGTGGCTGAGTACAATGCTTTGGTCATTGGCCTCCGACTTAGAAAAGAGCTGGAGATAGAACACCTTGAAGCATACGGCGATTCACAGTTAATCGTCAATCAGATTCGGGGTTCATACGAGGTTCGCCATGAGGACATGATCCCCTACCACGAAATAGCGATCGACATCATCTCATCCCTAGAGGGGTTCTTCATAGAGCACGTTCCCAGGCTCCAAAACATTGAAGCCGATGCCCTAACAGGTCTTGCCGTTTCCTTAGCAGTTTCGAATCATGCTCATCATAGGCCGCGAGTTGGTCTGTCCCAAGAACAATGTTCAGTGTGCTGAGAGTTACTCTGCTCTGACAGTCGACGAAGCACCAGACTGGAGACAACCGTTCATTGACTTCGTAGTCTACGACATCCTTCCAGAAAATCCGAAGGAAGCCACTTCTATCAGAAAACGTTCCCTCAGATTCTTCTACGATACAGAAGCGAAAATGCTATATCGGCGATCATACGATGGATTACTGCTTTGATGTCTGTCAAATATAGAAGCCAAAGAAGTCGTACGTGAAGCTCATGATGGCATCTGTGGGGCCCATCAGCTCGGCCCGAAACTACAAGATCGCCTTCGCCGAATGGGCTACTACTGGCCCACGATGGTTACGGATGCAATAGACTATGCACGAAAATGTAAAGCCTATCAAGTCCATGCAGATTTTATCCACCAGCCATCCGAATTTCTATACCCGACGGTGGCATCCTGGCCATTCGAAGCATGGGGAATGGACATCATTGGTCCAATCACTCCGCCTTCATCCCGAGGATATCGCTTCGTACTCGCAATCACAGATTACTTCTCCAAATGGGCGGAGGCTATTCCGCTAGCAGAAGTGAAGACTTCAAACGTGATCAGCTTCCTCAAACATCATGTTATCTACCGTTTTAGAATGTCCCGAAGGATCATCCATGACAATGGTCCGCAGTTCGTAAGCCACGCCTTCTATCGGTTTTGCGACAAACACCACATCCAGAATATTGCTTCAACACCATACAACCCAGCGGCTAATGATCTGGCTGCAGCATTCAACAAAATAATCATCAAGCTTCTCAAAAAGTTCGTGTCATCAAACAAATGCGACTGGAATGAAAAGCTCGGTGAACACTTATGGGCGTACCGTACCACAGTACGGACTGCCACCAGGAACACACTATTCTCTCTAGTATAAGGAAGTGAGGCAATTCTCCCACTAGAGACTCAAATCCCCTCACTCCGTGTTGCTCTCACATACAGATTGACAACGGACGATAATCACCATCACAGACTACAAGAATTGGAGGCTCTAGATAAGAAGCGCCTGCTAGCTCAACAACGAATTGAGTTATACCAGACACGTATCTCCGGAGCCTTCAACAAGAAGGTTAAAATCAGAAGATTCCAAGTGGGCAACCTCGTTCTGGCAGTTGGGAGGTCGATGGTTATGGTTCACAAAATCGCCTGCAAATTCCAGCCAAAGTGGGAAGGCCCGTTCATCATTAATGCTGTATTCTCCAATGGAGCTTACCGCCTCGCAAAACAAAACGGAGACTTGCTCATGTTGCCCATCAACGGCAAGTTCCTAAAGAAGTATTACGTCTGAAACGACATCCTCCGGGGTGATGAGTTACGTACCCGCTGGTACCACTGAACTCACATCCTGCCTACAAATTGCCGAGGTGATAAGTTACGTACCCGCTGGTGCCACTGAACTCACATCCCGACTACAAATCTGCCAAAATGATGAGTTACGTACCCGCTGGTACCGCTGAACTCACATCCCGACTACAAATCTTCCAGAATGATGAGTCATGTACTCTTTCGTACCACTGAACTCACATCCCGACTACAAATATGCCAAAATGATGAGTTACGTACCCGCTGGTACTGCTGAACTCACATCATGACTACAAATCTTCTAGAATGATGAGTCATGTACTCTTTCGTACCACTGAACTCACATGCCGACTCTAAATCTCCCAGATTATCGAGTTATGTACCCATAGGTACCGCTAAACTTACACTCTGGTCACTACAGATGAATCTATACCACGTCTTTTAGGTAGTAAGTCGTGTATGATTATACCTCTGAACTTTCTTCCCAAAAGGAGCTCCCTCCTTATGATCCAATACCTGCACTTTCAGTGCACAAAAAGGGTAACATATCCACAACATTCTCCGAAACAACCACGTCGATGTTACCTCTGAGTCGTTTCCCTTCCATAAAAAACAAACCGCCCCTCACATAGAACCTCCATGTCCTCATTACCTCTGAGTCGTTCTTTATTCCCTTCATGGAGCCCACTCCTGCCATGTCCTTATTACCTCTGTGTGGGATGGCTCCATCGAAGAAACCCTCATATTTACCATGTCCTTATTGCCTCTGAGTAAGTATGTTGGTTCTTCTCTCTCTCTCTTATTGTCCGTATCCAGAACCAGGATACGCCAAGGATAATAAGCCCATAAAAAGTCTCTCAAAAAAAAAGATTGAACGTATTCTGTTCACTCAAAATCAGTTACATCCACATGGCTACACCTCATAAGCAAGTCAGAAAAGTCTTCTATCAATTCATTCAGACAAAAAGAAAAAGATTATATTGATGCCCAAAAGAAGTGGAACACAAACTACAGCTGAAGACAGATAAAAATACCAAGACAAAAGTCGGACACTCATGAAAACCTACGAATCCTAGTTGCGGGGGCGCATATACCAATTCCTCAACCATTTTCCATATGAAGGATCTACTTGAGCAAAATCCTCGTCCGAAACAGGAGGGCCAGAACTCCAAAAATTACCGCCGTCAAACTGGGGCTCCTCTTTCCCAGCAACTTCAATCGGCGCCAGCTCTTCTTTTTGCTCCTCCATTCTCAGCATCACCTCCTCCTTAATGAATGACGGCTCTTGTTTGATGAAAGGAGGCAGCGGCTCTTCCTTTACGGTAATTGCAGCCTTCGGCAAGGATGCTGCAAGAATCAAAGATGAAAAGAAACAAAGTTAGAAGACGGCCACAGCCTCATACGGCCTAATCCAGACGAACTTATGTGGTCCTGTTTGAGAGGGCTTCATGCGGCTCGATTCAGAGAGACTCATGCGGCTCTTTTCGAAGGGTCATTATGCGGTCTAGTTTGTAAAGCATCTAGGCAGCCACTAGACAACTCCCATGTGGCTCAGACATGGGATACACTTCCATGCGGCTTGGATATGGGACGTACATATGGCCCCTATAAATTGAACAGTTCAACGAGAACGAGGAACGCATTAAAGGCTTGTGCATAAAGCATGCAACAGAGCCGTCTTTATTTCAAAGGATACGATCTGCCCAAACCCTTACCAGCTATGGGAGGGTGAACGTCAGGGTGGACTTCAGGCGCCGGGGCTGACGAAGAAGCCACACCCTTTCCCTTCGCCGCGGCGGTGGAAGCTTTGGGGGCCATTATCGATGACGATCGAAAAAAGAAAAACAGCAGCTTAGGGCAAGAGAAGAGGAAGACAAAAGAAGGTAAAGAAGTTTCTCTGTCCTAACAGTACCCCTATTTATAGGCAAACTTGGGGGAGGGCGTGGACCGATAAAACTGCTTCGGGTCGTGTGCTTCATGCAAAATCGACTCCTCAGATTTCGTCCCCTCTCTCATAAAGAAGATTCATCCAGGGCATAAAATTCAAATATTTAATGAACCAACTCTTGGGATTCTCCCAAAAGACGGCTCTAAAAAATAAATTAAGGGCAATTAATGAGACGCACGTGAGGCAAGAAGCCCATGCGGCTAGGGTGTCTATGCGGCCAGACAGGTCATGCGGCCAAGAACATACAATGCGGCCAGCAGAGCTCATGTATCCATGCTTCTTATTCAAAGTATTCCAATTTTTTAAATTGAAAACTTTGAAGGGGGTCTTGTAGAAGAATGGAAAATAACTAGAAAAGCCCATGCGGCTCAAAACAGAAGAAGCCCATGCGGCTCAAAACAGAAGCAGCCCATGCGGCTCAAAACAGAAGGAGCCTCATACGGCTCAGGAATCTATCAGAGCCTCATGCGGCTCAAAAACTTTTCAATAGCCTCATGTGGTACAGGCAAGAATCACGTGACCCTATGCAGCGTGCCTTTACAACTGGCCATAAAGTGAATGCTCCTATTAAATGCTCTGACATAAAGTGATAACTCTGACATTAAAGCTGAAATGATGAACTTTGACATGACGACGTATTTTCTCAGAAAACGAAGAAAATCTCATCTGCATCTGGCATGATCCACCAACTACGAAGCTCCCTATGCGGCTGATGCTCGCATGCGGCTCGGATCGTGGAGACCCTCGTCATGCGGCTCAAATTATAAGAAGTCATCCCATGCGGCCGCTGTTCTCATACGGCTCGGATCATAGGGATCATCTCCATGCGGCTCAAATATTGAGAGGCCACGTCCATACAGCCTTGACACGTGGCTAGTCCTATGAGGCTCAATTAGAAACCACCCCCATGCGGCTCAGATTTCGGAGGCTACACCTATGCGGCTGCCACCTTCATGCGGTTCAAAACTTAAGAAGCTACCCTCATGCTGCTTTGGCTCGCAGTTATGACACGTGGCAGAAGATCAGTTTCCCACGTGGCACTAAATCAATCAAGAGTCATCAACAAATCCCAACAACCAGATTTAGTGCAATCATAATTATTACTCAGATCAAATCAGATTTGCTGTAATTTAGCAAATTGGACACGTGACAAGAGATCCGAGCTTGTCATGATAAATTATGAAGATTCATTGCAATCAGCATTAATTGCCCATACGGATTTGGCGCAATCAAGATTTAACTGCTCAGATATGATGCAATCAAGATCAATGGTCCAGATTACAAGCCGCCAACTTTTTTAGGGTAATTATTGTAAACCCTAATGATGACACCCCACTCCTATAAATAGCAAGGTTTTATTTCCTTGCAAAAAAAGAGCCCCGATCTAAAACCAAAAAATATAGCAAGGTGCCATTTCCTTGCAAAAGAGATCCTCTCCACCCGGCTGGACACACAGAGGGACAAAGACGCACACAGAAGAGTCTTTCCATTTGGAGAGCAGTTCTTCACCGGAGCCAAGGCTACGTCTGATCGTCCAAGGAGTAAGGCAGAGTGGCCGTCGCTTTTTCGAGCCTCTACCGTCACCCCCAGAATCAAAACTAAACAATCGTACTTAGATTACTGTACCTAGGTTTTCGTCCCTAGGCTTTCTTTGTACGAGCGAGCTTGTATTGTGACGTAAAAGTCCAGTCCTCCCATATATAATTGTTCTGTTCTTTTATAATCAATGGCAAACAGGACTCCCGTACAAAAGCAATGCTGGTGCAAAGCTTCTCTTCTTTCTGACAGGCTCTGTTTACTTGTGTTAAGAAACACTTGTAAACTTTTGTAACTCTCTGAATATGTTCTATGTTCTATCTGTCTGTGAGAGAGAAGAGACCTTATATAGGCCCGAGTAGCAACTGCCCGGTTAGCACAACATTCAGGACGTAGTAATAACCACTCCGAACGTGCAGTAACCGCTCAGATCATGCACAGGCACGATCTGAAGCAAGTTGCACCACTCTAGCAACCAGCACAGCTTGTACCTTGTGCACAGAGCCACTTGCGCTATACTGTGCCACACGCCTTGCATCACACGCACAACGCACATATTGTGCCACTTGCACAACCTGGCATAACCTGTGCGTAGCCTACGCGCAACCTGGTATAACTTGTGTGCAACCTGGCCCAACCTGTACGCAGCCTGTACACAAGCTGGCACAACCTGGCACACACCCTGGTCGCAAAACATGTGGCACACAACGTGGCAGCACAAGTGGCTCGCGCAACGAGCGCAACTAAAGCGCACTATACGCCTAGCGACGATGCTGACGTGCTAAGTGCAAAGTACGCCAACAAAATACCATATTATGCCTCATGAGCCCATGAGCCCGAGTCCGTGTCCGAGTCCGAGTCCGAGTTCGAGTCGCTAAGCCCCTATGGGGCTTAGCTCCCATGGAAATAAATTTCCCAAGAGCAAAAAGCATGAATGCTTTAAATTGTTTATTTAGCCTTTTTCCCATTAGAAAAATAACCCCACATGGCACACCCATGTGCACCTCCATACCACATGTGCATCTCTAAACTAGCAAAGCTAATATATAGAGATACAACTCCTTTGGCCTAGCCGATGTGGGACTAAAATTCTAAATGACAAAGGCCAAAACCCAACAATCCCCCACATATCTCTATATATGGGTATAAGTGTTCCCCACAGTAACTGTCCATCATGCATTAGGAGAGATGTCACTGACGACTTGAATCTTTCCGCATGGGTCAAACAACAGACTATATTACAAGAATGGACTAAGCCTTGAATTTTGTATCATAGCTGAAATTCTTTCCACTCACATAATGTAGTTACATGTACTTCTGGCTACACATTAAAGACCCTGTGCCAACCTGGTTTCAGTGTATAATTTTGGGTGTCTACAAGTTTACCATCAAGAGACGGCCTGATATCTTTTTGTCCATACACTATAGGTGAGTTCATTATAAAGAGACATGGCATGAAGCGCTTTGCACTTCCCTTGCGGTGCTACGCCACTATGATATGGCTTAAAGCCAAGGCCTTACCCCGTACCGGGAACCTCATTGTAGTGTCATACTACTGTAGCATGAGGCAACCGCCTCTTTGTAGTGTAACACTACCCAGCATGAAGCCTTAGTCTTCCTTGTGGTGTTACGCAGCAATGACATGGCTTGCAAGGCCGAGGCTTTATCCCTAACCGGTACCTCATCATGGTGTTGTGCCACTGTAACATGAGGAACTCCTCCTCTTTGTAGTGCTGACTACACCCCCCTTTATTTTAACATACAGCATTATGCTAACTGCCTATTTGCGGTGCTACGCCGCTGTGACTTGGCTAGCAAAGCCGAGGCATTACCCCATGCTTGGGAACCTCATGGTGGATTCACCTACAGTAGCATAGAGTTTCACTCATTGTAATGCTGTTCTATCGTACTTTCTGTAAAGTACACCAGGCATTCACTCTGTCTGTGAACTCATTAAGGCGTTTAAGCCAACCTTCCCACAGGATCTATTTTCCGTAGAAAACAACAGTAGACAACAGTGGTTATAGGTCCATAACCTCTCCATGCCTAATAGAACATGTACCCACCATTCCTGATATTCTTTCGATTAGTGGTCCTCCCTTGAACCAAAAACTAGATGCCTAGTAGATTTCTCTTTGAACTATTAGCATAAAACTTTATGGTAGGAATACAATAATACAATATCAGAATGCCTTCAAACCTATTTTACAAGCCGTGTCATCGACCAGCTGGCGCTTGAGGCCCTTGGTGAACGGATCTGCCAGGTTCTTCTGACTCCGAGCATCAATCACTGCAATAACACTTCTCTTGATAAGATCGTGTACTGCCCTGTGCTTCAACCGCACAGTCCTCTTCTTCCCGTTGAAGAGGTCATTTGATGCCACCGCCGCAGTTGCCTGGTTGTCGCAGTATATCAGTATCGCCGATATTTGCGCCCCAACCACTGGAAGACCATACATGAGCTCCCGAAGCCATTCTGCTTTCTCGACTGCGGTATCAAGTGCAAAGAACTCAGATTCCATGGATGACCGCGAGAGCATAGTCTGCTTCTTCGACTTCCTTGATATAGTAGCTCTACCTATTGTGAAAATGAATCCACCTGTGGACCTCTCGCTCTCCACCACTGAGCACCAGCTGGCATCACTGAAGCCTTCTACTACCGCGGATCTTCGCTGTAGTACAGTGCATATGTCTGAGTCTTCTTGAGATATCTCATAACCCGTTTCACAGCTTTCCAGTGTTCAACACCTGGGTTGCTCGTAAAACGACTCAGCATTCCCACGGCAAAAGCTATGTCAGGCCTTGTGGCAGTCGTAGCATACATCAAACTCCCGATTACGCTTGTATACTCCAGCTGTCTGACACTTTCTCCTGAATTAGGCTTCAGCTTCAGATCACACCTGTACAGCGTATCGATCCCTGGAAGATCCCGATACCCATAACGAGTGATCATTTTCTCAATATAATGAGACTGTGACAGCGCTAGTCCAGTGTCTGTCCGGATGATCTTGATCCCTAAGATCATATCAGCTTCCCCCAAGTCCTTCATACTGAACTTGCTCGAGATGAATTTTTTTGTCTCTGTGACACAGCTTATATCCGTACCTAGGATAAGCATTTCGTCTACGTACATACAAACGATCACACCTCTTCCATCAGCAAACTTCGTATAAACACACTTGTCCGTCTCGCTGACCATCTAGCCATTTGACCTTATAACTTTGTCAAATTTGTCATGCCACATCTTGGAAGCCTGTTTAAGACCGTACAAAGATTTCACCAACTTACAGACTTTGTCTTCAAGACCCTTGACGACAAATCCCTCTGGCTGTTGCATGTATATCTCTTCGGTCAGCTCGCCATTTAGGAAAGCCATTTTCACATCCATCTGATATATCACCATCTTATTTATTGCTGCAAGAGCAATCAACACTCTGATGGTGGTCATCCAGGCTACTGGAGCATACGTGTCAAAGTAGTCAATCCCTTGCTTCTGAGAAAACCTCTTGGCTACCAACCTAGCCTTGAACTTGTCAATAGTTCCGTCTGCTTTCATCTTCATCTTGAAGATCCATTTGCATCCGATGGATTTCGCTCCTTCAGGAAGATCAACCAACACCCAAGTGTTATTTGAGGTGATAGAATCAATTTCATTGTCAATTGCCTCCTTCCAGAAAACCACGTCTCTGGTCTTCATCGCCTCATCATAGGTAAGCGGATCAGCTTCCACATGTGACAAAGTTACTTCCGAAGTCCTTCGGCCTCCTCATACGCTTAGCTGACGGCTCAGCTTGTTCTGGTTCAATCGTTGTTTCAACAACAACATCTTCTTGGACCACATCTTCATTGAAGACTTCAGTTTCCTGCGCACCCTCAATGTTCTCCGGTACATCCACAAGAACAATATTCTTGTGCCTTGTAAATTTGTCTTCGAAATATTCTGCATCGCGAGATTCAATGATATGATTTGACTCAATATCAAGAAATCTCCGAGCATCACTCTTCTCGGCATACCCCAAGAAGATCGTCTTAGTAGTCCTTGTCCCAAGCTTCTGAATCTTCTGATCTGGAAGCTTGACATATGCCATACACCCCCACACTCGAATGACATTCATGTTAGGTCTGACCTTGAACCAGTGTTCATGAGGAGTAACGTCTGAAGTTGCATGAGGTACTCTATTTAGAATAAAAGTGGCCGTCAATGCAGCTTCTCCCAAGTAGCACTTAGGAAGACCCACAGTCAATATTATTGAGTTAATCATTTCTGTTAACGTTCTGTTCTTCCTCTCTGCTACTCCGTTTGATTGAAAAGAGTACGGAGCCGTAGTCTCATTGACAATTCCATGTTCTTTGCAGAACGATGTGAATTCATGAGACCTGTACTCCCCACCTCGATCATTTCTTATTCTTTTGAGTTGTTGTCCAGTCTGCCGCTCAGCTTCGGCTCTTAACTCCTTGAACTTCTCGAATGCTTCGTCTTTAGCCTTCAGCAAGTAGACAAACGCATACTTTGAGAAGTCATCGATGAAGGTTATAAAATACTTCATCCCGGCCTTTGTAGAGAACTGTTTGAAGTCACAGATATCGGAGTGTACCAACTCCAGAAGATCTGTACTTCGATTAACCCGAGGAAAGGGTTTCCTTGTGATCTTTGTTTGAGCACAAACTTCACATTTCTCTACCTTATCCCCACACTTGGAGATAAGTCCTAGACTAGACATTCTGTTTATTCATTTACAATGAACATGTCCTAGCCTATTATACCATAACTCAAGAGTATAAGCAGAAGGAGTGATCGCATTAATTACATTAATTATATTGGACTGATTCACAAGCTGAATTTTGAACATTCCTTCGATATAAAAAGCTTTCCTGAAATATGTTCCCTTAATAGACATCACCATCTGGCCAGCATTGATGTCTATTCTGAGGCCTGTGTTGCAGAGTAGGCCTCCTGAGATCAGGTTCTTTGCGATAGCAGGTACGTGCTTCTTGCCTTGAAGCATCAGAGACTTCCTCGAAGTCAGCTTCAACACCACCGTCCCGATCCCGAGCACTTCAGCTTGTGCCTGGTTTGCCATCATAACCACTTCAGAAGTAGGTGTGTAGGTGGTGAACCACTCCTTACTGGAGCAAACATGGCAGGAGGCTCCAATGTCTACCCACCAGTCAGAGTCAGTCCCTACCGCATCAACCTACGCAATCATCGCAACAACGTCAGTGATCATAGATACCTTACTAGGATCTCCTTGCTCTGATTGCTTGGTTTTTGCTTTGCATTCACTTTTGAAGTGGCCCTTCTTGCCACACTTGAAGCAAGGCATCTGAGACTTTGGCTTCTTTTGCTTGAAAGAAGTTTCCTTAACTTTCAGATTGTCAGGGTCCTTCTTCTTGCTGTGGGAAGCCGCCTGCTTTCCCCTTGGTTCCTTCGTATGAACCATATTGGCATTAGCCAGTTGCTTAGACAGTGAGTCCACCTTGAGTTGAGCTCGCATCTGGTCCTCAACATAGATTTTCTGCAAGAGATCTTCAAGGCTGATCTCAAGCTTCTTTCTATGCATGTTTGCATAGAACTTACTCCACCCAGCGGGAAGCTTTGAGACAATCCCTCCAACAACAAACTTGTCGGGGAGGGGCATTGCCTCGTCTTCCAACTTCTGTCGCAGCTTCAGAAATTTTTTTACCTGCGACAACATGGACTTCTCGTCCTCAAAGAGCAATTTGGGATATTTTTCAACCACAAATATCTTGCTCTTGTTCTTGTCTTTTTCATATAGTTTCTCCAGAGACTCCCATATGTCTCTGGCAATAGTCTTCTTACTGTAGGATTCTGCTAAGGAATCCTCCATAGCATTCAGGATATGCAGCCTGCATATGCTATTCTCCCTTCTCCACTTGGCATGAAGTTTAGTAGCCGCAGTAATGGCGGCAGCAGACCCAGTATCTGGAACAGTAGGTTCCTCTTCAAGAAGCACGTGATCAACGTCTCTGAGTTGAAGAGTGAGATAAACCTTCCTCTTCCAGACTTGATAATGCTCTCCATCAAACTTTTCTAACTTACAGAAGTCAGTATTGAGGAGTGAAGCATTAAAGTTTTCCATCGTAGCAATATAGCTTTGAGATTGTTAGTGCCAGGGCACAATTTTTCGATGGAAAACTGAGAATATGAAACAATTGTAAAAATAATGTTCCAACACAACACTTATAGGAAGGTTGTACAAGTTTAACGAAGATCTAGGAAGATCTCGTTATTATATTACGAGAATCTAAAAAGATTTCGTAATCCACAGCAGCACATGATATCGAGAATCTAAGAAGATTTCATAATCACTGTAACGAAGAAGATGACAGGCGAAAGATGGAAGATGGCCTGCTGGGGTGAATGATCACCGTTGCTCAAACACTACACCAAAAGGGTGATTTGCCAACGACTATAAGCGTTAGAAAAAATATTACTAACGGTTTTTTACCGTTGGTAGCGCGGCGTGGGGAATATTTCCCAACGGTTTTTTACCGTTAGGAAAATGAATTTACTAACGGTAAAAAACCGTTGGGAAACGCACTTTCCTAACGTTGTTCTACCGTTAGGAAAAAAAATCCCAACGGTCAAAAACCGTTGCTAAAGTAAGTTCCCTAACAGTGAAACACTGTTGGAAAATTTACTTACCTAACAGTAGAAAACTGTTAGAAATATAGACTTTCTCATGATAAAGCCCTGTTAGGAATTAAAAGTGCTAACGGTGAAAAACCGTTAGAAAATAAATTTTCTACAATATAAAATTGCTACAGGGAGATTTGTTTATATTGCAAAAAACCTGTAATTCATTCCAGATTACCAACCATATTGTATACGTCATCAAATGAGAACAATTTCAATTAACCACAAAAAAACTATCACAAATTTTTTTTATCTAAATAAGAACATATTCCAGATTACCATATTGTATACATCATCAAATAAGAACATATTCCAGATTACCAACCACATTTATCACAAAAAATTTAAGCTCAATATATAACTTGATGAAAGTACTTAAACATTACGCAAATCTAAATAACATAAAGTTCAATCAAGTTTGGAACAACTAGATCAAAAGTAAAAAACAAAAGGCTACATATTCCGTGTGCGATACTTTGGCCAAATTACAAAGCCTCCATCAGCTATATCACAAAATTTGTAATTGCCATTTTATGGACCACCAAAAATCAGTGCTTCTGGATCTATTACCTCCGTCACCCAAACAACATTCTCCACATCTTGTAAGACCTCCCTCTGATGACACATGGCACGTGTTGCGAGATATCCCTTCGCCACCTCTTCCTTCAAATCTCGTGAAAGTAACATCACATACTCTTTTCCTTTGGAAGACGATCCAACATTGTTGGACGGAACGACAGGGCTAGCAACATTGACATCATGGGTTTCAGGACCAACTGGAGTGTGCTCTGTGTTGGAGGCAACTTCAGTCCTTGGTGTGCCATTGCCTTCGAATTGGTTCCGTTGCATATTCGTATTCTGCATCATATTCTATTGCTGCATATTCTTAAAGGCAGAAGCAATAGCTTCAGTCACTTGGTTTTGTAATTCCATTTTCCACAAACGAAGGTCTTCGAAGTCTTTTTGTTTGGTTACTACTCTCGTAACTTGTGTCATTTTTACTTGCTTTACAGATGAGGTTGAGCTTATTGCACGACAATAACTCTTCTTCTTCTCAGACCCATAAACTTCAGCAATAGGATCACTTTCAAAGTCTTCTAACCTTGCGATACCATCGCTACCATTAAGACTTGCTTGTAATTTTTGCCTCTCTTCTGCTGCTTTAATTAGATCCTATATTTCCATTATTACAAAGCAACATTCAATCCAAATTATATATTACATGCTAAATAATATATAAAAAGAAATGTTATGCCAATGAATGAATGAACAGAATATATTACATTCAGCATTTTTCATAAAGAGAGACAGTATAAAGAGAGACAGTATTTCTCAACATATTACATTCAGCATTTTGCATAAAGAGAGACAGTATAAAGAGAGACAGAATATATTACATTCAGCATTTCTCAACATATTCTCTACTAATGTATTTTTCATAAGAGAGACAATATAAACGTAGAAAGGTTAAATGCAGTTCAAGAAAGTTTTTTTTTTAAAGGGTCTGCAAATATTTTTGATATAAGCAGCTGAATGGAAGAAAAAACACAGTTAAACCAGCTAGACATTCATGTATCGTTTGCAGCCCCCGATCCCGTTCTTAACAAAAATCGCAGGTGATTACTCGAAAAACTTGAACCATAAAACCCTAGCCGTGACCGCGCCCCATCACCAGTCCCTGGGCGACCCCCCCCGACACCGCGCCCTATCTTTACTAACTTGATTTTCGATCAACTTGCCAGATCTTCATGTGCTTAGTTGTGCTGCTGAATTTGAACAAAAACTTTCAAGTGACTGTGCAGTAGTAATTAGAGTAGCCACCTGACCACTGTGCAGTAGGCATGTAGGAGGAGAGCTTTTCATGTGTACATAGATTCATTTGAAGGTATGTATGTCTAGAGGGTTATACAGAGTGCTAGAGAGCATCAAGCAAGGTAGCAGGCATACAGTTGCTTGCCTTGGCTTGCCTGGCAGAGGTAATGCAGAGCAGCAGTAGGCCATATGGCTCATTACTTTGGGCCATAGGTTTTTTAGCTCAGAGTTTGAGTTTAGCTGAGAGATTGGGTTTGGTTTTAGTAGTATCCTAGAGTTGTACAGTCGAGTATCCCAGTTTAAGGAAAATTTGAGATATGTGTTTAGTGATGGTTAGTGAGTAAGTCAGTTAAGGGTAAAGAGTGTTTGAGAGAGAAGTGAGATATTGAGTTAGTTGTATTTTTAGTAGCAGTTAGTGGATGTATTGTGGTGTCCTTGAGTTTGAGTGTTAAAGATACATGGTTAGAATGTTAGTTTAGAGTGAGGAATGTGAAGTATGAGAGGATGTGTGGGGTTCAATTTAAATTAAGGAAAGGTAAGGGAAGGGTGAGCAACCTTGAGTGTTGGCCACTTGGCCAATTCTTTGTGGGGGAGTATTGGGTATTAGGAGGGATCAGGAATTGGTTTATGTTCAGAGATATAGTGAGTGTCTTTATAAGAAGAGGGCTTGGGTTAGCTTGGATTGGGCTAGTGAGGTTAAGGGAAATAGAGTATAGCAGTAGCAGCAGGTGGGGTTTGGGCATGAGGCCACTTGGCCAATAGGTTCGAGAGGTAAGGGGTTGTATCAGACATGAGATGTGAGTATCAAGTGAGGGAGAGAGTGTTAGCCTAGGTGTGTTATATGTGTCTAGTGGAGGGAGTAAAGCAGCATCATAGGAGTGAGGGGTATCCTATTGTGTCTTGAGAAAAACCAGAGGGCTTGGCAGCAGGGGACCTCCCCCATGCTCGAGCCCAGCTTGGCCAGGTAAGACATTGCCCATGGCAAGCCATTGGTTTGGTATGGCTTTGACCTTTGTATCAGTACTGTGGGTGTCCTAGGTTCAGTCAGGTATATGAGGGTTTCCTCCAAGTAATAATAAGGGTATCAGTTTAAGGAAATTATTGTGGGAGAGTTGTATACATAGGATATGTAATAGGGAGTTGTGAATGTCAATTTTAGGCTTTTGCAGTTGGCTCCACTGCAACTGCACAGTAGTGTGAGGGCATTTGGACCCTGTACACAGAGAGGGAGTTAGCCCTTTTTGCTGTGATCAGGTAGGTTACAGTATGTATCAGAGGTATTGGGGTGTTAGTATCAGTTATTGTCATAGGTGGTGTTCAGACAAGAGAAAGAAGATGAGCTTGATGTATCAGTCACAATGACTGATACAGATAAATGAAAGCAGTTAGAAAGAAAGTTAAGGAAGATTTGGCACTTGCCTTGGCAATGAGCATGTGGTGGCCTGCTGTGGGCAGGCCATCATGATCTTGTCTAGGCCACCTTGTTGCTGCCAGAGGCAAGTGAATAGCAGGGTGAGTTCAGTAAAGGCTTAGCACAGCCATCTTGGCTAGGCATTGGCCATAGGCTTGACCTGAGTGCCAGTTGGGATTTGAGTATCAGTGAAGGTGTTTAGCTATGAGTGGTGATTGACCAACATACCATAGGCCTGGGTATTGGGCTATACCAATGGCCGAAAATCAAAATCTGTAAGCCTCCAAATGACAGCCACCCATGATTTTCTGTTAGTTTCACATATTATAAATCGCATTAAGCTTTAAAATCCAACAAGTATCCAAATAGTTCATATTCTTTAAAAAATAGAATTCTTCATTTTGCATATCCTAATAAGAACTGAACTCGGGTTTTAAATAGTGAGTACTCATTACATGAATTTATCCCTCAAGTTTTTAATATGTTTATATAAACCACAAACATCACAGGTTATTTTTATAAAGCATGTGGACTAGGTCATACATCAACCTTATAAACATCATAGGTGTAGAATAACCATATCCTTACCCAGTTCAAGAGGAAAATATGTAAGAATCGAATCACAAAGGAAAACATTAAAAGAACACTAGGGTAATATGTACAGGCATAGGGATTTTTCAGTGGCTGAACAATTGATAGCAATGGCCTATATTGACAATGTAGTGAACTAAATTTGACTGGTTACTACTAAAAGAATGGACTGAAACATACAGTAGAATATGGCTGAACCTTGAGTCTAAACAGGACTGCATATGAAAATGAACAGAGGACTGTACTTGACTGGTACACCCTATTAGTCTGGACTGATACCCCAGGATTAAACTAATTAACTAAGCTTCTATGGAAATTCCTACTGGTACTCAAAGGGAAAGACTACAACCTATTAATACTACTTATTGATACACGATTTTTAACCAACATATCTGTAAGCAGGTGTAAGAAACAATAGCACTGAAAATAGCAAAAGATACATAAATAAGAAACAAAGCCCAAAATGGTGTACACACAGGTTAATGTAAAATAGCAGTAAGCAACAGTAGAAGTTGCAGTAAGCAGCAAAGAAGCAACAAAAAATATTTGTTCAAACATGGGCCCTACCCACATGCTCCACAGAGTTGAGATACCCACAAATCTGAGTATTTCCAATAAATTAAGCATCCCTTCTTATGCTTTAAGATGGCAACTTTGAAAAGTTAGCCTTCACAAAAAATTCATCATTAAATAAAAACAAGTAACATAACAACAACCATTGTTTTCAAAATATTGAATCTATTTGGGTTCAATACATTTTAATAGTGGTGCCAAGTTCGGTTGCTCTTTCAAAATGGATTGGAAGCTTGTTGGTATAGCGTAATCATTGATACCATCAGTCATACGCTTTGGGGAATGTAGAACAATAGACCAATCAGAATTTTGTGCATCTCTTACATAAAAAACTTGACTCGCTTCGGATGAAAGAATGGCGGGCTCATCATATTCCCCATCAGCACTCTTGATCTTCTTTAAATTTACCATTAACAAGTTAGAGTCTGGACAAATCTTACAACCATTGGTCTTGTCACCGATATTGACCCAATCACAATAGAAAACTACGTGTTGGAATTCATAATAATCAACCTCTATAATCTCTTTGATAATACCATACCAAGTAATGTCATCATCCGTTGGGTTCATATCTTTTGCACTTGCGACAAATGTGGTGATTGCATCCATACAAACACCGCTATCTTGTGTCGAAAGAGTGTCATCATAGTGCTGGGGAGAGAATACATAACCATTCACCCTATACTTGATATGAGTTTTGGCTTCCCACTTTGGTCCACTAACATACCGCCACAATAATGAATCCATGCATTTTTCTTCTAGCAGCTGTTAATACAAGCCACACGCAAATACATTAATCAATGTCACATTAAAATAACTAAAATTATGCTTTAGAATTAAAGATTACACACCTTTTTGTGTAACCAATCAATAAATTCAGATTGTACTACCACTTCTGTCTTTGTGGTAGCTCTTCTTTTACCACGATGACCATCTTCCAAGGATGAGCGATACACACTACAAATTTAAAATCCTTATTGTATAAACAGAAAAAAATACATATTATGTAGTTTAAAATTAATATGAAAGAATATCACACCTGTAATATTCATCTCGTTCTGGTATATTTATCCTAAAGAGTATCCATCTTCGAATTTGTATGCGTTGTACACCAGATAACTTGATAGTTTTACCCTCAAGAATGGAGCGCTCGTACATATCATCACCATTCTCATCTAAAAAGAGTGATTGACTAGAACTATGATTACCATCACGTAGATTTGGCATATATTCTATAGCATATCTAATAGATTCTGAAACAAGATATGCCTCAGAGATTGATCCTTCTACGTAACGTTTGTTGCTTGGTATGTTTTTGCACTCCTTCATAGCCCTTATATCAACATAATACGCACACTTGTTAAAACAAAAAATTATAGTGTTAATAAATTAGCAAAGAAACAATAATATATAAGATGAATATCTCACCTTTCAAATGGATACATCCATATATATCTCGTAGGTCCACAAAGTAGAGCTTGGTCAGCTAGATGTACCGTTAGGTGGATACTTATATCGAAGAAGTGCGATGGAAAATAATGTGCCAACACACATAATGCCTCAGCAATCATATCTTTGGCAGCTTGGACATGCTCTCAAACTAAGACCTTCGAGCACAGTATGTTAAAGTACAAGCTTACTTGCAAAATGGCTCGTTTCAAGTCACGAAACTTTGTATATGCATGTTGAACCATAATGGAAAGCAAACATTGGATAATGACATGATAGTCATATGACTTCTTAATATGCAAACTTGGTGGTTGGATACTTACAAGACTGCTCAAATTAATTGCAAGGCACGACGGAAGCTTTACGTGTTTTAAAACTTGACAAAATTGTATTTTTTGAGACTTATCCAATGCATACTTGGAAGATTGCTTTCCCCTGTCAAACGTCAAATTAATAAGATGTTCCGCCACATTTTTTTCAGTATGCATCACATCAACAGTATGTCGTACTTTGTGACTACCCCAGTACTCTAAATAAAAAAGAATCGACTTCTTGTACCACGCCGGTCTTCCTTCGTTGTCATCCTCATCTGCAATGCAATGTTCACTATCATCCACCTCAACTGCCATTCGCTTCTTGCTAGTAGCTTTCACTAATTTACCTGGTATATATTGGATACGATCCAGCCTTTCCAAAAGGGATGTTCCTGTCAATCGTGTTGGAGGTTCTTTGTGCTCTACATCTTTATACCATCCATGTTTCACTGCCCTATATGGATGACTATCCTTCAAAAATCTCCTATACTTTGCGTAAACATTCTTATTACCAATGCGCTCAGACTCGGTCTCAATAGCACAAATAGGACATGCTTTATAACCATGAGTCACACAACCAGATAAGTTACCATATGCCGGAAAATCATGGATTCCCCATAATAGCATTGCTCTCAAAGTGAAGAGTTCCCCCTTGTCCATGTCAAACGCAGACACTCCTTCCGCCCAAAGTTGCTTCAACTCATCTACAAGTGGTTCCAAGTATACATCAATGTCTTGACTCGGTGCTTTTGGCCCCGAAATTAACAAACACATCATTTGGAATTGTGATTTTATGCATAACGAGGGGGGAAGGTTATAAGGAATCATGTATACGGGCCAACAACTGTATCCACTAGATAGCACTCCATGTGGATTGAACCCATCGGTAGTAATGCCAAGCCAAACGTTACGTCCCTCTCTAGCAAACTCTGGCCACTTACTTTTAAGCGATCTCCATTCAGCCGAATCAATAGGATGACGCATGGAATTCCAAGAAGATTTTGCTTCCTTGTGCCACTGCATTTGGCGTGCTATCCATGGTATAGTGTACAATCTAGTTAATCTTGGGGTTAGAGGAAAGTGTCTTAAAACTTTTCGTGGTTGTTTTGTGACTTTTTCTACTTTCCCAGACTTGGTCTCCTTAACTTTAAACCTGGGAGTCTGACAACGAGGGCATTCTACTGCATCTGCATATTCCTTCCAATACAACATGCAATCATTCTCACATGCATGGATGCACTTGGCCTTCATTCCCAAATCTTTTAGCATTTGCTTCATTGTATGGTACTTGTCAGGTAGTGTATTTCCCTTTGGAAGCCATCTTTTTAATCGCTTCAACAACTCAGTCACGCTATTTCCTGACCAATTGAACTCCTTCTTTAAGTTATGAAGCTCAATAATTGCACATAAAGTTGTAAGCCCATCTTCACAGGAAGGGTATAGCTTCTCATTTGCTTTTCTCTTGTACTCATGGTACTTATTACCATGGTCAAGACAGGGGACAAATGGATTATCAGAAACTACACACGTCTCATCACGATTCCCCTCATAATTAGCTTGTGCCACATCATGTACTCCATAAGCATCATCAACAAGGTTCCTGAGCCCCCTCTGTATTCCCTCCATGTTCTTCTTCGATTTGATCTTGGATCGGATCCTCTTCAATAACATGTGGTGTAGGATCAACCACTATGTTCGTGACATTCCTCTCTCCATGAAAGCACCACTCATCGTACGTTGATTCCATACCAAACATGAACAAGTGTTTCTCAACTATTTCAAAAATATATCTTTTAGAATTTTTGCACTTCACACAAGGGCATGGGCATGTGCTGATCCCAGGTGGTGAGTGGTTCTTCACAAAGTTTATGAAATATCGAACACCTTCTAGGTATTCAAAATTATTTCTGTGTGGGATTTTAATCCACTCTCTCGAACGTCTTGACATAATAACAAGGACGTTTACCCTTTACTCAACTGTGAACCTAATAAACAAGTAAGATAAAGATAAATTAGATCACGAAGACAAGTTGATAGTTATTTTGCCATTGAAAAAATATAGGACAATGATATGCCGATATTATAAATGATCTACTAAATTTCTACAATTATCTCTATATTTCTCAAGATATAACAGATATATCTATAACTCTCTATATTTCTCATTCTCGACATGGAAATAGTTTATCGTTATAGGTCTAAGTCTATAAGTCTATAGTCATGTTCCTTTTCAAGATACTAGCAAGTACATTTTTTTAGCCCTATAGTATCATAAAGCATGCTTTATGTATAGTTCATATGTCTCCATCTCTAACCTGAAGACTTGGAATATGACCTGGGTAAGATAGGAACAGTAAGAACAGTTCCAATCATTGGTTTTATTTTCTATTTTACTTGTCTTGACACAGTAAAATTATGTTTGCGGACACAAATTTCAGTTGAAATTTCTACTGTTTACAATATCCAGTACATAAAGAAATGCTAATTAACCGTATCTTGAACTAGTTGAACAAGTTTGGTTGGATGTTGTCTTTGCTACGGTATCAGCATTATCGCGTGTGTCTGACACTAGTGCTATCATAATCCTAATTTACCATTTTCTTGTATATACATTACATACAGGTTGGGGAGAGAGGGGTTCAGATGTCTGGAGGTCAGAAGCAAAGGATAGCCATTGCAAGGGCCATAATCAAGTCCCCGAAAATCCTTCTGCTCGACGAGGCCACCAGCGCGCTGGACTCGGAGTCCGAACGAATTGTGCAAGAAGTGCTCGACCTGGCATTCGTGGGCCGTACGACCATCGTGATTAACTTGCCCTAAAATTTCTTGTGAGGAGAAGAGGGAGAGAGATTTACCAGCTCGGAGAGTCTTCGTGGAAGAGGAGAGCGCTCGGAGAATAGAGAGTCTTCGATCTGGTCTTTGAAGGAGATCGATCTGTTCTTTGAAGGAGATCGATCGTGGAAGAGCAGGCCGCTCGATTCTTCTAGGAGAAAGAGATCGATCTGGTCGATCTTTGAAGACTCGATGAAGGAGAGAAGCAGAGCAGGCCGCTCGATGAAGGAGAGAAGGAGAGAAGAACCCTACGCTCGATGAAGGAGAGAAGGAGAGAAGAACCCTACGCTCGATGAAAATAGAGGGAAACGAAAAGTGTTTCCTCCCAATAACACATTCCTAACACATTTGTGTCACGTGAAAGGCACAAGTTCCATTTTTTTCTATTTAACTTTTCATTAAAATGCTAACGGTTCTGGCTTGTTACAAATAAATAAAAAGTGTTATTTTTATTAAAATTTATTTTCTCCCTATTTATACTAACGGTTTTTGCATTACTAACGGTATTTTACCGTTGGTAAATACTAACTGTAAAAAACCGTTAGTAAGTGAAAAAATATGGTGTTGGCAAATCACCCTTTTGGTGTAGTGAAAGCTATATTCGCCCCACACTAATAGCTTCCAGGAACCAGCAAGTTCGTCGAAGAACTTTGGAACACTTCTGCTCTTCTGACTCCTCGGAACGTATGCGGACTCCTGTACAAAAGCAATGCTGGTACAAAGCTTCTCTTCTCTCTGACAGGCTCTGTTTACTTGTGTTAAGAAACACTTGTAAACTTTCGTAACTCTCTGAATATGTTCTATGTTCTATCTGTCTGTGAGAGAGAAGAGACCTTATTTAGGCCCGAGTAGCAACTGCCCGGTTAGCACAACATTCGGAACATGGTAATAACTACTCCGAATGTGTAGTAACCGCTCAGATCATGCACAGGCACGATCTGAAGCAAGTTGCGCCACTCTAGCAACCAACGCGCCTTGCACCTTGTGCATAGAGCCACTTGCGCCATACTGTGCCACACGCCTTGCGCCACACGCACAACGCATACATTGTGCCACTTGCACAACCTGGCGTAACCTGTGTGTAGCCTGCGCACAACCAAGCGCAACTTGTGCACAACCTGGCGCAACCTATACGCAGCTTGCGTGCAACCTGGCGCAACCTGTGTGCAGCCTGTACGCAAGCTGGTGCAACCTGGCGTGTGTAGGAACAAAATCGTAAAACAGAATACTCTAGAGGGGGGTGAATAGAGTAGGCAGCGGAATATTGCTAATTAAAAACTTGTTAGCAGTTAGATCACAGATATAATAATAATCACAAAAAGTAAATGATAGAAATTAAAAGTGATCAGAAGGCAAACGCAAACACCGAGATTTATACTGGTTTTTCTCTTGTGAGGTCTAGTCCAGTCGAAAGAACTCTAGCTTCCAGTTGAATCCACTATTGGAAAATCCCGCAAGTTTTCATACGAAGTCGTTGCAACTTCTACAGACGCGAGCTTTGATACAAAGAACTCGACCAACTTCAATTGTGAAGAGTTGTATCTTCTATCAAGCCTCTGATTACAATCTCTCTGAAACTTCTAGACCGCACTGTACTGGCAAATCGACTAGAGGATTGTAACTGGCTTGGAATTTGAAAATGAAAGCTTTTTAGAACTCTTTGGAAGAATGTAAGCTTAGGAAGAGAAGAGATTGAAAATGAATTGGTGTTCTGAAATGATCAAAATACTTCTCTATTTATAGTTTTTTCAAAGACAGAACTCTGACAGAATTTGGGCAGAATTCGGACAGAACTCTTTGTAACAAACCATAACTGAAGGATGACCAAGTTCAAAAACCCAACGTTCACTAACGTTCCAAATGGCCGAACTCTGGCCGAACTCGGCCCGAGTTCTCCTGGGGTTCTGCCAGTTAATCCTTCATAAGCTTTTTGTAAAAAGAATGTTTTTCAAAAACGTAGGTCATTTGTGAAAGAATAGGATGGTTTTGAAAAACGTTTTCGGATAGCCTATTTGCCAGTACGACTCGGTGTACAATGTATTCCTAGACTCAATAAAATAAAAAATTACATTGCTTAGCAGGAAGTACATTCTGAATGGCAAACGACTTCAGTCTTGAACATTGTTGATAACCATTGTTGAGCAGTGTCCAAAACGTCATGGGTAAACATCTGAGTTGACTTGTATTTATATCGAGACAGAGTTTGATCAATTATTAAAATCAGGTTTGACCATGACCAATGGGCCAATAATCTCCCCCATTTTGATAATTGACAAACCTTGCTGATATAACATCTAAGCTTGGAATCAATTCAAAATAGTAATCAAAAGAAATTGTTCATAACCTGTATTCACGAAAATGTTAGATCTTATTTCTCTCCCGTTGTCACTTAGCAAAATAATTGCAAAAAAAAAAGCTCTCCCGCAATCAATGCATAAGTAACAAACAGTGAAGAAACACAATAAACATAGATAATCATGATAGGCATGGTAGAAACAGTAAACATAGTAAAAGAAACAGATAGTCTATAGAAAAACAACACAGGCATGTATTTGTCACAGGCAGTTAATAAAGAATGAAGCAACAAAAGATAGATAGTGCTACCATAAAACTGAAACAAATAAAGTGCTGAATAATAGACTAAGATGCCAAAACTGAGGCATAATCAAAAACCATGTCCATGAATAGTCACATAAAAAGTGCTGATAAGAAAAATAAGAGTACTGATAAAATCTTGGAATGTCGGAGCATTTTCAAGTAAACATAAGACAAAAGTAACAGTCTCAAAAATCTAACATCTCAAAACTCATCATCATCATCATCATCAACGTCATCAGCTGCATCTCCAGCATGTCCAGAAGGACCAGCTCTAGAAGTACCAGCGCCAGAAGTGCGAGGAGTGGCGCCAGCGTAAAACTCACCGACATAGTCTCGAGGAGGGGTACGAGCAGTACGATACCAATCATATGTGTTCCCTGGCTGGAACAGAGAGTGGACCGCCTCGTCGTCAATGCGGTAGCCAGAAACAGAAGGATCTCGAGGTAGAGAGCTAGCAGAATGACCCGTCTGTGCAAACCTTAGATCGGCGAAGGAGTTGGCAATCGCCTGGAACCGAGTCACATCACGTAACTCGTGTTCCCTAGAGGTCTCAACATAAAAGGACTGTAGATCTGATAAGTGCTGATGTATACCCTCAAATGTCATAGGGTAAGAATGAGAAGGAACATATGCTGTGGGAGCTGTAGGAGTAGGTGCAGTAGGTGGAAGAACAGAGACAATGCTGCGATGAGAAAGTTTGAGAAACTTGGGCTCGGGGTCGACAGCACAAGTAGATAGATCAATATCAAATCTCTAAAAAATGTGAGGAATGAGCATCGCATAAGACAGGTTACGGTCTCTCCCACGACATCTACCCATCATCTAGATGATAGTCTTAGGGGCAGAAAAAGGAATCCCCTTAAGAATATGATAAAGAGCAGAAAGCTCAAGTGCAGTGACATCATCTTTAGAAGTGGATTTTGGAAGTAAGGTGAAATAGATGATGTGATGTAATTCGTAGTTAAATAAGTTCAAGTTATTAGCCTTGAACTTTCCAGGAAGAACGCGTGCGGGCGCACAAAGTTCATTCTTGAAACTAACGAGTGTCGTGCCATCGGGGAAATCAAAATCAGTGATGTCATCGAGCGGGGCACCTTCGTTTGGAATACCAAGGATTTCCGCTAATGTGTCATCAGTGAATTCGATATCAATTCCTCCGACACATGTCCTCGCTGTAAAAGTGTCTAACACGAAATTATAATAGAATAATCTAATGGCATTAGTGGCAATGAAGAATTGTAAGGTGACAAAATATTGTGACCCTAATGCCTCAAAGTAAGGACGGTGATCCGAAAAGACAGTCCACTTAATCGGCGATTCGATACAAATAGTACGCATGATAAAATTGGCGTACCACAATAAAGCTTGATCGGAAGTTTTAAAATAAAAGTCATCCGACGCACCATCGTCCGATTGGACCAGAGAAAAGAGGAAATCCGTATGCGGATCTGAAGACGATGCCTCTTCACTGGCATTGGTCTTTTTCCTCTTGAAGGGATTAAACTTAGGCATTCTTTCCCAAAATTTTTTACAAACCCTAAGTATTGAAAAGTGGAGGAAAGAAGGGATTATACCTTCCAAGAATTGGATATGTCGTAGAGGATGACGTACTCCGCACGAATCCAAAGTTTTGACGAGAAACTCCACAAGGATTGGAAGAACAATGATGGAGAAGAAGCTAGGGTTTCGGAGGTGTGCTGCTGCTGTTATGAGAATGTGGAAAAGAATGAAGAAGAAGGAAGCCTCGGGTTGGTGCTGGTATATATAAATACCCAGCAGAACTCTGGCCGAATTCGGACCGAACTCGGGCCGAATTCGCCAAGGGTCGCCAAGGGTTGCTGGTATATATGGCTATACATATATATATATATATATATATATATATATATATATATATATAAAATCAAAAGAGGCCACATTAATTTTTCATTAATTTGTTTCAAATGCTTAATTCAAAGTTTAGTAATTTTAAATCTCAAAATAATATAATTAATATTATTTTACAAATTAATATTCTTTACTCAGCATCTTCTCAGATTAGCTGTAGGAGTACTGTCCCAGCTAACGGAGGTTCATCGGAAAACTCTTAAATACCGCTTCGCTTCGACAGTAGTCGTGGTGACAGACAGACTCTTTTTGGGCTTGTCTCGAAAACAGTTTTTGAGTATCGAATGAATAATTAATAAAACAAAATTAGTTAATATTATTGATATCTAAAATTCCTAATTCTCGACGTAAATAATTGAAACGATCTTCCACTAAAGGTTTTGTGAGAATGTCAGCTAATTGATTCTGTGCGTCTATGTATACAAGGTCTATATCTCCATTTTGTTGATGATCTCTAAGAAAATGATGTCGAATCTCGATATGTTTAGTACGAGAATGACATACAGGATTCTTAGTCAAATTAATAGAACTAGTGTTATCACAGAAAATGGGTATGTATGAAAAATGCAATCCATAGTCTTCTAAGGTTTGTTTCATCCACAAAATTTGTGCACAACAACGTCCTGTGACGATATACTCAGCCTCGGTTGTTGATAATGCAACAGAATTTTGCTTTTTACTAAACTAAGAGACTAGAGCTTTTTCTAGGAAATGACATGTGCCACTAGTGCTTTTTCTATCTACTTTGCATTTGGCAAAATCAGCATCGGAATAACCGGTTAGGTCAAACGACATGGTTTTGGGATACTATAAGCCGACAGAAGAAGTGCCTTTAAGGTATCGGAAGATACGCTTAACTGCGTATAAATGTGATTCCTTAGGATTATCTTGAAAACGTGCACATAAACAAACACTAAACATAATGTCTAGTTGACTAGCAGTTAAATATAGTAAACTATCGATCTTATCTCGATACTTACGTATGTCGACATGTTTGCCTTGTTCATCAATATCAAGCTTGGTTGAAGTCGCCATTGGAGTGCTAAGTGGTTTTGCTGTTTCCATGTCGAACTTCTTCAATAAATCCTTTATGTACTTTGCTTGATTTATGAATGTCCCATTGTTGGTTTGTTTGATTTGCAGTCCGAGAAAGAATTTCAGCTCTCCCATCATGCTCATCTCAAACTCATTCTGCATACACTTTGAAAATTCTTGACAAAGAGATTCATCAGTAGATCCAAAGATAATATCATCTACATAGACTTGAATTAAAAGAATATTATTATTCAAAGACTTTATAAACAAAGTAGTGTCAACCTTTCCCTTTAAAAAATCGTTATCAAGTAGAAAAGTGCTTAGACGATCGTACCAAGCACGAGGGGCTTGTTTCAAACCGTATAAAGCTTTCTTCAACTTGAAAACATATTCAGGAAATTTGAAATCAGTAAAACCGGGTGGTTGAGCTACATAAACCTCTTCTTTTATAAAACCATTTAAAAATGTGCTTTTGACATCCATTTGAAATAACTTAAAAATTATGAAAACATGTAAATGTACATAACATGCGAATGGATTCTAATCTCGCAACTGGGGCATAAGTCTCATCGTAGTCGATACCTTTTTTCTGATTGTATCCTTGAGCTACGAGTCGATCCTTATTATGAGTCAATAACCATTCTTGTTCAGTTTATTTCGGAATACCCATCGGGTGCCAATGACCGGATGATCAATAGGCTTGGGAACAAGTTCCCAAACTTGATTCCGTTCGAATTGGTTTAATTCCTCTTGCATAGCATCTAACCAAAAATTATCACTACATGCTTCATCAATATTTTTGGGTTCAAACTGCGAGACAAAAGCAACACAAGAAGCTATATCTTTATTAGAGGAACGAGTACTTACACCCTTGGTAATCTTACCAATTATCAAGTCCTTTGGATGACTAGCCAAGAATCTCATCTCTTTTGGTACAGTCTCAAGATTGCTAGTTCCGACTTCTTTGCTTGGAGGTTCATCTGATGCCTGATGTGATGGTTCTGCATCTTTGTGTGAAGGTTTTGTAGTAGCTGTACTTGGTGCGATTATGTCTTCATTGTCATCATCGTCTAAGTGTTGATTTAGCTCATCAAACTTGACGTTGATAGATTCTTCAATGATCATGGTTCTTTTGTTGAAGACTCTATATCCTTTGCTCTTTGCTGCATAACCTAAAAATATACCTTCATCGGCCTTTTCATCAAATTTACTCAAATTATCTTTGGTATTAAGAATAAAATATTTACAACCAAAGATTTTAAAATAAGAAACATTTGGTGTTCTATCAAACCATAACTCATAGGGAGTCTTCTTCGATATAGGTCGAATTAGAACCCTATTGAGAATATAGCATGCTGTATTTACAGCTTCAGCCCATAAATATCTAGGTAGACTAAACTGGTTTAACATAACTCTAGCCATTTCAGATAGAGTTTTGTTCTTACGTTCCACAACTCCATTTAGTTGTGGAGTCCTAGGGCAAGAGAATTCATGCAGATAACCGTGTGTGTCACAAAATTGCTTGAATTCTGCATTCTCAAATTTGCTGCCATGATCACTACGAATGCGAGTAATCATGAATCCTTTTTCATTTTGTACTTTCTTGCAAAAGGTGACAAATTTTGATAATGCATCATTCTTGCGCGCAAGAAAATAAACCCATGTATATCTAGAGAAGTCATCTATAATAACAAATGCATATAACTTACCACCTAGACTAACAATTCTGCTGGGTCCAAATAAGTCCATATGCAACAATTGTAAAGGTCTAGTGGTACTTACAGCGTTCTTGGATTTGAATGCAGATTTGGTAGCTTTGTTCTTTTCACATTCACTACATACCGTATCCTTCTTGAAAGAAATATCCGGTAAGCTGCGTATCAACTTCTTCGTAGATAATCTTGAAATTGTACCCATGTTTGTATGACCGAGTCTCATATGCCATAGTTGACTCTCAATGCTTTTGGCCATCAAACATCTACCTGCTGTGTTAGCATGTTCCAACAAATAGAATACATATATATTATCTTCCCTAATACCTTCAAATATAGTACTTCTAGTGGAACTATCAATAATAGTACATTTATCTTTTATGAAGTTAATGCCATAACCGTGATCAGCTAAATGGCTTATGCTGAGCAGATTATGTTTTAACTCGGTAACATGACAAACATCTTTAATCACTGGATAGGGAGCCTTACCAATGTCACCGATACCGATTATGTACCCATTTAAATTATTATCGAAGGAGACGTATCCTTCTTTATTCCTCTTCGATAGTGTTGCAAATAATGAAGCGTCACCGGTCATGTGCCGTGAGCAACCGCTGTCGAGGATCCATTTGCTCCTAGCATGTGAAGGGTGTCCCACCTATAAAATAATTTACAGATAAAACTTTTGGTACCCATTTCTTGTAGGGTCCTGACTGGTTAGTTTTCGGTATCCATGCATAAACATTTGAATCTACTAACTTTCTGATTCTACATGCAGAAGATATATGACCAATGAGGCCACAATAATGACATTTAGCATGTTGAGTGTTGAAAGTGGTGTGAGGTGCATGCTTGGTAGGTTTTAGTTTTCTAGTATAGAAGAATGCATGCCTATTAGTCTTCTTGGGCATAGTCTTGGTATGGTTTGGTCTGACAGTGTTGGGCGTGTTCCGATGATTCAGTAATTGACACATATTAGAATAGGAAGCAACAACTTCAGGCCGTTTTCCTAAACTAATTTCCAACTTTTTGAAAGTGTCATATAATCTAGTATAGTCAGATGTGAGTGATTCTAATCTGACATGTGCACACTGGAGACTCTTTCTCTCCTTAGATAGGTCTTCCTTTAACTGGATAATAGTTTGGTCTTTTTCTTCGGATAGCTTAATAGTCTTTTGTAACAACAATTTAATAGAAGAAAGCTCACCAGACTCATTTGAAGAGTAATTATCTCTAACCTGATCTAGTAGGTCGGTAAGTCTTCCTATTTCACCTTTGTACTCTTTGAGTACCTTCTTAGAGGTTTTATATTTACTACACAGTTTTCTGTAATCATCTAACAGTTCACTAAAAGCCTCTCCTAGTTGCTCAAAGGTGAAATCATCGTAAGGATCAAATAGAGGATTAGTGATTACCTGATCGCAAGCCATTAAGCACACATTTGCAGCGTCATCTGATTGTTCATCTTCTGAGTCGTTGGCTTCACTTTCATGCCATATGCTTGTGTTGGCGTATTTTCTTGATGTCGATTTCTTCAGGTAGCCTTTGTCATATTTGTTGTTTTTTTTGATGATGATGCTGAGGGACAATCTTTCTTCATGTGTCCTTTCTTTTTGTATCCGTAGCAAATAAGATCTTTCTCGTTGTTGTTGTTATTGTTGTCTTTGCTGTCCTTTATTCTTTTGTTGAATCTCATGAACTTCTTAAACTTTCTTACCAGAAGAGCTTGATCTTCAGAGTCGGAGTCGCTGTCGTCGGAATCATCTTCGATGGTTCTTCTATGTTGAGCCTTGAGAGCGATCGTCTTCTCTGACTTTTCCTTTAGTGTAGCATCTTCAAAGTCTTGAAGTTCTAACTCGTGAGTGAGTAGCTTACCCATGAGTGTTTCTAGAGACATTGTGGAGAAGTCGTTCCCTTCAATGATTTGTGTAGCCTTTGGAATCCAGTTCTTTGTAAGGGCTCGTAGAAGTTTACGAATCTTCTCATGGTTACTGTAATCCTTGCCGAGTGAGGACAGAGGATTTACAATATCCAAGAATCTTGCAAACATCTGAGTGACTGATTCACTTGGCTTCATTTTGAACGCCTCATACTCCTGAGTAAGTCTGCTGATCTTTGACTCCTTGACTTGTGTTGTTCCTTCGTGGGTTACTTCGAGAAGTTTCTATACTTCGTTTGATGTTGTGCAAGTAGATACCCTGTTGAATTCAGTTCTGTCTAAAGCAAAAAATAAAGCGTTAATAGCACGTGCGTCAAGACTGGCCTTTTTCTTTTCTTTCTCTGTATATTTGTCATTGGGTTTTTTTAGCTGAAACACCATTAACATAAATACGAGGTGGCTTTTTATAGCCATCATTAACCACAAACCATAAGTAAAAATCAAGAGATTTCAGAAAAAAACTCATACGTGTTTTCTAATAAGTGTAGTTTGTGCCGTCAAACAGTGGAGGTCTGTTTGTGGCTTGGCCTTCACTTATGAAATTCACAGTTGTCATGTGTAATGCTGTGATCTATATAACAATTGAATATAACTTTAATTTTACCTTGCTTTACCTGTATAACCCGTTCTGATACCAATTGTAGGAACAAAATCGTAAAGCAGAATACTCTAGAGGGGGGTGAATAGAGTAGGCAGCAGAATATTGCTAATTAAAAACTTGTTAGCAGTTAGATCACAGATATAATAATAATCACAGAAAGTAAATAAAAGAAATTAAAAGTTATCAGAAGGCAAACACAAACACCGAGATTTATACTGGTTTCCCTCTTGTGAGGACTAGTCCAGTCGGAAGAACTCTAGCTTCCAGTTGAATCCACTATTGGAAAATTCTGCAAGTTTTCATACGAAGTCCTTGCAACTTCTACAGACGCGAGCTTTGATACGAAGAACTCGACCAACTTTAATTGTGAAGAGTTGTATCTTCTATCAAGCCTCTGATTACAATCTCTCTAAAACTTCTAGACCGTACCGTACTGGCAAATCGACTAGACGATTGTAACTGGCTTGGGATTTGAAAATGAAAGCTTTTTAGAACTCTTTGGAAGAATGTAAGCTTAGGAAGAGAAGAGATTGAAAGTGAATTGGCGTTCTGAAATGATCGAAATACTTCTCTAGTTATAGTTTTTTCAAAGACAGAACTCTGACAGAATTCGGGCAAAATTCGGACAGAACTCTTTGTAACAAACCGTAACTGAAGGATGACCAAGTTCAAAAATCCAACGTTCACTAACGTTCCAAATGGCCGAACTCTGGCCGAACTCGGCCCAAGTTCTCCTAGGGTTCTGCCAGTTAATCCTTCAGAAGCTTTTTGTAAAAAGAATGTTTTTCAAAAATATAGGTCATTTGTAAAAGAATATGATGGTTTTGAAAAACATTTTCGGATAGCCTATTTGCTAGTACGACTCATGTACAATGTATTCCTAGACTCAATAAAATGAAAAATTACATTGCTTAGCAGGAAGTACATTCTGAATGGCAAACGGCTTCAGTCTTGAACATTGTTGATAACCATTGTTGAGCAGTCTCCAAAACGTCGTGGGTAAACATCTGAGTTGACTTGTATTTATATCGAGACAGAGTTTGATCAATTATTAAAATCAGGTTTGACCATGACCAATGGGCCAATAGCGCGTACCCCGGTCGCGCAACCTGTGGCGCGCAACGTGGCAGCGCAAGTGGCTCGCGCAACGAGCGCAACTAAAGCGCACTATGCACCTAGCGACGATGCTGACGTGCTAAGTGCAAAGTGCGCCAACAAAATGCCACATTACGTCTCATGAGCCCATGAGCCCGAGTCCGTGTCCGAGTCCGAGTCCGAGTCTCTATGCCCCTATGGGTCTTAGCTCCCATGGAAATAAATTTCCCAAGAGCAAAAAGCATAAATGCTTTAAATTGTTTATTTAGCCTTTTTCCCATTAGAAAAATAACCCCACATGGCACACCCATGTGCACCTCCACACCACATGTGCATCTCTAAACTAGCAATGCTAATATATAGAGATACAACTCCTTTGGCCTAGCCGATGTGGGACTAAAATTCTAAATGATAAAGGCCAAAACCCAACAATTTATAGATACGGCGAGGGCGATCCATGGTTAGCGTCAGACGGTAGAGATTGGCCGGGTTAAAGTCGACGAACGGTGAACGGCGGGGATCGCTCGAATTAGGTCGGTAGTGATGAAGCTTCATGGAACTTCTGGAGTGATCGGCCGTCCGCTCGCTGCATCGAGCAACAAGAGCACCGTTGCTCTCTGCTGGCCAACGTCGTTTAGAAAGGGGATGAAGACACTCGGTGATCCGATTCTAAAAGTGGTTTAGGTTTAAAAAGAAATAGCTTATCGGGTCGGGTCCCAGTGGCTTTGGTTTGGTTTCATATAGGTTGTATTCTTTGTGGATTGGGCCTAAGTAAGGGTCAAGTGGTTTGTTCTAGAGTTATAAGGCTATGGCTTATATATGGGTGGGTTTGTAGGCTTCAAACCATTGTGGGCTTTAATAAAAGTAACGTATTGGGCTTAACAAAAATATTTATAGGCTTAATAGGTTTGGCTTTAGTGTAATTTATGGGTTGGCCAATGAGTTGGCTGGGAATAAGTAATTTGGGCTGGCTTAATAAGAATGATGGCTTGTAAACAGGCTTGGGGCTAGTTTTAATGGGTTAGATTTTAGAGTAAAGGGTTGGGCTTTGGCTTTAAGAGTTTAATTCAAATATAGAAGGTCAACCTATTGGGCAAGGCCAGCCCAATAACTGCTAATCACAAATAGATAATTAGATGGGTGATATATATATATATATATTTTTTTTATGGGTGATATATATATATATATATATATATATATATAAATATATATATATATATATATATATATATATATATATATATATATATATAAGTTTAAAAAAAAGTTTAAATATAGTAAATAGACAACTATAATATAATAAAAATATATGATAGACTAATATGAGAAATAACCAAATCTCTGATTTAGAAAATGTGGAGTTACAAATCTACCCACCGTAGAAAAATTTCGTCCTCGAAATTTAAGAAATGACTCGATTTGGCACGATAATCAAATAAAATGATTTGAAATGATTTGTCATGATTAAGCATTATCAAGGATCAAAATCTAATCATAGCCAATAGGATCAAAACCATCCAGACAAGATTAATATTTTAGGTATGAAAAATATAATCATCTAAACACGATCATGATCAAAATCGTTTTGATATGACCAAGTTTAAAATTATTTAGGCACGATTAGATAGTCATGGTAGATAAAATCATATAGTCATTGTTTACAAAAACAAAAGTTTTATTACAAACTTAGAATAGAGTACAAGAGTACAATTGATTTCTGGAGAAGTACAACTATAGGAATCTGATCAGAAGATGATCACTTTATCCCTTGGACGATGTGATATCGAAGACACAAGCCTCTAGAGAATGCAACAGTACTTTGTCAGGAGATTATGATCCTTTAGTGATGCTTTGAGACTGACTTAAAAACTCTATTTATAGAGTTTTTGAAATAATTATTAAGTAGTTATTCTGAGTGGCGCGCACTTCAGGTTGCACGCCTCTTGTCCAGTTGCACGAGCGGTTACTTCAACTGCTGGAGACGCATGGCATCATTTGAGTGAGATGCGCATGGTCGTTGGCAGTATAGTAGACACGTTTTTCGAGATTAGGGGCATGCGCACTACGTTATCCTGCTTCTGGATATAAAATTTGATCAAGTGGCGCCAACTAGCCAGGTTGCGCGTGGGCACAACTCAACAACTGGCACCTCTGACTGGGTCTTCTATACTATATTTGATTAATTCGTACGCCACTTGACGACTTGCACGGGCCAGCTGTCAGCATTAATTACATGCTGACAAAATCTTCTCGAGTACCGCGTTGCACGAGATTCGAATAGATTTTCTTCGATTTTCATGCTGTTAGAGCTGTAAGTGATGATGATAGCCGTTACAGCTTCCCGAGGAGGCTTGCCACGTGGCTCCGTGCACCCTAGCTTTGGCACAACCTTAGACTGGCGGAACCTAATGATCCAGCGCCACTTGATAATGGCGCACTTTAATGAGTGGCGCCCCTTGATTTTTAGCTTACAAGACTCACTTCAAAGTTTTCAAAGTTTGAAAGATTTCAAATTTTGAAATACTTTGAATTTAGAAAAATTTGACACGGGTTGCGCTTGTCTTTGTTTAACCAACTCCGTTTTTTAAGCGCAAGTTGCGCAACAGTCTCGAAAAGACTCTTTATGCTATAAATAGCCGTCCAAAGAGAATTTTTTAACTTTTTATCGAAAGTTAATTCTCTTAAACTCTTTCATCTTCTTCTTTCCAACTCTTGAAGCTCTTCCGGCAATCGTCAATGGCTCCAAAGAATTCTGCCGCCATCAAGGGAAAGGCCATTGCGGGGCCTTCATCTCGTGCACCATCGACAAGGGTGCCTCAATACGCACCACCATCATTGAGAACTCAGAGAGCCAACCCGGCACTCGAAGGTGATACTTCAAAAAATGGACCAAACGTCGACGGGATCGACCAACTCTTTTTAGAGTTTTGGTCGACCCGCATGTTTCGCAACATGCGCCACCTCTTTTTAGAGTGTAGACATTCTTCACAACTTGCGCCTTCTCTGTTTAGAGTTTGGTTGCTGTCCACACACTGTTCGTTTTTATGAACTGTGTTGTGCGAGTTTCAAAATTGTGCCTTCTGATTTTGTGTGATTGTACATGTCAAATTGGCACAACTTGAGGCCATGCGCAACACAGATGTTGTGCAATGCAGGGGTCGCATAACATAGGTGTCACACAACACAGATTTTATGCAACACAAATGTCGCACAACACAGGTGTCGCACACCACAGATTATCGTGCACACAGGTTGTCGTGTAACACAGATTGTTACGCAACACAGATTGTTGCACAAGACAAATTATCGCACAACACAGATTGTCGTGCAACACAGATTATTACGCAAAACAGATTTTCGTGCAACCTGTGACTTTGTGTATTCTGCTTCATAGAATCAGGCTCTTTTTGAGACTAACTTGTGTTTGTTCTTCTTCTTTTTATAGTTGATCTTAGAGAAGACCCTGATGTTGAGAAATTTACTTCAGCTTTCAATATACCAGAATATAAAGCAGACTTATCTCATGTCTCATATCCACAATACGATGCACCTGAATCCAGAAAGACCATACTCATTGCTCAAAAAAGAAACACTTTGTTATGTATGATAAATGGTGAACCTTTGGAGAGTGTAGACAATGTGGTTCATAAGAAACCGGCCTTCTTGTTTAGAGATGCAGTCAAGAAGACATCTCAGCCAAAGATCAAGAAAGAAGAAAGAATTTGTCAATATAAGCACAAAATTATGTATCTCACTGAGATGTCAAGACACATTTCCTTGTCCCGATATGAATTCTCCAGTCACCATTGATGGATGGTATAGGACATGACTCCGATTCAGCAAGCCAGAGTCGGGAAAATATGTTACAAGTTAGGTCCACAGAGCAAGGACCTATTTTACAGTTCTTTAGACAGGTACAAGTCCCATCTGAGGGGTTTGAAGCCGAGCTGTATACCTTCGGAAGATTCATTGATGCTTCTTTCCATCAGGGTACCCATCTTTACGAACACATTTGCTAAAGCTGAAGGAAGATACCCAGATCAGGCCATTCGTTTGACAGGCCTAGTGAACCCTGACATAAAATATTGGAGCAGCTTAGTGATTTCAATTCTGGATCAGTTCAAGGACAAACTCCTTGAAGTAGAACTTTATGAGGCCATCTGGACCACTGTTCACGGCTTTCACCCAACTGCTCATATGTTTATGGCTCTGATTGAAAGATACGACAGAACCGGTACTTTTATGACCCCTTACAGGGAAATTGGTTTTGCACTTCATGAGATGAAATATCTCTCACATCTTCCAATGGGTAACAACCAATATGAAGAATATGTGCCCACTAATGAGGAACTGGATATTCTGTCTATAAAGAACCCTCAGATGGTGGCTGTATTTGAAGAGCTTCTATGCCATTATAAGATGTGCTCCTTTTATTACAAAAGAGCTTCCACGGGGACTTGTTATACAACCAAGTGGCTGTCGTATTTGTTTTTAGCCTATATATTTGAAGACAAGATAGTCGAGAGTCAGGCTTGCGATCCTTGCTTCTTCAAACCGCTCAGCCGTAGCGACATAGAAAAACTGATGGAAAAGTCTAACCATACCGATAACATCTTGGATGTGGACTGGCATCCATTTAAGGCTAGTGCTAATATTGAGAGTTATCTCAGGCAGGGTTACAGACCCATGTCAAAAGAAGTCCAGTTGGTGGGTTTTTTTTCTTTGTGGCTGCGACAGTTCCCGGGGCCAGTACAGTCGATAGATTTCACCGAGGCGTACTATTTGCTGCTGTGCGTCTAGTATTTGGCCATAAGATGGATATTCTTTCAGCCTAGACTTGTCGCCTAAATGCAGGACTGCATTCCTTTGTTGACACTATGCTATACGATAAGGCTATCCGGCTGGATTTTTCCCGCACCGAAATACCTTATACTTATTTATTTGGGTGATTATTGCTACACCATCCCAGCTTGATGGACCTTGATATGGGTGAAGTTGGAGGCAACTTTATCAGGCATTATTCCGATGCTCGATGGAATATAAATGCACTTTCAGAATACAGAAGAGCTTTGAATCGAGGATCCAGATGAAGATTTCAATGTATCCCTCCTCCTCCAGGATATGAGAATCTTCTCCCACAACTCATGGATTTAGGAACGACATCTCTCCATCTGTGTCCGGCTAATTTTCATTGGTTGAAGACAATCCGACCATCTCACTTAGTATATCGATTTGAGGAAGAGTGTTTTCTGGAACCGTATTTGCCAAGTCGATTTGCTCGACAATTTGGCTATGACCAGCTGCATGTGGGGAATGCCACTACTTGCCTTCAGGCCCAGGGTTTCTTGATTGATGGTGCTAGAGCTTGGAGATATTATAATGCCAGAGGCACCAAAGCTATGTTCTCCATGCCCAATAATCTTGCTTAGGGTCCGCGTATGTTATACACATAAACGAATTTCTATACTTCGCTAACACTTTTGTCGAAAACTTTCATCTGGCCCACAGCTTTGCCAGTGATAAGCGATCAAAGGCTGGAGTCTATATCGCACAATTGTTCAGGGATGTAAAAGATCGAGACCCTATTGATGAACCTTTGGAGACTTCTCTTGTAGGCTTCCTAGATGAAGTAAATGATCCGTTGGACATATCATTAAAGGTACAAAAGGAAAAGTCTCCCGCCAAGGGGCTTAAGAAAAGGAAGACTGGAGATTCATCCGCTCCTTCACATCATGATGATCTTTCTTCTTCACCTAAGGCTCCAGGGAAGAAAAAACGAAGACCACTTTGGTCATTAGTGAACAGCCTACTACCATGACAACTCGGTCCCAGTCAAAACAGATACATACTGGGGCATCCCCTGGGAAGGAGAGATAACTCCTTCTTCGGTTCCAAAACAGAGTAGAGTCGCCCAAAAAGAAGTGCCCAAAATGCAAGACGACCTTGATGAGGTCGAAGAAGAACCTGTAGCACCTCTGCTATGGGAGGCCAGAAGAAAATTGCTGGTGACTCGAACAGAACGTCAAACAATTAACGCTTCCTCCATCCCTTCCACACCAAAGGAATCTGATATATCATTACCTTCGCAGAAGGAACTGCCATCCCAAAAAGGTAATTTCTATACTTTTAAGCATAATTTAAGATATGAATGATATATATTGATATTATTCTTTTTCATCTATAGAGACTACAACAATTGATATTCCAGTCTAAGTTACTACCGAGGAAATCCTAGGATATCGAGTTGTATGGACGACTGTTTCGTAACAGCACTGGCTGCAGCATGAGTAACAATATCATTCCCGACTCTAGATGTCCCAGAGGCTACATTCCCTGAGGAGGAGTTGCCTCCTATAGAATCTCTAGCTGGGGTTGCCGATCTTTCGGCCGCTCAAACTCCTACTCGTTCTCAAGAAGATCGAGAAATGATAGACGCCCTCCTGGATTGTGACTATGGTGATGCGTCAATCGGAGATAATTCTGCAATCACTGCTGAAGAAGAACCAGTTTCAGTAGATGTCCCACTGATACCGACTGAAGAAGGTCATATAACTGTTGAAGGTGAAGAACACCCCATTGTTAATAAGAGGCATCCAAGCCCAAAATCTAATGAGCCTAAAAATAACAAAGATAAGACTACGTCTCTTGAAGATGCTGGAAAATGATAAAAATCCCAACACTGTTGCTACGGAGACTCAGACCCCTACCGATCAAGCTCTTGAGGTCAAGGATGCAGAAGTGATTGCTTCAGCTAACCAAGTACATTCGGGGGCCGAAAGTAGCCGTTTTCTATCAAGCGGCTCTGAGGCTAGAAGTAGTCAGGCGGTAGTGTCTGAAACTACCAAAGTCGGGCTCCGTACGGATTTGTTTACACGCCACAATACTCCATATATGCTGCCAAGTTCGGGTAAATTTCTGACTTTTAATCATCCTGATTTTTTGATGATGTATACTGACAGTGTATCTTGATTGTAAAAGGTCCTGTAGGGACAATTGCACCAGCTCCTTCGACCGCTTTCAGTTTCAGCTCAACGATGGCTCCTCTAGATATAGGGACCCAGACTGGTGAAGAAAGTTTGTCTATGATGCCTGTACTCGGGTCTGGTGCATAGCCTACGATTCCTCTAGTTGCTGCAGAAGGAGAAATTCAAGCGAAAGTGGCTACACCGGGTGTCTTAGCGATGTATAGGCTCATCGTGGAATCCTATACCAACGCTTTCTTTACATCCCTGAGGCCTCTAGTTTAGATGGTTATGGAGAAGGTAATCCTTATGAGTCGGTAAGGGGCCCCTTCTCCAGTATAATTGGAGCTATTCACAAAATCGGAGATTTGGATATAGTTATTTATCTGGAGCATATCTTGGATGCGCTTGAGGAATCCATCAAATCTTACAAAGATATGATAAGAGGAAATATTCAGAAACTTATAGACATCGAGTACGAGGCGATGGCTCGTGAGGCTGCAAGACGAAAAGCTGATTTCGAAGCGACTGTGGTGGCTTTCTTACGGCGGTCTGCAGAAATGGAAGTTTATATCGTTGAAGCAGCTTCTTCTGTTGAGCGTCACAAGATCGAAGCTACAGAGAAGGAGAAAGAAGCTGCTGAATGCCAAGCCGCATTCGGAAGCTTGAAGCTGAGATGGCCCGGCTACAAGAAATACTTAAAGCAGCTCGACGACGTAAAGAAGAAGTGCTAGAATTGTATCAAATTGCTGCGAGCCAATTAGATGATCTGAGGCAGCAAAGAGATAAATTTGTCCAAACTGAAAATGCTGAATTAGAATGCTGAGCTGCCTTACTGTTACCATTTGATCCAGAGTCTGAGAGAACTCAAGCTAGACAACGGGTGCTCAATTCAAGGACAGAAAGAGCTGAGAATTTGAAGAGATTGATCATTGAGCTCAGTACTCAACCTTCCCAATGAAGCTGTTCATGTTTTTTTTATCATCTTTCACATGATGTATTTTTGATATTTGCATCATCAATAAAAATTAATGATCTATTTTGTGGTTCCATTACTTGTTGCATATCTGTGATAGATATAAGTAATAGATGAAAAACATGAAGTATGTTTAGAGGTACCGGACATGACATATCTCCTTAGAAAATAATAATATTTATTATATCTATACAGAGATAATGTGCACGTGACATAATATAATATTTAAAATATTATCATTTCAATAGACGACCTTATCAGAGGTAATATGGATGTGATAGGTCGCAGACGTAGATATTAGAATTCAGAGGTAATATGAACGTGAATTCAAATATTTATTCTAATTATCTTCGAATCAGCTGGGATTTCAAAGATAGGGTTTTTGATCAAGTGATACGATGTGGATATATTTCGCTAAGAATTTAAAAGTTTATCAGAAGAGTGAATAAGCGACAATAACTCAATGCTTTCTTTTTTTCTTATATATAAACAATATTCAGAAGATATCTTATACATCTTTCAAACATAGTATTTCTTTAGGAATTTGCCATTAATAGGCATCATAGCGACTTGGCCATCCATCCCGGTTAGTTGATAAGCTCCGTTCGAGAAAACCTTGCTTACAACATATGGACCTTTCCACTTCGCTTCAAACTTGCCTTGGCTCTTGTGTGTCATAGTCATTGGACGTCTGTCAGTAAAAACTAGTTCGCCTATCTGAAACGTTCATACTTTGACTTTACGATTGAAAGCTTTTGAGATGCGGGCATGGTATAGCTCGATATGTTGTTGAGCTAGCAGCCTTTTCTCATCAAGCGCTTCTAGTTCTTGAAGTCGAAGACCATCATGATTTTTTATTGTGATTTCATTGGCAATTGTAATCCTCAAGGAGGAAATTTAAATTTTTAATGGTAGAACAGCTTCACACCCATACACCAAAGAGAAAGGTGTACAACCAATAGGATTGCGTACAGTAGTGCGATAAGCCCATAAACATTTTCTAAGATTTTCACTCCAATTGCGTTTGTTTATAGAAACAAACTTTTTGAGGAGTTTGATGATAGTCTTGTTGAATGTTTCAGCCAAACCATTAGCTGCAGGATTATAGGAAGTGTAAGCGATATTGTCGATTCTGTTGTCATCATAAAATCGAGTGAACTTATGACTGATAAATTGTGGTCCATTATCATAAATGATTCGTCGAGGAACGCCAAATCTGTATATCACATGATGTTTGACGAAGTTGATAACATTGCTGGTCTTAACTTCAGACAAAGGTATAGCTTCGGCCCACTTCGAAAAGTAATCGATTATAGCCAGTATAAATCGATTTCCTCTAGACGACGGTGGATTGATAGGACCAATGACATCCATGCCCCAAGCTTCAAAGGACCATGATATGACAGTCATATGAACAATTTCTATGGTTGGCGGATAAAGTCTGCATGGATTTGACAGGCACGACACTTTCTTGCATATTCGATGGCATCTGAGACCATAGTGGGTCAGTAGTAACCCATACGTCGAATACGATCCTGCAATTTAGGCCCTGGCTGATGTGCACCACAAACACCATTGTGAGCCTCCCGTAGTATTTGTTTTGCTTTATCTCCCGCAAAATAACTCTCTATTAGTAATAACAATCATCTGTTGTCTTCTGACTGGATTTGCCAATACTGCCGTAAGATTGTCCAATGTACCAGCTTTGGTATTGCATGCTCGACGTACATATGTTCGATAAAGAATCCTTTGAACGATGAAGCCATTCTGACTGCTACCTCATGATATGGGACAAGATCTTGATATCGAACCTCATATGTCCCTCTGACCTGATTGACAATCAGTTTAGAGTCTCCATACACTTCAAGATATTCAATATCCAAATGTTTAGCTAATTAGAGACCAATGAGCAGGGCATTGTATTCGACCACATTGTTGGCACATGACTCATCCAAGGAATAAGCTCTTTGAGTAGCTAATCCTTTCCATGATATAAGGATAATTCTAACTCCTCCGACAATGGCTCATTTTGGTCCG
This sequence comes from Iris pallida, assembly GCA_029216955.1. Taxonomy (NCBI): domain Eukaryota; kingdom Viridiplantae; phylum Streptophyta; class Magnoliopsida; order Asparagales; family Iridaceae; genus Iris; species Iris pallida. The sequence goes on along the minus strand of JANAVB010044818.1, from coordinate 1,909,101 downwards.
ATTCTGGATGCTCTGTCAAAGAATAGACGCCAAGCAAGAATTTCTTCTGAAATCATGTTAGATTCTAAAGTTTTGTCAGAAATCTTGTCATAGAGTTTAGACATTTCGGAAATTGGATGAGCCGCTAGGAAGTCAGCAAGGGCTTGACCCTTAACAGACTTTTGAAGAACATAATCCATATCATATTGTGGTAATAATATGGCCCATGTAGCAAGCCTGGAATTGAGTGTACTGGACTTCTTCATTAAGACCCGAAGAGGGTTAACTCTGGAAATAACATGAATAGTTTGGCCAGTGATGTAATGTCTCGTCTTTTGAACAACAAACATTAAAGCTAAACATTCCTTTTTCCATTGGGCTATATCGATGTTCAGTCCTGATCATTGTACGACTGAGATAATAGATAGCTTGCTCATGACCTTCTTTGTTCTTTTGAGCTAGTAATGCACCTAATAAATGATCCATCGCTCGAACATACATCAAGAAGGTATTCCGGAGATTGGTGGTACTAAGACTGGTGGGTTCATCAAGTACTGCTTTATGTCTTCAAAAGCTTGCTGGCATTCTTTAGTCCAAATAAAAGACACACCTTTCTTCATCAATTGAGAGAATGGTCTGCAACATCCAGACAGATTTGAAATGAATCTCCAGATATAAGCAAGCCGACCCTGGAATCCTTGTAGCTCTTTTAGGTTGCGTGGAGGAAGCATCTCTTGAATGACTTTAATCTTCTCGGGATTAACATGTATACCTTTAGAGGTAATGACGAATCTAAGAAATTTGCCAATAGAGACTCCCAGAAATGATTTTGTAGGATTCATCTTGAGTTGATGCTGGCGCATTAGATCGAAGATAGTTCTCAAGTCTTGGATGTGGTATTCCTTTAGACGACTTGACAGCAATATCGTCGATATAGCATTCAACAGTCTTTCGCAAATTATCGCGGAAGATGGTACTCATAGCCAGCTGATAGGTGGCACCAGCGTTCTTAAGACCGAACGATATGACAATGTAACAGTAGACTCCGAGAGGAGTGCGAAAAGATGTATGTTTCTCATCTTCTGAATGCATCTTAATTTGATTGTATCATGAGAATCCATCCTTAAAAGACATTCGTTCGAATTCGCAAGTATTTTCGATCATGACATCAGTGATCGAAAGAGGAAACTCATCCTTAGGACAAATATTATTGAGATCTCTAAAGTCAATACAGACTCGTACCTTTCTTACTTTTTATAATTGGGACGACATTAGTCACCCAGTCAGGATGTTGTTCTTCTTTGATAAAACCACAAGAGATAAGTTTCTTGACTTCAGTTTCTATAGCATCCATCATGTCAAGTCAGAATCGATGTTGTTGTTGTTTGACCGGCCTTACATTAGGCAAGATGTTGAGCCTATAGGTAGCAATCTGAGGATCCAGTCCTGGCATATCCTCATAACTTCAGGCGAAGACGTCAATGTATTCCCGGATAAGCTGAATTAATTCTTGCTTGTCTGCTTCTGGGAGGCTTTTACTGATGAAGATAGGTCTTGGCGAGTCCTCTTCTCCAACATCGATCTGAATTAATTGATCTTCAGTAGGTGGTTCTCGTTGTTCAAAATAAAATTTCTATTGAATGTCCATTCTTTGTGCCCAAGGATCTACATCAGGAGCTTCAACTACATCATCCTCTGAAAATTCGACAGACACCATATTAGAAGATAATGTCACGCGATGGACGTGTCCGACGCTCGTATCAGAATCCTATGAAATAGAATCAGAAGAGTTAGATCGCTCTTTTTTGTCAGATTTGGAAGCTTCTGGGGTTAGAGTTGGCAAGGTATAGCCTAATCTATGCTTCATTTTGCTGTAGTATTGTAGTGATTTCCTTTTGGAGCAGAAATATGAATGGGAGTTCGCCTTTCTTTACCGCCATTGAGATTGGCTTTAAAATTATAACCCATCTTTTGAATAATATCTTTTGATTGTTGGCTATAACGACGAAGTTGGAGTCTCCCATTATCTTCATTTTTGTCTTCGCTATTGAGAGTAATTTTCTGTTCTGTTCCTTTACTAAAAAGTATTGGAAGTTCATCTTTTTTCCTGGAAGAAACTAAAAAGAAAGAATCTAATACTGGTATTCAATTAGTACTTCATTTTGGAGAGGTTGAACTGCTCTTATTGTAAGTGGTTCAAAGTTATCTAGCATTTCCAAATAACTTCGAGCATAATAAAAGACATCAGTATACTGCAAAGGAGATACTATTTTATTGATTTGTACATCATCATTTACAATAGGATTCTTGGCCTTAGCAGAAGGCTTAGTCAAATTGATAACCAGAGGAGGAGAAGAAGAAGGAGGAGGCTTGTTACGACGAAGGTCAATAACAAGTGGCTCAGAAGAAATGAGCTCCCTTTGTTCCACCTTTCCAGCAAGAGGCTGCTTGTTATGATATAGAAGATGGATAGTCAATGTTTGAGAAGAAGATGGACGAGTAATACGTCATTTGACTGGGATTATGAGAACATCATCTGAGGTGTCTTTCTGATCTTCTTCACTATCCATCGCCAGTACAACCTTCATGAACTCTTCCTTGTACATTCAAGAATCAGTACAATATGCTTCGATGCCTCTAAAAGGATTTAGATTAGCTACTTCCTTCTGGACTTCTTCATTGATGTCCATATATTTGAAGCATTGGTGGAGAATGGATGGTATAATGTTATGCTCATTCAAGAATGATCTTCCTAACAAATCATTATAGGAGCCATGATTATCGATCATATAGAAGGTAACCTTTGTACAAAGATTACCGATTTAAACTTTCGGGTAAATTTTCTCCAGGGGTTCATTTCTTTCAGAATTAAATTCCAGGATCGTTGTGAGAGTTGTAGAAAGATTATGCACAGGAATCATCAATGCATCTAGTAGAGTCTTTGGTATGATGATGAATGCAGACCTAGGGTCAATCAAGATACGATCAACATTCATGGTATCGACATATCCCGTGAAATAGAGGGGTCGGTCATGAAGATTATCTTCCAGCAGCATATCATCTTATGTAAAGGTAATATTGGGTATCAGCTCCATCACACTATGACAATGAAAGTAGGTCACATGCTCTTCCTCTGGCTTCTTTAGGAGTGTCAGACAAGTATCGGCTTGCATCAAAGCTTCACTAAATGTTTTTCGAGTTTCCTTTGAGAGACGTAGGAGCTCAAAGATTGATATCCTTGTCGGGGTATTAGCCAACTGAGCCAGTTTATCAAAGTTATACGACTTCTCGAGTCCCAGAGGTGGGATCTTTTTTAATACTTTATCAAAACGGACTGACTGTTTTCCTTTGTTTATCGTCGTTGGTTTGGAAGGAGTCGGTTCTACTGAAGGTGATAAAGCAGATGGAACATTCATAGCAGGGGAAGAAGGTGCTGGGATAGCCTCCGGAGTTGAAGCAGGGTTCTCTTGACCTTCTGAGTAGTTTCGTTAGTAAAGTCTCCCAGACCTGGTACCAGTTAAAGATTCTTCTTCAGATACAGGTTCGAAGGACACCATGTTGCAATTCTTCGTGTGGCGCTTATTTTTAGAATGTTTCTTTAGACAGGATAAAGAGTTCATCCAGAAACCCAAGCCAACACGAGATTGATTATGTGGAAGGCATAGAGAAAGAGCTATTGGAGATCCTTTTCCATGATTCAAGCCGGGGGGCCTTCTGTAGATCATATCCCATCTTTATCATTAGTTCACGAGATTGTGGACTATACAAATGGAAAGCTGGTTGACATTTGTCCTCTGACTTTGGCAGTGTTCTTTCAGAGGAAGAAGAAGGATCTGCCACTGAGATGAAGGTATCAGTTAAAGGTGGAAGATAATGTTCACCCAATGAAGATATATGACATGAATTATATTTGGTCGTCTTCTTGGAATTTGAGGATGAAGAAGGTACTTCGAAATCAGCCACTAAATCCGGATGGATCCACATGATTGCTTCCTTATTGGTAGATAGAGAAAAAAGACCATCAGTTCGTGCAGGTGAGAGATTAACAATCTCTAAAGTGGTTTTCGGGATAGGGACGATGCCGTCCAGCACAAATTGAGCAAAAAAATTGCCAAACTGTAGAGAGACGACGTTAGCCGTTACAATCTTTTCGTCTTGTTGGAGAGTGATTGCACCAGAATTGACCATCTCCTGGATCTTGCCTTTGAGCACTCAACATGCTCGAGTCGGATGCCCGATAAACCTGTGGTAAACATAATATTTAGGGTAGTCAGTTTTACCTACTTTCTCTGGCCATTTTACATCCAGCAGCTAAAGTTTATTGCTCTTGATCAGACAATCAAAGATGCTCATGACATCATCTTTATCGAAGGAGTATTCTTCTTTCGGACGTGGTGCTCTCTGTAGGAGTGCCATTGGAGTAGGTATTGATTGACCTATATTGGCGGCTAGAGCTTCTTTGCCTTTGCCATTGATCGCCAAAGTCTCCTTGCCCTTGTGGTTGTTCTGACGGCCACCGCTATTTGATGCAGCATGTCCATCTTTGTCAAGATTAGGCATGTGAATGCCTAGTTGTTTGAATTTATCGGTACTTTCTTCTGCTGCTTTAGCATTCACTATGAATGAAGGCCAATCCTAGAACTGTGTCGATCAAGTCCACATGCTGATTATAGGCAACAAGTTTGATTTGCAAGTGTCTATAGTCAAAGCATCTGGAGTTCCGAAAGGTATTTTGAGTGCCTCACGGCGAAATCGTTCAATGAACCGTTCGGTCGTTTCATTATGTCAATATTTAATTTTGATGAGGGCAGACATAGTCATGTCATTTGTTCCCTCATAAACTCATTCCAGGAACATTTGTTTGAATCCAGAGAAAGAGGTTATACAACCATCTGGCAAGCTGCAGTACTAGTCGTAAGCTGTACATGTTAAGCATCCGACGAACACCGTAGTGAGTAGAGCATCATTTAGCTGTAAATGACCAGTTATTACCTCAAAGTGATTGAGGTATTGACTTGGGGATGTGCTGCCATCAAACAACATAATAGTATAGGGTTTGTATTTGTGGGGAAATTGAACTTCCTTCTACTCTATAGGATAAGACTGCTTGATCCCAAGCTTCTGTAAGCCGTCATTCTGCTTGAAGGCTTCAAATTGAATACATAAAAGTTTTACAGCCTTATTAGTACCTTTTGATGATTGTGGAGAAGTGGACTGATTTGATTTATTAGGAGGAGATACTGCATGATAAGTACCACCCCCAACACCATATTGACTTGGAATAGCCTGTACTGGTATAGAAGCGTTGTGAGAAGACTGTACCCCCAGACCAATATTGACTTGAGCAGATGTCATTTCAGGTTCTTGGGTCGGAATCAGATTCACAACTGGTAGAACTGCATATTGTGCCATAATCACAGCATGCATACCTGTCATCATCTCAACCATGCTCTTCAAACTGGCCTCCAAAGCTGCAATTCTCTGCTCTTAACTATTAGAACTGGAAGCATCTTGATCTTCTGTGACGACATAAGCAGTCACTTCTCTAGCTATCGAAGAAGAGCTAGTAGAAAAGATGGTCCGTTCAAAACTTTTACTTTTGGCATCAAAGTCATATAAAGAACTACCCCTAGGATGAGTAATGGGGAGATCCCTTTGACTGAAGGCATCTTGACTGGAATCAGGAAGATTCCCTTAACCGATTGTATCTTGGTCAGAAGGAAGATTATTTTGACCGATTGTTTCTTGGTTTCTTGATCTAGTATGTCGGTATACTCCTTGTCGTATTCATGAATCCGATCTAAGTACCGTTGACAGAGACTGCGGGATGCATTACGTCTTGGACGCTTTCCACCACCAGTGCTTCGAGATGTTATGTTGACAGAAGCATACAATAATTCATCTTCATCTACTATCATTGTTGAGGAACCTGATCGTACTTAAGACGGTCGAAGATAGATCGTTTAGCTGACTGACAACAACGTTTGATAACCACTTCATGGTGATGATTACAGTGGTGTTTTCATGGCTGTATTACAGGTGGATGAGACAGATTTATGATCTTCTGCTTCTGTTTAAAAAATTCACGGAGATCGGTTACCGCAACAGGATGAGAAGAATTTGGAGAAATGTATTCTTTAACGATGTTAGGAACATGATTCCGATTCTTGAGATATCTTGTTCCCTGAGTGTACAAGGAAGTGCTTAGTTGATTAGCATATATAAGAGGGTTCTTGACTTTAGAAGTATGTCTCTGGCGCAAGTTAGCCATTGGTGCAGGCTGCTTGCGTCTTGCTGAAGTTGATACTGGCTGGCGCCTGTTAAGATATGTGCACAGGTCAGAAAGGTGTGGCACTTGTGCATCTGTCTGAGATACTAATAGTTTGCCTTGCATGGATCTTGAGATGCACAGGTTTGGAAGATCCTGAGTTGCATTCTTGGGAGTAGGCAGAATCCTTTTTTGCACTACTACAAAAATAGTTAACAATGACACTCTATAGATGACATTCATCTCAAAATGTCGTTAATAATACTTTTAGTGTCATCTCATTAGATAATCGTCATTGATACCATTATTAATGACATTAAAAAATAATAATGTCATGATAAATACTCTAAGATGACGATTAGAAAGATAAGGGTCATGAATTATTTTTATGGATGTCATCTTTTCTGTATGAAAAAAAGATGTGGGAGTAACAATGACACAGTGATATTAAGAGTCATATTTAGTTTAAACAATGACAGAGACATGTTGTGTGTCAATAATACTAAAGATCATACTAAAGATCATATTTTCTATGTATGTCGTAATTGTACTTATTAAAATACCTTCTCATATCAAAGAAAACAAATTGTACTCCTTCTAAGAAAATTTATCCTAAATTCCTCTCCTCAAGTTTTCATTTCCCAGCTAAGAAAATAAATTCAACAGGTTTCCACACTAAGTTTTCATTTCCAATAAACTCCCCCCTTAGGTTTTTTTTTCTCCCTCTTTTTATTTAATTTCCTCTAAACTCAAACTTGCCCCTAAGTTTTCACCTCTCGTCGCCTCTCTCTGTGAACGCTAAAAGAAGAGCAGCAAAATGAAGAAGGAAGCATATAAGAAAAGAAATTCCAAATAGAAGAAGCAAGTTGAGGGAGGACCTCAGGGGGCTGACCGAGCTGCAGCGCACAGGGATTGGCCTCGCCATTATGGTGGCGTCGATTGGCTTCAGGTTTACGTTTTATTTCGTTTCTTTTCTTTCTTCTCTTCTTTCTCTGTTCTAATTCAGGATTATGGGGTATTGGATTATTTTCTTCCAATTTCATGAAATTAGGGTTTTACAAAATTAGGGTTTTATGAAATTATTTATAAAATTTAGGGTTTTACAAAATTAGGGTTTTATGAAATTAGGTTTTTTGGATTTTTATAGGTCTGAGAAAGAAACCAAAGTATCTTTGACTTAATTATCTTCTTATTTTTTTATTTTTTATTTTTATTGTTGTGGAGAAGGGGGCATACTGGTTTTCGTCGAGGTCGGGACACACAGGCAGTAGGAGATCGCCACCGCCACGGTGTTGGTCATATGCGAAGAGAGTGCCATGTACTGCACCATGCTCCGGGCGCCATCCCCCCGCTAGTCCCACTGTCGCAGTCCTGTACCTTCCGGTCCAAGAACAAGGTAGTACTTCAAAACTGGAAAAAAAAAAATCAGATTTAGCTTGGTATTCTTGTATACGCATTGCACACAATCTGGAGTGTACGCTCGAAGATACACTAGTACACACCAAAATAGATGGTATCACAGTGTCCTTACCTTATCTAGTTGTAGCTGTATCCAACATACGGAGTTACTGCTGACTTTTGTTAATATCTTATATTATTTTGTTTCCAAGTTGACATTTTTTTTTCTAATAGATACATTTGTATATCATTGTTTGAGAAACCTGAAAGTAGCAAAATTTTCAATTAGTAATAATAGAAAGTAGACTTTTTGTGAAACAAGTTATAAACTGAAATCACTGGATCAAGTAATGCAAATTGAACCAAATTCAATTTGCTTTTGCATCACTAAATACTATTTTGAAATGCTTGTGCGAAATATCGATGTCCTTGACTTGGATTTAGCTTAGGAAGCACAGACACTTCAAAGTAAGTGGGTCGTGACATGTCTGAACATGTTGGAGCTACCAAATGCCAAATATCAATGCCCTTGATTGTGACCAGTATGTTTAGATAAGAATTTGAATCTGAAACAGTTTTCTGACATAAACAGTTTCTTTTGTCCCAAAATGATTGAAACTTCTTAATGATGCTTATTCTGACATAGTTTTACACTTGAAATATTTTTCATTCTCTCTCTTACACCCGATAAGTTTCTATATTTACAGTAACTCATGCAAAGTTTCATTATGCATATCTATACCACGTAGACTTGTGCAAGTTGGAGATATCCTTTTTGTAGAAGAACGAGAGTATTAAACTTGTTCGGGTCCTTAGTAGAATATTCTTGCTTCAGCGATCCATAATGTTTGACAAAGATAATGGTGGAGTTACAAGTAGGCACATGGTGCGTGCTCACTATGCCAATTAGCACACCTGCCAAGTCCCGCGCAACCCATCCCTCTCAAGTTGTAGGAAAAATTAATGATACTCGGCCCTTATCAATCCATAACAATGTCACTCTCCACTCTCCAGAAATATACATACAATATGGATCTTAATTTTGGTCATTCCTTTTTCCTATATGAATCTTTAATATAGTTATTCTTTTATTGATTGTTTTTGTTCCAGCACACATGCATTCCACCCGCAAGAAAACACCAAAGCGAGGGATACATTTGAAACATTATAAATGCATTTGGTGAGTGATCTACCGTTGATGTAGTATACATTCAAATTGTATATGATATTTTTTATTACTTGTACATAGTATTAGTCTGTGTGACTGGTTTTTGTATGTGGATCATTTGTTCTTAACTAACAAAGTATCTTGTGGATGAAGTCATTGCCTGTGCTAAGGGATGAAGTCATTGCCTTTGTGAACAATGTGAAGGTATAGGGGTTGAATCTCTTCTCTTCTTTGCGTCTTCTCCGTTAATCAGTTTAGGCCCTTTTAGATTATTATGAACATGTATGCTTACCCCCATTCTATTCAAAATACACATTCGAATTTTGGTTTCTTGAGATATAGTAACTGATGTGGGATATATTAAAGTTCTCTTTGTTTAGTTAAACAAACTGATGTTTAAAGTCTCCTTTTGTTGGTACAGAGTACTGCTATTATCCTTTGAATTAGTGTTCATACTTGATATATTTTTGTAAGCAATATTAAGGGCCAATGCCTTGTTAGTAGTAATACTCCTCTTGCTTGCTTTCTGAGCACAGAGAATTTGGACACGGTCCTTGTATGGGACTGCTTGTGGCGCTAGTGGTTTTCTAATGATGGAAAAACCAGTAGCAAGAGGAACACTGGTTACTATAAAAATAAGAAACTATTTTTTTTGAGTGATTCAAATTGGTAGCATTATGTGGCCTGAATGTATTTGTCACATTAGAGGAATCAGTTTTCTTGTCACATTGGAGGAACCAGTTGCAGTCAAGAGGAACACTGGTTACAAGTGTTGGATGGGGTTGGCAGAAGATTGAAACTTTCGGAGTAGGGAGAGTGGTGGCTTCAGGGAACGATGCGTTCAAGAAGGATGATATCATCTCCGGGCTTCTGTCTTGGTCGGACTACACCATGGTCCGCCCAGGGATCATGCTCAAGAAGATCGAGGCGACGGAGTTCCTATTGACCAACCAAATGGGAGCTCTAGGTGAGTCGAGAGTATATGCTTTAGACCTCTCTCATAACATTCATTTTATGTACACACTCTTTCCAGCGAATGTATGTACACTACTACTACCTACAGGTACAGTGGGCTTACAGCATATGCTGGACTGTATCGAGTTTGCAAACCAAAGAAGGGAGAGAAGGTGTTCATCTCCGTAGCATCGGGATTGGTAGGCCAATTCATAAAGCTCAGCGGATGCTATGTTGTTGGATGCGCCAGAAGTAAGAGCAAGGTAAATCATGCACCTCATTATTTTCAGATACCCGAGTAAGTTTACCCCAAGATATTAGAACCTTCACCAGAAATAGCTCATTGAAGAGTAGCCTGCACCCTTGTACTCGATAAAAACTTGATGCACCCCTCCAACATTGTTAACAATTTATCAGGTTCATCTGCGCGTGAATTTTCAGAATTAGCATTCGTATATTTTTCTGTCGGTAACATCCAAGCTACTTAACTCAGGTAATAGGTAAGGATACTAAGGAATTTGTAAAAATATACAACAACATACTTGAAAAGCATCAATACCTTAAAGATCAGGTAAATCAGGTAAAAGTTATCGCTTTGAACATCATAACATCAAATGCAGTAGTTGAAATAACTTCATATATTGCATATATTTTTTGATTAGGTTCAGAACTATTGTAAAGACTCAAGGTTCACATTATCGGTATCGGACCCTTCCTATAAGTATCGGGATCGAGGTAGTTATCGCAGAACCATAGTATGAAGGATACCCAAGTACGTTTAATATGTTTTAACATTAAGTGATGTTCAATGATAGTATGGTTTTGGATCTCAATATACACAAAGGATTTGGTTTCAAGTTCTAAAATTTTATGAATATAACCTGCTTATTTGAAATTGGTATTTTGGTAGTAGAGATGCCATGCATCAAGCATCCAGCTCCATAGATCAGTCATGCCACCAAACACTATTTTATATTAACTATATTCCCAATTTCAAGTTGGTATCTTATAGGAATGCTATTATATCATGTATCTTTAGCTACCAACTCTATGGTGGACTGTACCGAGTTTGCATCTAAAGTTTATGCAAAACTCTGCACTTTCCAACACTTTTCCATAACATTGGGATAATGCATGATCTCAGCGAGAGCATTGGTAAATTCCCTTGAGAATGGTTCATTGCATCAATCCTTTTCTCAACCTTAACAATTAAATAGACATCTTGATTCAGCAAGTGGACCAGTTACAGGTCAAGGTATTGAGAGTACCTTGAGTTTCTGGTTTCATTTTCTTTATTAATTTCTTTCGTAACGCACAAAAAAGTAATGTACTCTGACCTTATGTTTAGCACCTCATACTTTAGGTACCGATGTGAACTTCTAGATTCACTTTTACTACACATATTTTTTCTGGACATGAGGTTTGGCACAATGATAAGAAATAATAAGTTTATAATATGCTTCTTTTGCTTACAGCACTCTTATTGCAGAGTTGGGGGAAAAACTTGAGCATATCAATTAGTTTGTTTTCTACACCATTAGGTCCAGTTCTCTTCTTTGTGGCAAGGCCACCCCAGTGCCGGTACTCGTCGCCTCTCTTGCGGCACAACCGGAGCGTCGCATAGCAAATGAGAGACAACCAAGAGAAAACAATATAATGGTATCGGTATCACTACAATATCTCAAATATGCAGTCAGGAAGCTCCATTAGTGGATTCCACAGTTCTGAAGCTAGGGCTTCTGAAAGTTTGAAATAATATAATGGTATCGGTTTCTTTGCATTGAGCATCATGTAACTGTATTGATTTCCTTTCATGCGTATATCAATCTCTGCTATTTATTGCTATAAATATAGATCATTAAAACCATGTTTGAAATAATATACATGTTAGATGTATGCAATTCAATCCAACTAGCGTCATTATGTTTCAATTCTTTCAGGTCGTGTTTCATATTTTTCAGTCCATTTATGCATGCAGATATTAAGGTGAGCTATAGTATAAACCTTTATTAGATATTTTTCAGTCCATTTGAACCATTATTAGATATTAACATGGAGCTTGAAATGCATTTTCTTTTTTACTTTTGGGATTGTAGGGTCTTACTTTCTCTGTAACATGTATTTTTGTAGAGCAATTCACATGCAAATTTTTTCAGGCCGTATTTCATATTTTTCAGTGAATGATTAGTGAAATATAAAACATCAGACATTTCTTCACCCAAGGTACGCATGATTAGAATATAAATATTTTTATTTACTTTGTGCTATCGCAGGTGAAATTAATATGTAATAAGTTGGCATTTACATACGAGTGTAAAACTCTTGGTAATCATGCCAAGCATTCAAGTAAATTGCTTTTTTAGTAACTAGAGGCTCTACAACATGTGGAAATTTATTGTTTCGGGTTATTGGTCCTTTGAAAGTACACCCGAACATGGGTTAAGGAGTTCGTACCTTTTGACTTCTTAGACTGTTCTGTTACAAGGAAACTAGGAAAACTCCAATGAATTGACAATAAGTTTGATTGGTTATTATGGTCCGGTAATTTACAAATTTAGCTTTGGAGTTGGTCAATACTGGTACTCAGATTTGTATTGAGAAGTTCCAAGAGCATATAATGCACACGAGCAACTTCTTATGGGGAAGGATAGAGATGGAAAGTGCAAAAATAGTTAATACATTTGTCAAAGAGCTATAAGCCTTTCAGACAATAGTATAAAGAAAAATAAAAGAAGATTGGTAACCATATTTTTGGGAACTACATATGGTGATTCATGTCTAACAAATCTTAAGCGACTATCTCTAATTTTCTCTTATCATAGTTTCTCTTTAACATTTTGTTATGTATTTATCAATTTTCAACCTTAATGTTCAAGTTCAGTCATGGCTTGAAGATCTTCTTTGGGAGAAGAAGTCTAGCATGGATATATATCACTGTAAAGGAGTTCTGTATGTCCATAATTCAGACCAACTTCATACGTTACAGGTTCTTTTCTGTCGAAATGCATATGAAATATTTTGACAATTTGTCTAGGATGCAGAAATGAAGTAAAAACAATTCTTGTTCTTCTGAGTGTATACTTTTTTGAGATGTTTTACCATTATGCAAACTATACACAGATTCTGTATTTTCCTTATAACATATGTTTTTTTATTGCAATGTTTTTTGTTTAGCTGCTCTACCTCTAATACATTTTTGAACATCTCTGTATTTTTAGACTGATGACTTGTAAGATCATATCATTATATGTGGGTTCGGACGAGTTGGGCAGATTGTGCCACTTTCCTAATTTGTCACTGGAAATTGCATTTCTTTAAATTTATATTCATTTTTTTCTTGATTATTCATGCTAACTCCTTTAATTTTTCATTTTCTAATGCAGTGTCCTAAAGAATTTGATGAAATTGGAGGGGAGGTGGCCAAGTTTATAATGGATATTGTTAATAAAGAAAATATGTATTAAGAAATTTTTGAAGTATTATTAATTTATGTTTTGTAGTATGTGAGAATAAATGAATATTGTTTAGTTCAATGTCATGACTTTGAATAATTATGAAATGAAATATTTTTCGTTGGTGTTATATATTAGTTTTCTTTTTTGTTTTCTTCAATGGGATATTGTACGTACATTTCATTGTTTTGAGCCGTCATTGTTGTATACTCAATAAAAGTCATCTTTTTATAATAATGATGTGTATTGAGCTGTGTTTTTCAATGTTAAAAGTCATCTTTTATAAGTAATAATGACACATGTAAGTCATCGTTTGTAAATAATGATGACGCATAAAAGTCATATTTTATAAACAAAGATAACATGTTTTGAGCTGTCATTGTTGTACCCTTGATAAAAATCATATTTTGTAAATATAGATGATGCATAAAAGTCATCTTTTGTAAATAACAATGACATATATAAGTCATCATTTGTAAATAATAATGACGTGTGTTGAGTCGTCATTGTTTTTCCACGATAACTGTCATATTTTATATATAATGATGACGCATGTAAGTCATTATTAGTAAATGAAGATGACGTCTAAAAGTCATTTTTATATAAAAAGATGACGTTTGTAATATGTCATTGTTGTCACACGATACAAGTCATCTTTCGTAAATAAAGACGACATATTTAAGTCATCTTTTATTAATAATGATGGCACACATAAGTCATCTTTCATTGATAAAGATGATGTGTGTCGAGTTGTCATTGTTTTCTTATGATAAAGATGACAGTAACGTAGATGACGGCCAAACAAATGTCATCAATGACCATTTTTGGCCGTCATTGTTAACCATTTTTGTAGTAGTGTTGTGCTGCGCAACCTATTTCTGTGCACTTGGCCTAGCGCAACTGGATGGCAGAAAGTTTAGTTTGGACAGAACTTACTTTCTTAGCAGAGATTTGATTGTCTCTATAAAGAGGAGTCAGGTTTCTACCCAAAAGAGCTTTTGCACTGATTAGCGCAAGGGCGCAACCAGAGTTGTGTTTCGCCGAGTTAAGAATCGGGTAAGAATGAGGAAAGGCCAAAGGGCGCTTTTTTTTGTTCTATGATAAGACAAGAATAGATGTATTCCTTGCCAAGTTCATATTTGAGGAAAGAGAGGGAGTAGTTAAAGGGCGTTTGCCTTTGTTTTATGGCTGATACTGCAGAGGGCTTAGGAGTCCATACAGTGTGCGCCTTGCACTTGGCAGCAACTGAGGTGCGCCTAGTACCCCCAGCATTGATCATTGCTTCGTAGGCGGTTTGGTCGATTTGAACGACCAAAGTCTTCTGTATCTTGCCGATCAACGCGGTATCACATTGACTTGTCACTTTCTCGTTGGAGGAGAAAGTCGTCCCCAGTAGAGTCACCATTTTTTTTGTAAAAACAAAAGTTTTATTACAAACTTAAAAAAGAGTACAAGAGTACAATTGATTTCTGGGAAAGTACAACTGTAGAAATCTGATTAGAAGATGATCATTTTATCCATTGGACGATGTGATATCGAAGACACAAGCCTCTGGAGAATACAACAGCACTTTGTCAGGAGATTATGATCCTTTAGTGATGCTTTGAGGCTGATTTGAAAACTCTATTTATAGAGTTCTTGAAATAACTATTAAGTAGTTATTCTGAGTGGCACGCACTTCATGTTGCGCGCCTATTGTCCAGTTGCGCGAGCGGTTACTTCAACTGCTGGGGACGCGTGGCATTGTTTGAGTGAGATACGCGTGGTCATGGGCAGTGTAGTGGACACGTTCTTCGAGACTATTGGCATGCGCGCCACGTTATCCTGCTTCTAGACATAAAATTTGATCAAGTGGCGCAAACTAGCTAGGGTGCGTGGGCGCAACTCAACAACTGGCGCTTCTGACTGGGTCTTCTGTACTATATTTGATTAATTTGCGTGCCACTTGACGACTTTCGCGAGCCAGCTATCACCATTAATTATATGCTGACAAAATCTTCTCGAGCGCCGCATTGCGCAGGATTTGAATGGATTTTCTTCGATTTTTGTGCTGTCAGAGCTTTCAGTGATGATTATAGCCGTTACAGCTTCCCGAGGAGTCTTGCCACGTGGCACCGCGCACCCTGGCTTTGGCGCAACCTAATGATTTGGCGCCACTTGATGATGGCGCACTTTAATGAGTGGCACCCCTTAATTTTTAGCTTCTACAGTCATGACTAATTAGTTATAGTCAATATTATCTATAGATGATAGAATCTGAGTTAGATATTCGATCAAAAATTGAAATTTAGGCACAATCAAGTATAGGATTTAAACTGCCTGAGCATTAGCAAATATATAAATAACGCGATCAAAATCAGGAATTTGGAAATAGCATGAATTGCATTATCCAGAATCAAATTTAGACACAAGCAAAATAAAAATCAAATTCTGGATTAGAATCGAACAATGACTAAATCATTTAGGCACGGTTAAGTCAAAATCATAATCAATTCAAAAATCAATTAGGCAAAATAAATATAGTTACGACAAAAAGCCAAAAACTGCCTAAGCACAATCATTTATAGAAATGATGTGATCAAAACAGTAATTTAGAAATAACACCAATTGGTATGATCAGGAATCAAATACAATCAGATTCTAGGATAGAATTGAAAGAATGATCAAAATTAAATGGTTTAGGCACGATTGGATTAAAAATCAAATAATTCAGGAGTAAAAAGTCCAGATTATATATGCAAGATCAGGTTTCACCTGATCAGTTATGATCAAAATTCTGAGGCATGAGTAGAGGTCAAGTTACGACCAAATCAAAAGAAAAATTTTCAAGACACGGTTTACGATAGATAGGAATCTAGTCACGTTCGAAAATCATATAAGCACGATTTAAGAGTCATTTGTCTAGATATGATCAACATTCAAAATTTAGGTACGATAATATAACCATGATAGAGATAGAAATGAAATCTAATATATTCCTAAGGATGACTAAATGACGATCTGATAGAATATCAAATCACTGGAATAAGTAAAGGGAATTCAAAACAAATTTAAGAAGAAAATCATCTCATTAATGCCCTACAGACCGGTCCTCTAAGCTCAGCACCAAGGAACATAATGTAACTACCCAGTCGTTAAAACTAGTTCTATTTGGGACCAAGAAATATAACTAATTCGATTAAATCAACTTCCGTCAAGCCGTTCTATATAATCTGCCAATTTCTCAACTATTTTTTTATACTTCAAATTCTACTCCTCCCATTTCTGACTCCATCAAGGTTATACTCTCAGTTGTCAAAAAATCTATACTAAGTAGATCCATGATATGCGTATTTAAAAAAAAATCTCAATCTTTAAAAGCTAATGACTAATAAAATTTGAATATCTTATTATAGCAATCTCAAATATCGTCTTATGTATAAAATCTTTCTTACTGTAACATGAATCTGATCCAAAATTAAATCCCCAACATTTCTTAATCTTCCAACAAATTTCAACTAATTACCCTTCCTTTTTTTTAATCCCTATCAATCTATTCCAAGAGTTGTATGATATTATCCTGATCATAATTCCTCATTACTTCGACAACTATTCCCCTCTAGAACCTACTAATCCTTCTATGGTCATATCCAATCTTAATACATTAATTCCTTTGAGTGTTTCTCAACGTGATCCTTATATTTTCAAGTTTCTTTATTATCCAAATTATAATTTCAAACTTACTTCTCTATGGAAGAACTTATCAAATCTAATCTCTCTTCAACATTATCTGTATACTTACGGATTTCTTTATCATTCCATATAGTTCTTTTTTCTTGCCTTTAATCATAAAGTCAAAACATCACATTCCTTCATGAATCTGATAGCACCACTAACGGTTCCTCCTAGACAAGCAATAAACTCAAAAAGCCTTTCAAAACTTATTTACCAAACCTTCTTACCAATGGTCTTACTCTACTACCTTTCTACCCTTACCTGTCTAACTATGGGTTCCAAGGATGCCTTTACTAGAAATGAGCTAATAGGGTTAGTAGGTAAGTGTCTATGCTCCCCTGTACTCAAAAAGATATATCTATATTCATCCACAAAATGTATATCAGCTATCTAGTATACATAGCTATTAGCATAGTATTTATACATATTGTCACGACCCGTTTTCGAATAATAGGGTACGAATTGAGTCATGGCCGGCCTACGTTGTCATTGACAGCGGTAGTCAGCCGTCTAGTCTAGTCATCATCCAGTGATCATATATCTCATCACAGTATCTATCACCAATATCTACTACTAGCCAATACAGTTTACTGTATATGCAGTTATTATAGTCTTTTACATGAATATTCGGGTACAAAAAAGATAAAGATAAATGCTATCTAAGTCTGCTACATATCATCGATCTTAATACATCCAATCAAATCCTATACATGCATCTAAATCTCGAAAATATAGCCTCGGTCCCGACAAGCATCCGGAGTGGGCTCCGCTGCTAGGTGCATCTATTGGCCATAACTCTCTAAGGGATCAATCTCACCTGTAATTGTAATGCCCCAGTCCCATAATACATAGGACTAAGTACGTCAGTATGTCAGCTACACATATACGAAGAATACACCAATATGTGATCTCATCGTATTTGTAAATAAGCTGTAAATAATATAATATGATCAGCCATAATATAAATAACTATATCTCATCCACAGCTCAACACAGAATGAATAATAAGTCTCAATAATAAAAGAAGTCAAGAGGTAGCCGGGTGGACATACCCACTCCAAACAGCTATGAAAAATAGTCTCAACTAGATGGAGTCCAACCTCCTCAAAACAGAAAGATGAAGATAAAAAAGATGTCCACTACATAGTCTCAGATAATAAAGGAAAACTAAATATCATAAGGAGATGCCGCTTCATCGACATAAGAAGGATCCAAAGCTGCTCCGTACTCCTGGGGAGTCCTACTCGTCTAATCCTGGAGAGATCACCAGGTCTTCAGAGGGACGTAACAAGATACAGAAAAACATGCAAAAATAATTGAATATATAAATATGCAACTATGACACTACATGATCTCCTAATCGTCTTTGTAAGATGCACTTTGAGGACAACGTTCTACGCAGGGCTGTAGGATCAGAAGAGTAAATAAAGAATGGCAGTAAGTAGCGCTCATCCGAGTCGCTATCGACTAAGGACAGAAAGTAGCGCTCATACGAGTCACTATCGGCCCACAAATGTGTGTAAAAAGCAAATGTAGCCCCTACACTAGTAGCTGTCCCCTCCCCCCAATGCTCCTGTCCAAGATGTATCCACAACTTGTCCAGTTGGCAACTGCTACGGCTTCTAACTCGACACACTAGTAGCAGTTACCTCCTATCGGTCGTACGACCCATACGTATCGATGGCCAGTCGAGTACGCATGTCCGTATCACTCATATCGTGATACACATGTGTCAAGGCCATAGGAGATATGAAAATATCCCACACTCATAGGGTGGTCGTCTAGCTCCAAGTCGACATGCATAATAAAATATAAATAACGATAACGACTAAATCTAGTCACTTGTACCCAAACGGTATGTCTAATATTGGATTCCGATGAGCCGTGCACAAAATCGGCCGTTGGATCGGGTTGCGGGCCCGTCAATTTGGCGTTTCGATCAACCTTCTCAAAATTGGACCA
This sequence comes from Iris pallida, assembly GCA_029216955.1. Taxonomy (NCBI): domain Eukaryota; kingdom Viridiplantae; phylum Streptophyta; class Magnoliopsida; order Asparagales; family Iridaceae; genus Iris; species Iris pallida. The sequence continues at coordinate 1,890,206 of JANAVB010044818.1, read as the reverse complement.
AACTTGGCATACAGGACCAGAAAAATGATACGGTCCTGTTGGCGTAAGTTTTGTGTTGACCCGATGAACATGCACGAAGTTATGGCCATATTTGCAGAAGGTCGATACGGGGGTATCTCGACGGATACGCATTGATTTTGTCGCGTACGTGCAACGAAATCGAGTTCCGTTAGTTTCCATACGTCGGCAACATCCATACGGGCCTTTTGATACGTATAGTGCGCGATCTCGTCGCCCGGTTTGTAGGGGCGCATGTCGTATCGGGTAAAATTTTAGAAATTTTAATATTTTAGAAGCAGTTTTTCTGTCAACTTGGACAATGAATTACTTCCTACATATATATCGAAATTTCGATCTAAAAGATGCGTTTTACTCTCGCTTATGTTGTTTATGACTGTCTTTAACTAGTTTCTACCAAACCCTAATGTACACTTCACAAATTGGCTTCCAAGTTGTCATTTTAAAACTGTTTTTCATACTACAGAAAACATGTTTTTCTTCAACTTCGTCTCGATTTTTTGAGCAAGTCGATGGGTCGTTTCAAAATCCTTCTGAAGGATCTCGAAGAGTATCATGTGGACTTCGCATAGAATTTTGTAGAAGCAAAAACGAACGAGCATGAAGAAATCAGAACAAGAAGATGGGTACCTCGCCTCATTTTCGAAACAGAGCGTTCTGTTTCGCGGCTCGATTTCTCGTCGTTCTCCAGCAATTCGGCAGCAAGGTGCAGGCAGCAGGGTAGCTGTGCTAGATTGTTGGCAAGGCTCGGGTGCAAGGAATTTAGGTTTGGTGGAGAATCGAGAGAGAATTTTGAAGAAATCTAATTTTTCATTTTTTTTGGGTATATTGGATTTGAAATCCAAAATTGGATAGGATTAGAGCAAGATTTGGTTTCGAATTTGTGTTAATCTAGTGGAGAATCTAGATATGAATTAATAGGAAAAGATTTGATTTGAATTGGTAGTGAATTGGAGGTTTTCGGTTTGAATTTCATCACAAAAATTTTCGTTAACTATGCTCGGCTTGGGGGGTCAGGTATTAAATGGTACTGTAGCTTCGTCTACAGTAGTAACTTTTTTTTAACTATTACTTTATATATATATATATATATATATATATATATATATATATATATATATATATATATATATATATATACTTAGTCTTAAAAGCAAATAAGTAGCTTATAAAAATTCTAAAAAAAATTATATAAAAATATCTAAAATTCCTAATTTATAATGCACCCTATACAAGCATTCATACCTATATTATTAATAAAAACCCATGACTTAATACTAAACTATATATAAAAAACTTAAATAAAAGTACAAATAAGTAGTAAAATAATTAGGAAAAAGATGGGGGTTTACATCCTACCCAACTTAAAGAAATTTCGTCCTCGAAATTAATTTAATGCCGGGGATGCGATGCAATACAATATTAAGAATCTAACACGCAAACGTACCTTGGTCTTCCGACAAATGCGGGTAACGATTTTGGATGTCGTCCTCGCGCTTCCAAGTAGACTCTCCTAGCGAGTGATTCTTCCATGCCATGCGAACCAATAGTATAGATCGATTTCGCAACACCTTCACTCGACGATCGAGGATACCTACCGGTTGCTCTTGGTACAACAAACTCGGTCCAACTATGATTTCGGAGTGATCGAGCACATGACTGCTATCTGCCACGTATCTTCTCAGCTGAGACATGTAGAACACGTCATGTACTCCCTCTAGTGACAGTGGCAAGGCCAATCTATAAGCAACTTCACCAACATGTTCCAAGATATCGTATAACGCCCCAGTCCCAAAATACTTAGGGCTAGGTACGTATCCATGCCAGCTGTATACATACGAAGTATACTCCAATGTATGGAACCCCGTATGTATACATAAGCTGTAAAATGTAGTAAAACCATGATAACTAAATCTCATCAACAAAAATAAAGAATAATATTATAATCAACTCAAGAATTTGTCATTTATACATGTAGTTGGGCGAAGGCAAATCTACTACCAACTATTTTAAAAGAAAGAAATATACAAGGAAATGATATCTAAAAATGACAAGACGAACCAAGGGCAATTATCTTCGAAGGAATGGAGAAGATCACGGCCTTGGCTAGGACACCTGTGAAAAGTCACAAAACATACACCTGGCGAGATAACCAGGTCCTCAGAGGGACGTAACAAGATACAATAAACATGCCATATAAATACTGAATATAAAATATGCCACAAACAAAAGTATGTGACAAGACTACAATAAGGTAATCTAACCATACTAAAGTGATCATGCAATTGAGAAATAATCCTTCGACGCATGAGCCCTGGCTGTAAATGGGATCGGCATAGTCCCCATATAGTGCACCAGGGGCCTACGTTCGTAACGTCCGAAGATCGTCAGAGGGCATCATGTGCAAGGGGCTACGTCCATAATGCTCTAGAAAACATCAGAGGGCACCTGGAGCCTGCATCTCCGGCGGAGCGCACAGGTAAGCAGGGAAGTACAAAGAAGCCCATACGTCAGGTATTGTTCTCCCCACCCGATGCTCTTATTTAAGTCGTATCCACGACCATATACCTCTACTAACTGCTAAGTCTCCTAACATGTCTCTATTAGCAGTTAGCTCTAACGCATGCGCACTAAGGATCAGCCAATACGCAAGGACCACTATATGCCACTCATCTCACACATCCTCGTAGTACAACTGTGTCATGGTATATGCGATACCCTACAAACGGTAGTCCCTTAACTTTAGGGCCATATGCAATCAAAGCATAATAACAAATAAGCTAATATCACTGAGCAGGTAGTAAATCAAGAACTGTAAGAACTGGAAATAAACGAACAGTGATATGTAATAAAATGCAAACTGACAATAAACAATATAATGGCAAGGTATCTTGCCTGATTCCATGCTGTAAATATGAAACACCGCTCCCGCGTCTACGCCTCCGGAACCCGACGCTCCTAGATAATTAATTAACTAAATTAAGTCAGTACTCATGAAAATTATGATACGACTTAATTAGTCAAAGTAATGTGTTAAAATTATATTCAATCTCTCGTGTAACCATTTATATCCATACAATCACACACAGGTTCCACGAGACATCGAAACACAGTTTTAGGGTTTCTAACGTTTAATTAGTCTGTTATGCCCCTACTTCAATAACATACTTAAAAATCATTTAAAAATAATATTTAAACTAATTTTTTATAGATTTATATCTAAAATTCCAGAATTAATATTTTTAAAGACATTTATGACTAGTTGATTAATAAGTCAACTAGTCTACCCGAAACTTGTCCGGAACATAGTTAATGACTCAAAATTGATAAAATAACCAAAAATAGATTTTAAACAGTAATAAACTAATTTATTTTATAGAACAATATCATAGGTACAAGGGTTGAGTTATACTACAAGTTTGGGACATTCTAGGTCAGCCGGTTACCCGAAATTAGCTAGTTTTGACCTATAATTTTCCCGACCAGATTTGAGTTGCTAAAATCATGGAAAAATACTTAAAAATCCTAATTTATGTATATTAACACACATAAAATTCAGTTTTGAAAATAGGCACCAATAACTCATAGTTCCTTTACAATGGGGTTAATTTTGATCCTACCGACACATGAATATTACGCATATATTTCATAAAACCTTTATGGATGATTATACCTAACAAAAGTCATCAAAATATTATTTCTACAGAATTAATATTATATTTTCTACAGAATTTTAGCAAAGGTTTTTAGAAGAAAAGATTTGGGTTCTTACCAAAGATCCTTGCTAGAAAGGGTGATGATGACTTCTCTTCACCAAAGCTCCAATCTTTTTCGCTATCCTCGCTTGCTAATCCTCTCTTGGTAAGTATGGGAGAGTTGATAATGGCTATAGAGGATTGGATGAGGGAGATGGAGTTTTTAGGGTTTGTTTTGAGAGATTTCGGGGATGTATGGTGGAGGAAATGAGTTTTTGTGAAGGATGTAGAGATATGCAATGGAGGAGATGATGTATAGAGGCTATGGGGAGTTTGTTTCTGCCGAAATTATGGAGAGGGAGAGAGAATTTTGTCGGCCATAGGTGAGGAAGAGAAAGATTAGGATTTGGTTAAGGTTTGGGATAAGTTGGTATATTTAAACATATCCTTAAATGAATATTAAGCAATCTAGGATTTAAATCCTATTTAATTTGATGCGTTCGGCCATGGGAGGTTGTTTGGCCGAAATTATCATGGTGGGGGTCCACTTGGCATGATTTGGTTGTTTGGTGAGTTGGCAAGTTGATTAGATTGAGGATTTAAAAAGGGGTTTCCTAATATAGAACTATTTAATTCTATCTATATAATTACACTACAAAATCTGAATTAAATACAAATAAATGTAATTATTAATATTTATTAATGCCCAATATGCCTACATAGGGTTAGGTTTGGCTTAGAAGAGGTTTGGGAAGGTTTGGTGCAACCGGGTCTCCTAAAAAGTCATAAAGGCTTTCTTAACTAATTAATTAAATAAAAATATAACTTGAGCCATAATTTGAATGGTTAACCTGCAAGAGATTCCAATATGACCATGGCATTCCTAACATGGCTAGCATACTAGTTAAAGCACCCGACTACGCTAGGCATACCATACTTTCTAGTCGTCTTGTATATTCAAACTCAACCATGGCTATAGTACATTTATATAATATAAATAAGATACAAAATAAATTAGAATTAAATAAAATCCAAAAATAATTTAAATATTCCTTTAAATTATAAGGGATTTTACATCCTACCCAACTTATGACAATTTTGTCATCGAAATTTAAAATAATCATAATATCAAGAATTGTGAGATTTTGTACGGTGGGAGAGTAGGTACGTCAAATTGTAGCTCATTTTTTTGAAAGGATGGAGGGGTGGTTGTCATACAAATCCCAATTGACCTCATATTCTACAAGATGGGGTATGCTTCCTTCCAGACTCTACACAACTTATAGAAGTTGGCCACCTGTAAAGATCGTCGTCATTACAAGACCTTGAGGAGGACGATTTCTAGGGAGGGGCACGAGAATAATGGACACTTCTGACCACAGGCTTGGATTCTAAGTGAGCCTCGATAACACTATAACGTTCTTGGTCAATAACAACTATAAAAAAGTTACTACAATCAAATATTGTCACTCTAGGGTCATGCTTTTGACAAGCTAGTAGCGACCTCTTGTTTGAATATACTAAGGTGTGTCGGTTCAGAAGGATTCGTTCTACGTCTAACATGGAAAACAAAGAAGTGAGCTTGAAAACTTAGGAAAGAAAAATTTATGGCCAAGTGATGAGAATCAATGATAATTAAAGAACCCAGGCTATAGAATATGATTAGGCAAGTGTTTAAAAAACTCTAAGTCATAACGACTAATATGTGTGGGCTGATATTTGGTGTTGTGTAGGAGGCATGCGCTTGCTTGTTGGAAGGCATGTATCTTAGGTGTGCATCTTGCATAGATCTTGAGTATTCAGTTTAGTTTAGGGAATGGATCGATATTTGCATTGGTGAAATTGAATAGGTCAAATTTGGGTCTCTATGGTTTGTTTTGAGGAAATAATGTGTCATACACGTGGTGTAATTTAAATGGAGCACTGGAAAGTTCGTTTGTGTGGGACATATATGTCATATGAGTAGTATGACTAGTCTAGCTCGTGAGTGTGAACTTTATCGAAAGGAAAAGGCTACTATTGTGCTTCAATTATCAAAATCACGGTCGAGGGTATCAAATGATACGAATATGGGTCGACGTTATGAACCATTGAATTATTAGTCTAATTGGAACCAATCATTTCCAACCACTTGCTAATTCCAAAATCTTATGTTCCTTAGAGAGGCTTGCGATCTATTTGCTTCAAAAAAAATTTGCTATTGATTTAAACAAAAATGATTCTATGATTGACTTGAAGAATTTAGGTTACAATCTGTTACCGTAGTTATCTAAACGCACGAGCAAAGGGATATAAAATACAAAATAAAAGATCGTTTCATAAATTCCATACAGATGGAAGAACGGTCACGATTGTAATCCCATTCTGAGAGGTAGAGTAGAATAAGTTTAATGTTCTACCCAACTTATAGAAGTTGGTTAATCGGGGAAAGCACAATAATAGGGCATCTAAGAAGGTCAAATTTCAAGGAGGTATAGGAAGCATGAGGTATTTCCAATCATAGTCACAGACTCTATAGGAAGTCTAGGTATTATCTATTTAATATGGCCCATATATTAATTATGTTTGGTCAAGACGGTATGAGAGGTCTTGGTCAAGTATATCCGAAAGCAAGTTGGTACCGAGAGATGCATAACATAGGCTATAAAGAGATGCAGTTACAAAATCTATGGAAGAAGAATTAGTGAGCCAAGAGATGGGACCTACATAATAGGGGTGAGCACCTATTTCATCAAGTTTGGTTTTATAGTGCCAATATGGCGATGGGCTATGATGGGTTTAACTGAGTCTCAATAGGTTCCCTAATTGGACTTCAATCTTTGATTGCATGAACTTTAGATTTTAATCTATGGTGGCTGGAAAAATTTTTGTAGAATTTTAAACCATCACTATTTGATTAGGGTAATATAGAATAGGTTCAAATTCAAGTGGTTGGGCAAATTTTCCGTCGGGTTGGTAGAATAGGTTTTGTAAGTCATGAGATGCGCCTTCCGTGACTTCTGTGTTTAAGTAGCACACAAGGCCTCTATTGAGTGGCACACTAGTGGCATGTGCGTAGAGGGATTCGAGTAGATCATAACCATATATTGGGCCAAAAGATTTGAGTCAAGGTTGGATCTCTAACGGCAGTCCGAAAGTACATCGGTGTTATGGTAAGGGTTATCGCTAGTCCCTTTTGACCTGAAAGTCGTATCATAATAATAGAGTCCAAGGAGATGTGTTTGTGTGGGACATGATATGTCTACTTGAAAGTAGACTCGTTTAAGTTTTGTATATAAATTTTGTTGGAAGGTAACAACTAGTATTATACTTCAAATATCAAAGTCACGGTAAGGGACACCAAAAGATCTAAAAAGAAAGTGGGAGTTCACGAGTCACTAATTTATCCTCCTAGTGAGAACCAATTTACCTCAATCAATCGGTGATCCCTAAATTCCTAAAAGCAAGAATGGCTTACAATCTATTCACTCTAGAGACTAGGATATGGTTTTAGGAATAATTAGGTTAGGAATATTTGAGTCGCGATATCGTACCTTGACATTTGGTAATAATAAGTCACGGTGTAATTGATAACATGATAGGGTATTTGTGAATCTGTTTCGAGGATTGTACCCCGAGTCCTAATAAATGGAAATGATTGCATACAGTGGTACCTGAGTCGATAAGATGGAATGACCCGCTTGTCCATGGTATACGAGTCTATCGGTGGAATAACGAACTCTAAAGCACGTCATGGGAAAGATCCCTGACTACTAAGTCGTGAATTTCTATTTGTGTCAAACCTGCCAGACTATAGTCACAAGCGTTCTAGAGGTATTAAATGTAGTGCTCATGCATCACTTGTTGATTACTAATACAACATAATTACGTGGCGTCATGCTACAGATTTTGGCAAAGCTGGTGAATGTGTTGTTCTAATATTATGTCACTTCTTTGATAATAGAATTTTGTACCTAGAGTAACATTTGTTGAATCTCTAATCTTGGAATGGGTGTCTACCACGGTCCTTGCAATGCTTGTCCTTGTTTTATTCTATTCTTCTCTGTCTAAACTATGGGGGCCTAGTCAAGTAAGGTTTGAGTTAAGGCATACGGGTTGCTAGTTAAGCCAAGAATCAAGATGAATATTTGGAGACTCACAATAATTGATTCCTAGAGATTAGATAGTCTCATAGGTTTGTGGTTTACCCAAGGGTAAGATCTTACTCATCTCTCAAGCTTAAATGACTAGAAGGTCACGATATTACTATTAGGGTCGAGGGAAGGACGAGCAACTTTAGGCAAGGTTGTAGTTATATGGCTTGGCCGATGGTTGCTGTACTTGTGCATATAACTACCATGGGCATGGGGATACTCCGTATTTATCTATCAAATACGAGCGTTCGTCTTTTCAATCAGGGAAAGACAAAAGAAATAAAGAGTTCAAGAAAGATGTCATTGAATACAATTACGTAATTCAAAGGCGAATGTGTAATTCAAGAGGAATTGTCAATGAAGTCGCGGATGAGATCCTAGATACCTCTATATCTCAATCCACGTGGGATAATCATATGAAGAGCGAACCAAGTGCACTATGGTTGATCAGACCATAATATATTGATTCTAATTAGACAATATGCTTGTGGACGTCCCCAGTATACATATGTCCTAAATAAACTCGACAAAGAATAAGCTAGCAAAACTAGGCTATAAATAGCGTCAACATTCATGGTAGTCTAAAGTATAAGTACGGAAGAATACGTTAAAAGCAGTAATAAATAGTTCGAGTTTCACGAGGATCTAAGTCTTATTCGGTGTGCTTGCATATGCAGTCGTCCTACTGGTTCTTGTATCAGGCCTTAGTTGACCAATGGGTATGGGCTACGAAATCTCTATATTCTAGGTAAACATCTCTCCTACACTAGCATATACTCATTATCACTCTGTTACACTTTAATACTAGGTTAAAAGGATACGGGTGGTAGGTTGTAGTCATACTACTCAACTTATGAAGTCAACTAATAGAGTAATTGAGGAATATAACACGTATACTCATATGAGTTATCTCCTAACCTCCCTATTCAGTACAAAAGAAGATAAGATTTACAGTGAAAGGAATCAAACAGAAGGAAGTCAAGATAATCGGATGAGAGTTCGAGATTTGGAATCAAGGGAGGAAGTCAAGCTTGTGGATGAGATTCCTATATCCTAATCCTATATGCAGGCTCACATCGGTACAGTACCATAACCGAAGTGACAAACTCGACCTGCATGGGCTACCACAAAAATATGTAACGCCCCAGTCCTAAAATACTTAGGGCTAGGTACGTATCCATGCCAGCTGTATACATACGAAATATACTCTAATGTATGGAACACCGTATGTATACATAAGCTGTAAAATACAGTAAAACCATGATAACTAAATCTCATCCACAACAATAAAGAATAATATTATAATCATCTCAAGAATTTATCGTTTATACATGTAGTTGGGCGAAGACAAATCCACTACCAACTATTTTAAAAGAAAGAAATATACAAAGAAATGATATCTAAAAATGACAAGACGAACCAAGGGCAATCATCTTCGAAGGAATGGAGAAGATCACGGCCTTGGCTAGGACACCTGCAAAAAGTCACAAAGCATACACCTGGCGAGATAACCAGGTCCTCAGAGGGACGTAACAAGATACAATAAACATGCCAGATAAATACTGAATATAAAATATGCCACAAACAAAAGTATGTGACAAGACTACAATAAGGTAATCTAACCATACTAAAGTGATCATACAATTGAGAAACAATCCTTCGACGCATGAGCCCTGGCTGTAAATAGGATCGACATAGTCCCCATATAGGGCACAAGGGGCCTACGTCTATAACGTCCGAAGATCGTCATAGGGCATCATGTGCAAGGGGATTCGTCCATAATTCTCTGAAAAACGTCAGAGGGCACCCGGAGCCTGCGTCTCCGGCGGAGAGCACAGGTAAGCAGGGAAGTGCAAAGAAGCCCATACGTCAGGTACTGTTCTCCCCACCCGATGCTCTTATTTAAGTCGTATCTACGACCATATACCTCTACTAACTGCTAAGTCTCCTAACATGTCTCTATTAGCAGTTAGCCCTAACGCATGCGTACTAGGGATCAGCCAATACGCAAGGACCTCTATATGCCACTCATCTCACGTATCCTCGTGGTACAACTGTGTCATGGTATATGCGATACCCTACAAACGGTAGTCCCTTAACTCTAGGGCCATATGCAATCAAAGGATAATAACAAATAAGCTAATATCACTGAGCAGGTAGTAAATCAAGAAGTGTAAGAACTGGAAATAAATGAACAGTTATATGTAATAAAATGCAAACTGAAAATAAATAATATAACGGCAAGGTATCTTGCCTGATTCCATGCTGTAAATATGAAACACCGCTCCCGCGTCCACGTCTCCGGAACCCGACGCTACTAGATAATTAATTAACTAAATTAAGTCACTACTCATGAAACTTACGATACGACTTAATTAGTCAAAGTAACGTGTTAAAATTATATTCAATCTCTCGTGGAACCATTTAGATCCATACAATCACACACAGGTTCCACGAGACATCGAAACACAGTTTTAGGGTTTCTAACATTTAATTAGTCGGTTATGCCCCTACTTCAATAATATACTTTAAAATCATATAAAAATTATAAAAATAATATTTAAACTAAATTTTTATAGATTTATCTCTAAAATTCTAGAATTAATATTTTTAAAGACATTTATGACTAGTTGATTAATAAGTCAACTAGTCTACCCAAAACTTGTCCGGAACATAGTTAATGACTCAAAATTGATAAAATAACCAAAAATAGATTTTAAACAGTAATAAAATAATTTATTTCATAGAATAATATCAGAGGTACAAGGGTTGAGTTATACTACAAGTTTGGAACATTCTAGGTCAGCCGGTTACTTGAAATTAGCTAGTTTTGACCTACAATTTTTTCGACCATATTTGAGTTGCTAAAATCATGGAAAAATAATTAAAAATCCTAATTTATGTAAATTAACACACATAAAATTCAGTTTTGAAAATAGGCACCAATAACTCATATTTCCTTTACAATGGGGTTAATTTTGATCCTACCGACACATGAATATTATCCATATATTTCATGAAACCTTTATGGATGATTATACCTAACAAAAGCTATCAAAATATGATTTCTACAGAACTAATAATATATTTTCTACAGAATTTTAGCAAAAGTTTTTAGAAAAAAAGATTTGGGTTCTTACCAAAGATCCTTGCTAGAAAGGGTGATGATGACTTCTCTTCACCAAAGCTCCAATCTTTTTTGCTATCCTCGCTTGCTAATCCTCTCTTGGTAAGTATGGGAGAGTTGATAATGGCTAAAGAGGATTGGATGGGGGAGATGGAGTTTTTAGGATTTGTTTTGAGGGATTTCGGGGATGTATGGTGGAGGAAATGAGTTTTTGTGAAGGATGGAGAGATATGCAATGGAGGAGATGATGTATAGAGGCTATGGGGAGTTTATTTCTGCCGAAAATATGGAGAGGGAGAGGGGTTTTGGTCGGCCAAAGGTGAGGGAGAGAAAGATTAGGATTTGGTTAAGGTTTGGGATAAGTTGATATATTTAAACATATCCTTAAATGAATTTTAAGCAATCTAGGATTTAAATCCTATTTAAATTGATGCATTCGGCCATGGGGGGGTTGTTTGGCCAAAATTATCATGGTGGGGGTCCACTTGGCATGATTTGGTTGTTTGGTGAGTTGGCAAGTTGATTGGATTGAGGATTTAAAAAGGGGTTTCCTAATATAGAACTATTTAATTCTATCTATATAATTATACTACAAAATCTAAATTAAATACAAATAAATGTAATTGTTAATATTTATTAATGCCCAATATGCCTACATAGGGTTGGGTTTGGCTTAGAAGAGGTTTGGGAAGGTTTGGTGCAACCGGGTCTTCTAAAAGCCATAAAGGCTTTCTTAACTAATTAATTAAATAAAAATATAACTTGAGCCATAATTTGAATGGTTAACATGCAAGAGATTCCAATATGACCATGACATTCCTAACATGGCTAGCATACTAGTTAAAGCACCCGACTACGCTAGGCATGCCATACTTTCTAGTCGTCTTGCATATTCAAACTCAACCATGGCTATAGTCCTTTTATATAATATAAATAAGATACAAAATAAATTAGAATTAAATAAAATCCAAAAATAATTTAAATATTCCTTTAAATTATAAGGAATTTTACACATCGAAAAGGTCGATGTATTTTGGACTCAACTTGCCACGTCCTCCAAATCGAATTGTGCCTCTAGTAGGGGATATCTTCAAGAAAACATGGTCACCTTCCTTGAATTCCAAAGGTCGACGACGATTATCTGTCCACTGCTTCTGTCGATCCTGCGCTACTCGTAGGTGGTCTTGTATCTTGTTTACCTTCTCCACTGTGCTCAAAACCAGCTTGGGACCCAATATCTGTCGCTCTTCGATGTCGCTCCAACAGATAGGAGATCGACACTTCCTACCATACAATGCTTCAAACGGAGCCATCTGAATGCTCGCTTGATAGCTATTGTTGTAAGAAAACTCTACAAAATGAAGGTGGTCTTCCTATTATCCGCCAAAATCAAGCATACATGCTCTCAGCATATCCTCTAGCGTCTGAATCGTACGCTCTGACTGACCGTCTGTCTGTGGATGGTATGACGTGCTAAACTTCAAACGCATACCCAAACTTTCTTGCATACTCCTCCAAAAGTACGAGGTGAACCTCGAGTCACGGTCCGACATGATGCTAACTGGCACACTGTGTAGCTTCACTATTTGCTTCATATACATATCCGCCACAACTTCTGTGGACTGTCCCAATCTAAAAGGTAAGAAATGGGCTGATTTGGTAAGTCTATCAACAATCACCTATACTGTATATCGTCCACTAGGACTCCGAGGAAACCCTGTGATGAAGTCTATAGTAATGTGCTCTCACTTCCACTCGGGAATGGGTAGCGGCTGCAATAATTCGACTGTCCTCTGGTGCTCGACCTTCACTTGTTGGCATACCAATCACTTGGCCATGAAACGAGCTATCTTCCGCTTTATTCTGTGCCACCAATAATACTGCCGTAAGTCCCGCTACATCTTAGTTCCTCCAGGATGAATAGAGTAAGCCAAACTGTGCACTTCTGCCATCAACTCCTGCCGTAACTCTCCATTAGGAACATAAATACGATCACCACATTGCAATGTCCCATCGGGATGAATTCTTAATCCTGTCTGCTCTCCTTCCTCAGTTCTCTTTCGAAGTCGTCAAAATCTAGTATCCATATGTAATGCCGCCTTGATCCTCTCCACTAGCGATGATTGCACTTGGAGGTTGGCTAACATGCCATCTGCTCCAGGCAATACTACCTCAATACCAAGCTGCTGCAAGTCTCTGATCAACTCCTTCTGCGTAGTCAAGAAGTGTGCCATAGGCTTACGGCTTAATGCGTCTGCCACAACACTAGCCTTGCCCGGATGATAATATAGTTCGATTTCGTAATCTTTTATCAACTCCAACCAACATCGCTGTCGCATATTCAACTCTTTCTGTGTGAACACGAACTTGAGGCTCTTATGATCAGTGTAGATGTCGACCTTCTCGCAGTACAAGTAGTGTCTCCATAGCTTCAAAGCAAAGATAACCACTGCGAGCCCCAGATCATGGGTCGGATAATTCTTCTCGTGCACCCTCAACTGTCTCGATGCGTATGCTACTATACGACCGTGCTACATCCATACGCATCCTAATCCTTTCCCGGATGCATCGTTGTAGATCACAAATCCTTCCGGGTCCGATGGTAGTGTCAAGATAGGTGCAGTGGTCAATCGCTTCTTCAGCTCGTCAAAAGCGGCTTGACACTCATCTGTCCATACAGACTCTTGATCCTTGCAAGTTAGTCGAGTCATAGGCCCCTCTATTCGAGAAAAATATTCTCCTTCGGTAATATCCCGCAAGTCCAAAAAAACTTACACCTCAGAAGCCCATGTGGAGCGGTCCAAGCCTTGACTGCTGTGTTCTTCTTAGAATCTACCGATATGCCATCTCCAGTAACAATGTGCCCAAGAAATGAAACCTCCTTGAGAAAGAAATCACACTTGCTAAGCTTTGCAAAAAGTTGCTCATTTCTTAAGATTTCTAAAACTGTCCGTAGATGCTGCTCATGCTCCTCTTGGCTCTTCGAGTATATCAAGATATCATCGATAAAGACGACTATAAATTTGTCCAAGTATTGATGAAAGATTTTGTTCATTAAGTTCATAAAGACCGTGGGAGCATTGGTCAACCCGAAAGGCATGACCAAGAACTCGTAGTGTCCATACCTCGATCGAAATGCCATCTTCGGGATATCTTCCTTCTGTACCTTCAGTTGGTGATAGCCCGATCGTAAGTCAATCTTGGAGAATACTTTGGACCCACTCAGCTGGTCGAATAGATCGTCTATGCACGGAAAGGGGTACTTATTCTTCACCGTCACTGCATTCAAGGCTCTGTAGTCGATGTACATGCGCACTGTCCCATCTTTCTTAGGCACAAAAAGAACGGGTGCTCCCCATGGTGACACAATGGCACGGATAAAGCCTTTCTCCAATAAGTTGTCAATCTGTGTCTTCATCACTACCAACTCCTTGGGTGCTAGTATATATACTCGAGATGAAATAGGCTCGGCTCCGGGAATAAGCTCAATAGAAAACTCAATATCTCGGTCAGGTGGCAGTCCTGGCAACTCCTCGGGGAACACATCCTTGAACTCAACAATAACAAGGTGCTGAGGGGTGTCCTACATCATCATTGAGTCCCCAATGTAGGTGCATCGCTTCTCAAGGCTTCTTTCCTGGTGAACTCGTACTCTATCATATTCGGTGGTCTAAAGACAATACTGCCCTTATGGCAGTCTATGAGAGCGAAATGCTGGCTCAACCAGCCCATTTCGAGAACCACGTCTAATATCGGCATAGAAAATATAAGAAGTCGTGCCTTTATCTCTCTACCACTTATCACTACAGAACAATCTCTACAAACACCACTAACAGGTACAACTCTTCCTCCAGTAAGCATTCTAATATTTTTAGGTAAGGATGACATGGATATATTGTGTCTAGTGGCAAATCTAGTGGCTATAAATGAATGGGTGGCTCCAGTGTCAAATAATGTGATGGTAGAAAATGATGCAACTAAAACCATACCTGCTATGACGTCCACCTTTGGTTCTGTCTCTTCTGCAGCTAGTGCAAAAGCCTTCCCAACTATTTGATTACCCGTTTGTGCTCTAGCCTATTAAAATTGGGCTACCTGAGGGGGTAAGGGTGGTCGTGGTGCTCCTGGTCCCATAATCGCTAGCTTCTGTATCTGCTGCTGGTTCTGTGGAGTGGTCCTCTGAAATAAGCAATCTCTAGTCCGGTGCTGACTCGATCCGCAAGCTAGGTAATGTCCCAGTCTTCGTTGACAGTCTCTCTGAACATGACCAACTTTGCCACAGAAATGGCAAGTGGCCTTCTCTTGTGCCTGATATGGCCCTTTCCTCTGGTGATTGTGGTATGAGGGAGGACGTCTCACTGGCCCTCCTGTAGTGGTCTTAGCTGATCCCATGGTCGAAGTAGCTCGTCGGTGTGCCTTCTTGCTTATGGCCTCCCGAGTTCTAACCTCCGCCAGAACAACTGCTTGGGAGACCCTCGACTCGGAGCTGGTGTATCTCTGTAACTCTATATTCAAGCCTCTATGAAATCTTTTAGCTTTCTCCAGCTCTGTCGTAACCAACCCCGGTGCAAAATGACTCAACCGACTAAACTTGGCATCCTACTCATCAACTGTCATACTCCCCTGCTCAAAGTGTAGAAACTGGTCATACAGTGCACCCTTGGCAGTGTCGGAGAAAAACTTCTTTTTGAACAGCCTTTTGAATTCCTCCCATGTCTGATCAACTCCTAGCCGTCTCTCCTCTGCGGCCCACAAATCATAAGTATTTCGTTCCAACTATAACTTCACTTCCGTCATCCATAGATCTGCTGATAACTCTGAAGCCTTCAAGAGATTTTATGTCTTAACAAGCCAATTGGTAATTCCGAAGACGTCTTCAGTGCCTTTGAAGTATGGAGGGTTCATTTTGTGGAATCCCTCGATAGAGCCTATAGAGGCTTGGGGTGCTCGGGTCAGTGCTGTCTCCAAGCTCCTCCTAATGGTCTCGTTTTGCTGCATCTGGGCCTGCACTAAGCCCTGGAGGATCTGGTCTGTAGAAGTCCCACCAGCCTGCGGCATGGGCTACGGTGGGGGCATATATGGCATCTGGGGCATAAACTGTGGGACATCCTGAGGCCCGTACTATAAAGGATATGAAGCATATGGAAGAGGATACTGTGGTGGGTATGATGGAGGGTACTGGGGTGGATACTGTGGAGGCTGCTGGGGTGGATATGATAGTAGATACTGTGGAGGCTGTTGTGGTGGATATGATGGTGGATACTGTGGAGGCTGCTGTGGTAGATATGATGGTAGATATGGAGGCAGAATCTGTGGTAGAAATTGAGGTGGATAGGGTGGCGGAGGTGGTAGGTACTCTTCTTGAGCTATAGGGTTTTCGGGGCCTGTCTGTCCCACTTGGGGTGTCGGGGCTTGCTGCTGAGTAGTGGGTGGTTTCATCACAGGCTGCAGTCCGGATGGTGCTAGAGTGGTAGAGGACATGGGTGGCGGACCCACTGGTCTTTCTTGAGCAGTGGTGTTCCCATCAATAATGGCGAGAGGAGTAGAGCGACCACTACGAAGATTCATCCTATATTGGTACAAAAATTAGAGTTTGTTTAGAACAAAATCAAACTGGATGTAATCAAGCAGTCAAATGAGAAGTTGAAAAGAGATCAAGGATGGTATTAATAAGTGGATGAGATTCTATATCCTTTTTCTATATGCAGGCTTGTTGGGCACAGTCATGTAACCCAACAATATTAGGGGACCTGCATGGACCACCACAAAAACATGTAATGCCCTAGTCTCATAATACATAGGACTAAGTACGTCAGCATGCCAGCTGCACATATACGAAAAATACACCAATATGTGATATCCTCGTATTTGTACATAAGCTGTAAATAATATAACATGATCAGCCACAATATAAATAACTATATCTCATCCACAACTCAACACAAAATGAATAATAAGTCTCAATAATAAAAGAAGTCAAGAGGTAGCCGGGTGGACATACCCACTACAAACAGCTATGAAAAATAGTCTCAACTAGATGGAGTACAACCTCCTCAAAACAGAAAGATGAAGATAAAAAAGATGTCCACTACATAGTCTCAGATAATAATGAAAAACTAAATATCAGATAGAGATGCCTCATCATCGACGTAAGAACGATCCAAAGCTGCTCCATACTCCTGGGGATAGTCCTGCTCGTCTAATCCTGTAGAGATCACCATGTCCTCAGAGGGACGTAACAAGATACAGAAAAAACATGCCGAAATAACTGAATGTGTAAACATGCAACTATGACACTACAGGATCTCCTAACCGTCTATATGAGATGCACTTTGAGGATAACGTTCTACGCATGGACTGTAGGATCAGCAGAGTGAATAAAGAATAATAGTAAGTAGCGCTCATCTGAGTCGCTATCGGCCAGGAGCAGAAAGTAGCGCTCATACGAGTCACTATCGGCCCACAAATGTGTGTAAAAAGTAAATGTAGCCCCTACGCTAGTAGCTGTCCCCTCCCCCAAATGCTCCTGTCCAAGATGTATCCACAACCTGTCCAGTTGGCAATTGCTACGGCTTCTAACTCGATACACTAGTAACAGTTACCTCCTATCTGTCGCACGACCCATACATATCGATGGCCAGTCGAGTACGCAGGTCCGTGTCCAATATGAACTCACTCATCTCGTGATACACATGTGTCAAGGCCATAAGAGATATGAAAATATTCCACACTCATAGGGTGGTCGTCTAACTCTTGGTCGAGATGCTTAATAAAATATAAATAACGATAACAACTAAATCTAGTCGCTTGCACCCAAGTGTGACTTGGACGCACAATATAAACAGAATGACAAATAAAAAAAGGAATATGCAATAATAAAATATATTAAAAATAAATGAGCACAATCAGAATCTATGGCAAGGTATACTTGCGTGTGTACGAGGAAGGTAATCCAACAGTCGCAAGTGGCGGCACCAAAACTCACAATTCACAGATGACTCCGGATGCTGAAACAAACATCAAAAATGGTTTCGGTGTAAAAGATATCTCTAGGAAACGTCTGTCCGAAAGTCAAATTCCAAAACAGGGGCAAAATCGTCATTTCGGGTCAAAACGATGTCCGTCGTTGGACCCGTTTTGTACCGAAACGCGTGCTAAAGTCTATGGTCTCTAAAGTCGTCAAACTACATATCTACGAATTCGGTTTGAGGAGATGAACCCTCGGTATGTCCAATTTTTGATTCTGATGAGCCGTGCACAAAATTGCCCGTTGGATCGGGTTGCGGGTCCGCCAATTTGGCGTTCCGATCAACTTTCTCAGAATTGGACCAAACTTGGCATACAGGACCAGAAAAATAATACGGTCCAGTTGGCATAAGTTTCATGTCGATCCGATGAACGTGCACGAAGTTATGGCCAAATTTGCAAAAGGTCGATACGGGGGTATATCGACGGATACGTATTGATTTCGTCGCGCACGCGCACCAAAATCGAGTTCCGTCAGTTCCCACACGTCGGCAACATCCATACACGCCTTTCGATATGTAGAGTGCGCGACCACTTCATCCGGTTTGTCGGGGCGCACGTCGTATCGGGAAATATTTCAGAAATTTTAATATTTTAGAAGCAGTTTTTCTGTCAACTTCAACAATGAATTACTTCCTGCATATATATCGAAACTTCGATCTAAAAGATGCATTTTACTCTCTGTTATGTTGTTTATGACTGTCTTCAACTAGTTTCTGCAAAACCCTAATGTACAGTTCACAAATAGGCTTTCAAGTTGTCATTTTAAAACAGTTTTTAATACTACAGAAAACATGTTTTTTTTTTAAGTTCGTCCCGATTTTTCGAGCAAGTCGATGGGTCGTTTCAAAATCCTCCTGAAGAATCTCGAAGAGGATCATGTGGGCTTCGTATAGAATTTCAAAGAAGCGAAAATGAACGAACGAGCATGAAGAAATCAGAACGAAAAGATGGGTACCTCGTATCGTTTTCGAAACAGAGGGTTCTGTTTCACGCTTAATTTTTCGTTGTTCTCCGGCGATTCGGCGGTCGACGGCAAGGTGCAGGCAGCAGGGTAGCTGTGCTGGGTTGTTGGCAAGGCTCGGGTACAAGGAATTTAGGCTTGGTGGAGAATCGAGAGAGAATTTTGAAGAAATCTAATTTTTTGTTTTTTCTGGGTATATAGGATTTAAAATCCAAAATTGGATAGGATTAGAGCAAGATTTGGATTCGAATTTGTGTTAATCTAGTGCAGAATCTAGATATGAATTAATAGGAAAAGATTTGATTTGAATTGGTAGTGAATTGGAGGTTTTTGGTTTGAATTTCCTCACGGAAATTTTTGTTAACTATGCTCGGCTTGGGGGTCGGTATTAAATGGTACTGTAGCTTCAGCTACAGTAGTAACTTTTTTTAAACTATATATATATATATATATATATATATATATATATATACTCTTATACTTACTCTTAAAAGCAAATAAGTAGCTTATAAAAATTCTAAAAAAAATTATATAAAAAATATCTAAAATTCCAAATTTATAATGCACCCTATACAAGCATTCATACCTATATTATTAACAAATCCCATGACTTAATACTAAATTATATATAACAAAACTTAAATAAAATTAAAAATAAGTAGTAAACTAATTAGGAAAAAGATAGGGGTTTACAGTAATCAATGATCCAGTCAGGATGGAACAAAGCACAATGTAACTCAATAATACTCACAAACAGGATACAAAGGAAGTAAGTAAACAAGAGCAAGTGAAAAGATAGGAAGGTGTGAGATAATCGGAGTACGCACTAGCTACGTGAACATGTGTCATTGGACATCATCAACATATGAAGACTACTATGAATCAGGCATATAAATATTCTATCAGTCACGCACGAATCAGGCATGTCTAGGGCTACAAATGATCCAAGCCGTTCGCGAGCTGCTCGATAAAAGCTTGTTTGAGCTCGGTTCGTTTATTACACAAGTCGAGCTCAAGCTTTATTTTTGAGCTCGTTTAATAAACAAGCCAAGCTCAAGCTTAGAAGTACTCGGCTCGATTGAGCTTGCGAGCTGGCTTGTTTAGAAGCTCGTTTGTTCTTTGTTGAATTCTAATTATATATATATATATATATATATATATATATATATATATATATATATATATATATATATATATATATATATATATATATATAACAAGTACTTAAAATATATATATATATATATATATATATATATATATATATATATATATATATATATATATATATATATATATATATATATAACGATATGTATAACAAGTACTTAAAATATATAATACACACAACCATATCATTATATATATATAATGATATGGTTGTGTGTATTATATATTTATGTCCTTGATAAGTGATATTATATTAAGAATCGTTTTTAATTAAATTTTTTATAAATAAATTGTTAATATTTCATATACTTGAAATCAAACCTAACTAGCTTGAAATCAAGCTCGCTTGAATTCAAGCTTAATGAGCTTGAAATAAAATTGAGAGACAAGCTTGATTTCAAACTTATTGAGCTTGTTTATCAAGCTTGAATCAAGCTTCCTTATCAAGCCAAGCTCGAGCTCAAACCAAGCCAAGCTCAAGTTTAATATAAACAAGCTCGAGCCAAGCTCAAGCTTCAAAATAAAAAATTATCAAGCTCGAGCTAGAGCTCGAGCTTGAATAATTCTAGTCAAGCCAAGCTCAAGCTTACAAAAGCTTGGCTCGGCTCAGCTTGTTTGCAGCCCTAGGCATGTCTAATGAAAATGTTATCAGTCATACATGTAATGGACGTCAGGCATATACTCATATGCTATTCGGCACGAGAATTGTCCAATGTTAGTCTACAACATGTTTAGAATGTCCCCCCATCTGACACGAGAAATACGCAACTTTGCAGAACGTGCCCACTACATTGCCCACGACCATGCACATCTTACTCAAATGATGCCACGCGTCCATTGCAGTCGGTGCAACAGCTTGTACAAGTTGCTACATTGCGCCCCCGCGCAACCTGATGAAGCTCGCACAAGGTGATCGAACGGTGTCCAGAACTGGGTGACGTGGTGCGCAAGCCACCAACTTCACAGAACGTGCCTACTGTACTGCCCACGACCACACGTATCTCACTCAAACGATGCCACGCATCTACAGCAGTTTGTTCAACCGCCCGTGCAAGTTGCTATATTGTGCCCCCGCGTAACCTGATGAAGCTCGCGCAAGGTGATCGAACATTGTCCAGAATAGGGTGACGTGGTGCGTAAGCCACCAACTTCGCAGAACGTGCCCACTACACTGCTCACGACCAAGCACATCTCATTCAAACGATGTCATGCGTCCACATCAGTTAGTATAACCGCTCGCGCAAGTGAATAGGCACGCAACCTAAAGCTAGCGCAACCCAGAATAACTGCTAAACAGTTATTTTTAGAACTCTATAAATAGAGTTTCAAATCAGTTCTAAGGGGACCGATGATCATAATCTCCTGCAAAAGTGCTGTTGCATCCTCTAGAGGTTCTTGTCTTCGATACCACATTATCCAAGGGATAATGTGATCGTCTTCTGATCAGATTCTAATAGTTGTACTTTTCTAGAAACCAATTGTACTCTTTGTACTCTTTTCTAAGTTTGTTGAAATTCCAAACTTTTGTTTTTGTAAACAAAATGACGACTCTGCTGGGGACGACTTTCTCCTTCGACGAGAAAGTGATAACTCAATATGATACCGCGTCTATCGACAAGACACAGAAGACCTTGGTCGTTCAGGTCGACCAGACGGCCTACGAGGCTATGATCAATTTCGGGGGTACCAAGCGCACTACTGCCACTGCCAAGAGCAAGGTGTGCTCTATTTGGGCTCCCAAATCCTCGATGACACAACCCACCATTGCCTCGGTGCAACCTGCACCCACTGCTTCCTTGGCGCAACTTAAGGGAAATGGCCTTATGGTTAATCCCTCCACTTCTCCGATTCTGAAATTGAAGGAGACCTTGCCCCGATGCAATGCTGTCCAAGACAAGACAAAGTGCCCTTTAGCCTTTTCTTTTCAGACGCAACCTGTGCCTAATCTTGCTGCAGCACAACTTGCACCTATTTCTTCCTTGGCACAACTTAAGGGAAAAGGCCCTTTGGCCACTCCCTCTGCTTCTCCAGTTCTGAACATGGAGAAAACTGTGTCCAAGACCTCTATCGGACAAAATAAAGGAAAGCGTCCTCTGGTTTCCTCTTCCTTGGCACAACCAGAGCCCATTCCTGCTTTGTCGCAACCTGCGCACATTCTTGCATTTGTACAACATAAGGGGAAACGCTGTTTAGTGACTCCCTCTTCGTCGTATCAGAAACCTACTAAGAACCCACTAAACCAAGGAAAACGCCCTTTGGCTATTCCTCATTCTGTCTGAGTCGCTGACTGGGTAGAAAATACTGTTGGTTGCGCCTTTGTGCCTCTTAGTACAAAATAGATTCAAGTGGCAACCCCACTCTCCTTAATAGAGACAAACAAATCTCTGTCGAGGAGATGGTTTCTATTCAGAATAAACTTTCCATGCAAAAGGGGATTCTGCTTATTCCAAAGAGGTCAGGTCAGGATCTTCCAACTTTGCATATCTTAAGATCTCAACGAGGCAAGCTACTCGTGTCCCAAACAGATGCACAAACAACACCCCTCTTTGATTTGTGCATCTATATCAACAGGTGTCAGTTAGGGTCAACCTCAGGAAAACACAAGATGTATCAAGCATAATCTGTACCAGTTGCTAACTTGCGCCAGAGGGAAAATCCTTTGACTTATGCTAACCAGCTTAGCACGTCTTTATACACTCAAGAAAGGGGGCATCTCAAGAATAGGAACCATGTTCTTAACATCATTAAAGAATATGTTCCTTCAACTTCTTCTCATCCTAATGTCATAACCGATCTCCGTGAAGTTCTTAAACAAAAGCGTAAGATCACAAATCTATCTCATCCATCTATAATGCAATCCCAAGAACATCACTGTAACCATCACCATGAGGTAGTTATCAAATGCTGTTGTCAATCAGCTAAACGGTCTGTCTTTGACCGTTTAAATTATTCTCAAACTCCTCAGCCGATGATAGTGGAAGAAGACGAATTGTTGTTTGCATCTGTCAACATGACGTCTCAAAATACTGGGGGTAGAAAATGCCCAAGACGTAATGCATCCTGCAATCCCATTCAACAGTACTTAGATCGGATTCATGAATCTGACGAAGAAGTGTACCAATATACTAGATCCAGAAGTCGAGACACAATCGGTCAAAGGAATCTTCTTGATTCTAACCAAGATTCCTTCAGTAAAAAAGACATCCCTATCACTTCTTCTGGGGGTGGTTCCTTATATGACTTTGATGCTGACAGTGAAAGTCCTGAAAGGGCCATCCTTTCTATTAGCTCATCTTCGAGGGCTAAGAGAAGTGACTGCTTATGTCTTCACAGAAGATCAAGATACTTCCAGTTCTAATAGTCAAGAGCATAGAATTGCTTCTTTAGAAGCTGGTTTGAAAAGCATGGTTGAGATGATGACATGCATGCATGCGGTAATTATGAAACAACATACAGTTCCACCGGTCGTGAATCTGATTCCGACTCAAGAACCTGTAACAACATCAGCTCCCGTCAATATTGGTTTGGGAGTACAATCTTCTCACACTACTTCCACACCAGTACAAGCTGCTCCAAGTCAATCTGGTGCTGGAGGTGGTACTTATCATGTAGTACCTCCTCCTAATATATAAAATCAATCCACTGCTCCACAATCATCAGAAAAACCAATGAGGTCATAAAACTTTTACGTACTCAATTCGAAGCTTTCAAACAGAAATACGACTTGCAGAAGGTTGGGATCAAACAGCCTTATCCCATAGAATGGAAAGAAGTCTAATTTACTCCTAAATACAAACTTCCTACTATTATACTGCTTGATGGCATCATATCTCCAAGTCAATACCTCAATCACTTTAAAGTAATGACTGATCAACTACAACCAAATGATGCTCTTCTTACTGGAGTATTTGTCGGCTATTTAGCTGGTGCAGTATATGACTGGTATTATAGTTTACCGGATGGTTGTATAACCTTTTTCTTTGGCTTCAAACAAATATTCTTAGAATGATTTTATGAGGGAACCAGCGAGATGACTATGTCTGCTCTCATCAAAATCAAACGACGACATAATGAAACTACTGAACGTTTTGTTGAACGATTCTGCCGTGAAGCACTCAAAATGCCTCTCGGAACTCAAGATGCTTTGACTATAGACACTTGCAAATCAAACCTGTTGCCTATAATCGACATGTGGACGGGATCAACACAGTTCCAGGACTGACCTTCCTTCTTAGTGAACGCCAAAGCAGCAGGAGAAAGTGCTGACAAATTCAAATAATTAGGTATTCAAATGCCTAATCTTGACAAAGATGAACACGCTACACCAAATAATGGTGGCCGTCAGAACAACCGCAAGAGCAAGAAGACTTTGGCTATTAATCTCAAAGGCAAAGAAGCTTTAGCTATCAACGTAAGTCAGCCAACATCTACCCCAACGGCACTACCACAAAGAGCACCACGTCCAAAAGAAGAATACTCTTTTGATGAAGATGATATCACGAGTATCTTTGATTGTCTGATCAAGAGTAATAAACTTCAACTGCTAGAAGTAAAACGGACAGAGGAAGTTGGTAAGACTGACCATCCTAAATATTGTGTTTACCACAAATTTATCGGACATCCAACTCGAGCATGCTATGTGCTCAATGGTAAAATTCAGAAGATGGTCAATTCCGGTGCAATCACTCTCCAACAAGACAAGAAAACAATAATGGCTAACGTCGTCTCTCTACAGTTTGAAGATTTTTTTGCTCAACTTGTACATGACAGCATCATCCCCATCCCGAGAACTACTTTGGAGATTGTTAATCTTCCACCTGTACGAACTGATGGTCTTGTTCCTCTGTCTACTGATAAAGGAAAAATTATGTGGATCCATCCAGATTTAGTGGTTGACTTCGAAATACCGTCTTCCTCCACCAAGTCTAAGAAGATCACTAAATATAAATTATGTCATATGACTTCGTTGGGTGAACATTGTCTTCCACCTCTAACTTCTACCTTCATCTCGGCAGCAGATAATCCTTCTTCTTTTTCCCATGCTGAGACAACATTATCAAAGCCAGAAGCCAAATATCAACCAGCTTTCCATTTATATAGTCCATAGTCTCGTGAACTAATGACGAAAATGGGATATGATCTACAAAAGGTCCCTGGTTTGAACTATGGAAAAGGATCTCATGTACCTCTTTCTTTATGCCTTTCACACAACCAATCTTGGATTGGTTTGGGTTACTGGACAAACTCTTTATCTTGCCAAAAAAAAACCTTCTAAAAATAAGATCCAGGCAAAGAGTTGCAATATGGTGTCCTTCGAACCTGTATCCGAAGAAGAAGTCTTAATTGGTACCAGGTCTGGGAGACCTTACCTAAGAGACTATTCAGATGGTCCAGAAAACCCTGCTCTAGCTTTGGAGGCTCCTCAAACATCATCTTCTCCTGTTGTCAATGTTCCATCAGCTTCATCACCTCTAGTAGAACCAACTCTTTCCAAACCAATGACAGCCGACAAAGGAAAACAATCTGTCCGTTTTGATAAAGTATTAAAGAAGACTCCAACTTTGGGACTCGAGAAGCCGTATAACTTTGATATACAGGCTCAACTGGCTAATACCCCGGCAAGATTATCAATTTTTGAGCTACTTCGTCTTTCGAAGAAAACTCGAGAAACATTGAGTGAAGCCTTGATGCAAGCTGATACTTGTCTAACATTCCTCAAAAAGCCAGAGGAAGAGCCTATAACATGCTTTTATTATCATATTTTAATGGAGCTGATGTCCAACATCACCGTTACACAAGATGATATGTTGTTGGAAGATAATCGTCATGATCGACCCATCTACTTCACAGGATATGACGATACCATGAAGGGTTATCGCATCTTGACCGATCCTGGGTCTGCACTTAGCATCATGCCAAAGACTCTACTAGATGTATTAAAGATTCCTGTACACAATCTTTCAACAACCATCACGATAATCTTAGGATTTAATTCTGGAAGAAGTGAACCTCTGGAAAAGATTTGTCTGAAAGTTCAAAAAGGCAATCTTCGTACAAAGGTTACCGTCCACGTGATCGATAATCGTGGCTCTTATATTGCTTTGCTAGGAAGACCCTTTCTGCATGAGCATAACATTGTACCATCCACTCATCAATGCTTCAAATATATAGATGTTAATGGAGAGGTTCAGAAGAAAGTAGCTGACCTAAATCCTTTCTGGGGCATTGAAGCGTATTGTACTGACTCTCGGATGTACAAGGAAGAGTTCATGAAGGTTGTATTAGCGATGGATATTAAGGAAGATCAGAAAGACACTTCAAAAGATGTGCTTATAATCTCCATCAAAGGATGTACTACTCGTCCTTCTTCTTCTTGGGCATTGACTATCCATATTTTCCCTCGTAACAAACAACCTCCTGTTTAGAAAGGGAACAAAGAGAGCTCACCTCTTCTGAGCCTCTTGTTATCGACCTTCGTCGTAACAAACCTTCTCCTTCTCCTCCTTTGGTTATCAACCTTACTAAGCCTTCTATTAAGGCTAAGAATCCTTTTTCTCCTCCTCTGGTTATCAACCTTACTAAGCCTTCTGTTAAGGTTAAGAATCATGTTGTAAATGATGATGTACAAATCAATAAAGTAGCATCTCCTTTACAGTATACTGATATTTTTTATTATACTCGATGTTATTTTAAAATATTAGATAACTTTGAACCACTTACCATAGGAGCAGTTCAAGCTTTCCAAGACGAAGTATTGCTCGAACCAATACATGACTCCTTCTTTAGTTCCTTCCAAAAAGAAAGATGAACTTCCTATACTTTTTAGTAAAGGATATAACAGAAGATCATGTCCGATAGTGAAGAAGAAACTCAAGATAATAGAAGACTTCAACTACATCGTTATAGTCAACAATCAAGAGATATCATTCAAAAGATGGACTATAATTTTAAAGCTAGTCTCAATGGCGGTAAAGGAAGGTGAACTCCTATTTGTATTCCTGCTCTAAAAGGAAAATCACAACAATATTACAGCAAAATGAAGCGGGGACTGGGTTATTCTTTGCTAATACCGACTCTAGAAGCTTTTGAATCCGAAAAAAAGAACGATTTAACGCTTCTGATTCTGTTTCATGGGATTTGGAACCAGTGTATGGCACGTCTATCGAGTGACTCTATCTTCCAATATGGTAACTGTCGAATTCTCGAAAGACGACGAAGATTTTATCGAAGTCTCTAAATCTGACCCTTGGGCACAAAGGATGGATACTCAATGGGAGCTTCGCTTTGAGCAACATGAGCCACCTATCGAAGATCACTTGGTTCAAGTCGACGTTGGAGATGAAACCTCCCCGAGACCAATATTTGTCAGCAAAAGCTTCTGTGAAGCGGATAAACAAGAACTGATTAAACTTATTAGGGAATATATTGATGTATTCGCTTGGAGCTATGAAGATATGCCAGTATTGGATCCTCAGATCACTACCCATAAGCTCAATATTATGCCGAATATGAATCCAGTCAAGCAGCAACAACGTCGATTTAGACCTGACATGAGGGATTCCATAGAAGTTGAAGTTAAGAAACTCATCGCCTATGGCTTCGTCAGAGAAGAACAACATCCAGACTGGGTGGCTAATGTTGTCCCAGTTTTAAAAAAATAGAGAAGGTCCGAGTCTGCACTGACTTTAGAGACCTTAATGAAGCTTGTCCCAAAGACGAATTTTCTCTTCCAATCACTGATGTCATGATCGACAATACCTGCAGATTTGAATGAATTCCTTTTATGGATGGATTCTCAGGATATAATCAAATCAAGATGCATCCAAAAGATGAGAAACATACATCTTTTCGCACTCCTCTTAGAGTGTATTGCTACACTGTTATGCCATTTGGTCTTAAGAACGTTGGTGCAACTTATCAGCGGGCCATGGGTACTATCTTCCGTGATCATTTATGAAAGACTGTTTAATGCTATGTCGATGATATTGCTGTCAAAAGTCGTTTAAAGGAAGACCACATTCAAGACTTGAGGACTATGTTTGATCTAATGCGCCAGCATCAACTCAAGATGAATCCCACCAAGTCATTCCTGGGAGTCTTTAGTGGCAAATTTCTTGGATTCGCCATTACCTCTAAAGGTATACACGTTGATCCCGAGAAGATCAAAGCCATTCAAGAGATGCGTCCACCACGCAACCTAAAAGAGCTATGAGGATTCCAGGGACGGCTTGCGTACATCAGGAGATTCATCTCAAATCTCTTTGGACGCTGTAGACCATTTACTCAACTCATGAAGAAAGGTGTATCTTTTATTTGGACTGAAAAATTTTAGCAAGCATTTGAAGACATAAAGCGGTACTTGATGAACCTTCTAGTTTTTGTACCTCCAATCTCAAGAATAACCTTCTTGATATATGTTCGAGCAATGGATCATTCATTAGGTGCTTTATTAGCTCAGAAGAATAAAGAAGATCATGAACAGGCTATCTATTATCTCAGCCGTACAAAGATCAGAGCTGAACATCGATATACTCTAGTAAAAAAAGAATGTCTATCCTTGATGTTTGTTATTCAAAAGACGAGACACTATATCACCGGCCAGACTATTTATGTGATTTCTAGAGTTAATCCTCTCCGAGTTTTGATGAAGAAGCCCAGTACACTTAACTCCAGGCTTGCTACATGGGCCATGTTATTAGCACAATATGATATGGTCTATGTTCCTCAAATGTCTGTGAAGGGTCAAGCTCTCGTTGACTTCCTGGAAGCTCATCCAATTCCGGAGATGTCTAACTTTATGATGAGATTCCAGACGAAACTTTAGAATCCAACATGATTTCAGAAGAAATTTCTGCCTGGCGTCTATTCTTCGACGGTGCATCCAGAATAGGAACAAAATGTGTCATCGTTGCTGAAGTTAGAATTGTTCTTGTATCACCAGAAGGATTAGCTATTCAAAGAGCTTATTCTTTAGACGAGTCGTGCTCCAATAATATGGCTGAATACAATGCTCTGCTTATCGGTCTCTAACTGGCTAAACAATTGGATATTGAATATTTTGAAGTATATAGAGACTCTAAACTGATTGTCAATCAGGTTAGGGGCACGTATGAAGTTCGACATCAAGATTTGGTGCCATATCACGAAGCGGCAGTTAGACTGGCTACATCGTTTAAGGGTTTCTTTATTAAACATGTACGTCGGGCATGCAATACGGAGGCTGATGCATTGGCTAATCTGGCAGCCGTGTTAGTAATCCCAGTAAAAAGGCAACAAATGATTGTCATCACTAACAGAGAGTTATTTTGTATTGAGAATAACTCAAACATTGAGGTAAGTAATGCAATTGAAATTGATGTCATCAGTGAAAATTGGAGAACTACTTTCATTGACTTTGTGGTATATGATATTTTACTTGAAGATCCTAAAGAAGCTACAACTATTCGTCGACAATCGCTCCGCTTCTATTATAATCATACTACCAAAACCCTCTATCGACGGACATTTGACGGTCTACTCCTAAGATGTCTCGCCGGTGATGAAGCAAAACAAATACTACGTGAAGCTCATGATGGTGTTTGTGGTGCACATCAGCCTAGTCCTAAATTATAGGATCGTATTAGATGTATGGGTTATTATTGGCCCACTATGGTATCGGATGCCATTGAATATACGAGAAAGTGTCGAGCCTGTTAAATCTATGCAGATTTCATCAATCAACCATCAGAATTTCTTTATCCGATGATAGTATCATGGCCCTTTGAAGCTTGGGGCATGGATGTCATTGGTCATATCAATCCATCATCTTCTCGAGGACATCGGTTCATACTGGCTATAACCGATTATTTCTCAAAGTGGGCTGAAGCTATACTTCTACCTGAAGTCAAGACAAGCAGTGTCATCAACTTTATTAAGCATCATGTGATCTACAGATTTGGTGTTCCTCGGCAAATCATTCATGATAATGGACCACAATTCATGAGTCAGAAGTTCACTCGGTTCTGTGATGACAACAGGATCAATAATATTGCTTCTACAGCTTATAATCCTGCAGCTAACGGGTTGGCAGAAGCATTTAACAAGACCATTATCAAACTCCTCAAAAAGTTTATTTCTACCAACAAACGAAACTAGAGTGAAAAGCATGGAGAATGTCTATGGGTTTATCGCAGTACTATACATACTCCAACCGGGTGCACACCTTTCCCCTTGGTGTATGGATGCGAAGCTGTCTTACCACTTGAAATCCAAATCCCTTCCCTAAGGGTTGTCATTGCCAATGAACTCACAACTGAAAACATGATCGTTCGAGACTTCAGGAGCTTGAAGCGCTTGACGAGAAATGACTCCTAGCTCAACAATATATTGAGTTATACCAGACCCGTTTATCAAAAGCCTTCAACCGTAAAGTCAATGTCCGAGCATTTCAGAAAGGAAAACTAGTTCTAACCGTCAGACATCCTATGACTATGACGCACATGAGCAAGGGCAAATTCGAAGCAAAGTGAGAAGGACCCTACGTTATAAGCAAAGTTTTCTCAAATGGAGCTTATCAACTAACTGGTATGGATGGCCGAGTCGCTATGATGCCTATAAATGGCAAATTTCTCAAGAAATACTATGTTTAGAGACAAAAGAGATATCAACACAGAAAACCAGAATGTAAATAAAATTCCTTTTATTGTATAGTTTGAAAAGAAGGAAATACAAAAATTTAACGGGGACCAGAGCCCTTTTGATCGAAGACATATTTTGCAAGGAATTTGAATACATTATTGTTGGAAGACACCAACATTTCACACGCAGCTTTCCTCAGAGCTTCTTCTTCGACAGTACTTCTAGGATCCACTAGTTTGGCAAGAATGTCCTATTTTGGTTCAGGAACAATCGAGATTTCTCCTACTACCGGCTGAATAGATGGCGGAGGCTCGTCGGAATGAATGTCGATGGCGGCTTCGATCTTCGGGATGACCCCAGCCTCCTTAGGCACATCTTCGGAAGACATTTGTAATAAAGGGATAGGTGTGGATAATGTGCTTAAACAAAAAGTCCGCACTATTTATAGACAGAAAGGCTAAGATGTCTGTCTAGAGAACCGAAGCGACCTTTCCTTGAAAAGGCATGTCCGTTCATTCATTTCTATTCATCTCGTGAATGAATCTTCATTTACTATCCGTCTCGAGAACCGAAGTGACCTTTCCTCGTAAAGGCATGCTTATTCATTCATCAATCTTTTTGTCTTTATTCATTTCGTGACATGAAGCCAGGAATAATAAATACTCGAAATCCCCAATGGGGTCTATCCGAATCATCAATTCTATCTTTTGAAATTTAGCTATTTTAAAGATATCTTATCTTTATGATAAATCTGTATTGTCACAGATATCATCTTTTTAGACATGATATCCTGTCTTTGAGTCCCAGCTGACTTAAAGATCATCAATAGAAAAATGAGTTCACGTCCACATTACCTTCGAATTCTATTTTCTATATCATCACATCAAATCAAATCATAAAGGAGAGAAAATTATTCTTTATTCCTTCTTTAAAAACATAGTTACATCTTAATAGAAACCTATTACATCTCGGATTTTCATTTTGATACAACAAATGGAGGTCTATTACATCTTTGGATCTTCTTGTTAGTGCCAATTCTTTGTCAACTCGACCTGAAGCAGCAAGCAAGACAACATAATCAACTCTGGTCTTCTCTCTCAGAAAGACGAGAGGAGAACGACAAAGTACAAAAGCTCGAAGACAAGTTGCTATTAATACAACTGGTGGATAAATGACGATCCTTCGTGAGAAGTAGGAATAGGATCACCCTGGTGATACGATTCCTAATTCTATGTCTCCATCATCCAACTCTCACGTATAAAGGCTCTTCCTACCATTTGGAGGAAGCCTTTTTAAACATGAAGAGTTCTGAGATGTTGATATGTGTGTCAAGGTGGTTCAGCTCCATAGCATCCAATGTCACCGATACCAGTTGTGGGGAGTTTTGTCAGTCGGTCCCCTGCAAGCATTAGAAAGAAGATGAGAATACAGTGAATGCTCTCTTTCTATTTATATGCAATTGAGGCTGGAACGTCACTGTGCGTCCCTAGGCTTATATTTCGAGAGGAATAAAATACAAAAGATTTGAAATCACATGTGAGGCGCCATGTATTGTTCAGAAGCTGGTAGTGTCAAAACCGAAAAAAAGTGCGGGATGTGTCAAAACAGTTACACAAGAAAACTTAAAAGCGCCAGGATTTCATAAAGCTAAACTTTTTCATTTTATAAAAAGAAGACAAACACTACAGACGTAGGCACTATGGCCATTATGGAAAATGACACTCTCATATCACGTCACTCCTTCTTTCCGTCACCTGTCTGATGCAAAGCAGCACTTAATTCCTCCATGTTGTGGATCCCCGAGCGGTGCATCAGACGGAGTAACCCTTCCCTCTGTTCCAATGTGCCACGCTCTTCGGAAGACGATGGCCCACAACTGGAACGAGTAAAGATTGTTGGGGTCAGGCCAAAACAGTCTAGGAAGTTCTCCGACCTCAGGGACAGATCAGCTTCCAACAAATATGCCGCAGGCATAGAGTTAGACTTCTCCTCAGAAGCTTTACCATTTGCGTTCGCCTCCTTCTGCATGTTCTCTTTGGATACCATGAGAGTGAATAAAGATGGAGTTTGAACCTCATGCCCTTATATATATTGTGAAGGTCGGCCCCCGCCAACTCTTCGTCTTCCCCATAAATGGAAGGGTAACACTTAACGAGGAAGAAAGGAAAAAGTCATTTCAGAAAAGAGTACCCCCATAAATAGGTTCATTATCAAGAATGAACCAAGCGTTTAATGATCTTTTGGTTAATAAACGCGTAACTTTTATGTTGCGTAACACTCATGTTACGCAGCAGTAGGATTGCGCGACCATCACGTTGTGTAGCACTTAGATTGCGCGACCACCAAGTTGCGTAGCACTCAGGTTATGCTACATCATGCTGTACAACATGTCAAGTTGCACCCGAATCGATTTCATAAAATCAAAAGAGAGCACAACTTTCGAAATATCGCGTAACACAAATCGACAGCAACCAAACCCTAAAAAGGGAGGCACAAGTTATGGGGTGCTCCCAACTCTAAAAAGAGTGGGCGCACGTTGTCAGAATCGAGCCAAACCCTAAATAGGGTTGTCGATAATCGGGTCTATGATCAGATACTTACCCTCCATGGCCGGGTTGGCCGTTTCTCGGCGTGACGAAGGCGGAGCTCGCGTAGAGGACTCGGCCACATTCTTGCCCTTCTCGACAGCAGTGCGCATGGGGGCCATTGATAGTTGTTGAAGGAAACTTTCGAAGATCGAAAGAAGGAGAAGAAATAGGGTTTTGAGGAATCCTAAACGATGACGAAGAATGAAAAATCCAAAGAGTACAAGCTATTTATAGCTTTGCAAATGAGTATAAATCACGCAACTTGCGCTGAAGAACCGGGCTCGAGTTGACTGGCCAACCTAGACACAGTCATTTTAAATTCAAAGTATTTCGAAACTTTGAAGTCTTTTCAAGATTCGAAAACTTTGAAGGGGGTCTTGTAGAGGCCAAAAATAAAGCTATGCTACTCATCCAGAAGTCATCTCATCAAGTTGCATCATATCAATAGGTTATGCCGTATCAGGTTGCTCCTATATCAGGTTGCGCCCATCTCAGGTTGCGCCAACCTCAGGTTGTGCGAGAGCCACGTGGCACATCTTCTCAAGAATCTGTAACGGTATCATCATTGCCTGACAACTGACAGCACGTATATCAAGAAAAATCCATTCAAATCCTGCACAACATGGCGCTTGAAAGAGATTTGGTCAGATTTTATGACAGCTAGTAGTTTGCATAACGTGTCAAGGTGCGCGAGGTTGTGCTTAGGCGCAAGTTGCTATATTGTGCCCTAGCGCAACCTGATGAAGCTCGCTCAATGTGGCTGTCCAGAACAGGGTGACGTGGTACGCAAGATGCCAACTTCGCAGAACGTGCCCACTACACTACCCACGACCACGCGCATCTCACTCAAACGATGTCACACGTCCACAGTCGTTGGTGCAACCGCTCGCGCAAGTTGCTACATTGTGCCCCCGTACAACCTGATGAAGCTCGCGCAAGGTGATCGAACAGTGTCCAGAATAGGGTGACGTACCAACTTCGCAGAACGTGCCCACTATACTGTCCATGACCACGTACATCTCACTCAAATGATGCCACACGTCCACAGCAGTTGGTATAACCGCTCGTACAAGTTGCTACATTGTGCCCCCGTGCAACCTGATAAAGCTCGTACAAGATGATCGAATAATGTCCAGAATAGGGTGACGTGGTGCGCAAGCCACCAACTTCGTAGAATGTGCCCACTACACTGCTCTCGACCACGTGCATCTCACTCAAACGATGTCCGCGCATCCACAACAGTTAGTGTAACCGCTCGCACAAGTGAACAGGCGCGCAACCTAAAGCTAGCGCAACCCAGAATAACTGCTAAACAGTTATTTCTAGAACTTTATAAATAGAGTTTCAAATCAGTTCTCAGGGGACCAAGGATCACAATCTCCTGTAAAAGTGCTGTTGCATCCTCCAGAGGTTCGTGCCTTCGATACCACATTATCCAAGGGATAAAGTGATCGTCTTCTGATCAGATTCCTATAGTTGTACTTCTTCCGAAATTAATTATACTCTTTGTACTCTTTTTCTAAGTTTGTAGAAATTCCAAACTTTTGTTTTTGTAAACAGTACTTCGATGCCTCGACCAGTTGAACTCCTCTATCGCTTGAGTACCCCCGTGCGTGATGCAAGGCAAGGGGTACATCCGTAGAGAGAGACTCGCACTAGCAGTATTCCTACAATCATTATAAGAGCCTGCCTCGCTAGAGCCTCTCTGATCGTACCTACGTGCAGCGTTCCCTGCGTGAATAATGGGGGTACCACGACGAAAGACCTAGTGCTGTCCTAAGCAGAAGAAGAATCGATGGCACAGGTCATGCCTAAATCAAGGCATCCTTGTACCCAGATTACCATCAACTGCTGTTGTTAACAGGCGGCTGTACTACCACCGAGGAGGCGCTCTGTCTTTCAAAGACTTCAACCGACATCGACTGCACGTCAAAGACTCAACATGGGGTCGACGAGCAAGAGAGAAGATGGACTCTTTGTTGCCACATGCAACGCGGTACAGGGTTCTAAAACTCTCAAGAAGTTATCCAAGAATCCTCCCGTATCGGCCACCAAGCTTAAGAAGCGGCCCGAGAGTAGCAAGGCAAAGGTACCCAGCACAGGTGTGTCCTAAGGCACACGTTCAAAATCTCCGTTGGATGCCACGTCAGATACTGGGGTAGCCAATCTCCCACTATGCATGACAACGTCGTGTTCCAATTTGTGGAGGAAGCGATATGATACAGGACGCCTCCACAGGCACAGCTTGCCACCAGACTGGAGGTAGCAACCGCAATGAGTCTGAGGAAGTCCGCAAACTCCCATTCTATCCTCAGGATGATGAGGCTCAGACATCTGAGCTAGAGAGCGAAGGATCTACCATCCCTTCGACCTATCCATATACAAGGTCCATATTTATGGCCGAGGGTGACGAGGAGGACAATAGCGAAGCGCCTGACCAGCTAAATGCATCGAAGCTCTCGAGACGAGCCTAGATACGTTAAATGCCACAATGAAGATTTTGTCTTCTCTCATACTGGAGATCAAGGGGAATGTTGTACCTACTGCCTCCATACCTGCTCCTAGGTCCAGCAGCCAATGACGGATGCCAGCAAATTGCCAGCCGTCCTATCAGGCGGGACCATAGTCGTCTACTCCATCGACTACAGGCCCGGTAATATCAATCGAGATACATCAGCCATCAAGAAACTGTATGCTTGCTATGATGCCAAAGAGAAGCAAGCAGCACTCCGTAAGATGGGGATTCGGCAGCCATATCCGGCCGAGTGGGACAACGTAGTTTATCCTTCCAAGTACGATCCTCAGACTTTTACGCCCTACGAGGGAAATGAGTCTCCTCGATGATACTTGAGGTACTTTTTCTCAGTGACAGGGCAGTTGCCGAAGGATGACGCCCTCCTTACCAACATCTTCATAGGAGCTCTGCAGGGGGTAGCATATGAATGGTTCGGCAGCCTTCCGGATGATTGTATTTCATCATTCGAGGACCTGAAGAATCTATTTGTAGATCGATTCTATGAAGGAGGAATGGATATGATAATGTCAACTCTCATGGAGGTCATCCAGAGAGAGAAGGAGCATGTTCGCGCATACATTGAACGCTTCCGTCAGGCAGCCTTAAGGCTACCACCTGGTATGCTCGAGCCCATGCTTATGCACTCATGCCGCAAGAACATGCTGCCTACAATAAAATTGTAGGCACAGTGTTCCTTGCACAGAGTGGATGCCTTTCATTACAGAGGTCGATGTGGCACAAAGGAAATCCCAGGACGCGCAACTCTTGGGGCTAAACTTTCCTTCTCTCGAAGATAAGGGGAGACGTTCGTCTAGAACAATCCCAAGGACGAAAAAGACAAGCAATCCATGACTATCAACATCTCCAAAGGTTTGGTAACCATGAACCCCAAGTTTGCAGAAGCGCAGAAGTCGAAGGAGACTTACTTCTTCAATGATGAAGATACGCTAGAACTCTTCAATATGCTGACGAAAAGTGACAAGCTGTCTCTCCCAACACCGAGGTGCCCCGACGAAGTGGGGAAGGTGGACAACCCTAAATACTGCTATTATCATCAATATGTCCACCATTCGACATGAGATTGCTATGTGTTGAAATGACAGATTCAGCGTCTCATCAACGCCAAAGTCATATCACTTGATTATGAAGAAAAGACTGTTACGGACAACATGGTTACTCTCCAGTTTGGAAGCTTTCCAACCACGAAGGCATAGGACGGGGTAGTCCCCATCCCGAGGGCGACAATAAAAGTAGTCAATCTTCCACCAGCGCATGACAACGCTAAAGGCTCATCCCGTTCTCCACACCACAAGGCGAGGTCATGTGGGTCTACCCCGACCCTACTTCTGACATGATGGCACCCATAATCCCTTCTGTCAAAGGAAAGAAGGTCAGGACATGTCGCATGATCTCGGCTTTGAAAGATGATACCTTGGTAAACACTCGCTCGGTACAGCAGTAAGAGGAGAACCAGGCCCCAGAGGAGGCAACGCCTCCACCAACTACAGCCCCTGTTCCTGATGCATCAGAGGTAGGCCCGTCTCAGACTCCTGTCGCAGATAGGCAGAAGCAAAAGGAGGTTCGCTTTGACAAGCCTCTCAGAAAAGACTCGGTAGTATGGCCTATCAAACCCTACAACTTCGACATACTAGCGCAGCTAGCCAACACCCC
This sequence comes from Iris pallida, assembly GCA_029216955.1. Classification (NCBI taxonomy): domain Eukaryota; kingdom Viridiplantae; phylum Streptophyta; class Magnoliopsida; order Asparagales; family Iridaceae; genus Iris; species Iris pallida. The sequence goes on along the minus strand of JANAVB010044818.1, from coordinate 1,852,682 downwards.
GGCAAGATTATCACTTTTTGAGATCCTCCGTCTCTCCAAAGAGACCTAGGATGCGCTCAACGAAGCCTTATAGAATGCCGAGTCCTTCCTTACTCAGGTGCGACCACCAAAGGAAGACTCTGCGGCCTGTCCATATTGTCACGACGTGGTCGAAGTGATCCCCAATATCACCTTCAACCAACAAGACATGCTGCTGAAGAACAACCGGCACAATAGGCCTCTATACTATATAGCATATGTCGGTGCCATTAAAGTCGATCGCATCCACATCGACCCGGGCTCCTCTCAGTATCATCCCAAGGAGTCTGCTCTAAACTCTAGGGATTTTGATGCATCGGCTGACTGCATCAAACACAATAATCAGCGGCTTCAACGCGGGAAAGAGCGAGCCTCTAGGCAAAATTTGCTTGAAGTGCCAAATCGACAATCTCCACACCGAAGTGACATTACTATATCATCGACGCTGACATAAATTACAACATATTATTGGGACGACCATGGATCCATGAGTATATGATCGTTCCTTTCACCCTCCATCAGTGTATGAAGTACGTGGCCAGTGACAGGACTATCAAGACCGAGTTCGCTGACATCGATCCATTCCTGGGACTTGAAGCTTATTGTACGGATGCTGATCTATACAAGTCAGTCCCTTGGGACGATGGGGGAAACGATGCCGATGATGAGGCGAAGACGGCCTCAGAAAGGCACAACGGTTGCCGAAGAACCTCTAAATGTTTGACTGAAGTGAAGACCCCCAAGGTGTCTACGCCTCTCGTCGTCAAGCTCCGAGGCAGAGCACCACCTTTGCCCTCAGTAACGTCAGATCATGGCCAGGAGCCTATGCGCATAAGGCAACCTGAGAGGTCTCCAAGTCCGACCATGAAGGCGCAGGAGCCTCAGACCGCGACCCCTTTGGTGATCAAGCTAAAAGGGAAGCGTCCTCCTCCCCCTCCCTCGACAGCCCTAGTCCTCACCGATGAGGATCTAGGAGACTATATTTGCGCCAACACGAAAGCACACTCTTTTGATGATATAATCCCTCGGGATAAAATCTCTTATTTTATTAATAGAAACTTGTCTTCGAATTACTCTTGTGCATATTGGAACGCTAGATACTTCCTAGACAACTCTCTATGTAAGCTGCAAACTCAAGTGACAACCGCCAACCATGCGAGCCAAGTTGTCCCCTCCTAGGGTGCCTACTTCTTCGTTCCAACAAGAAAGAAAGAAGAGGAACCCATCATCTTTGGTCGAGTGGAGCATCCTCAGCGACTAGCTCCCGAAGATCCAATATCCGACAGCGGTAAGATGCAGTTCTACCGCTATGCTACTCAGGCTAAACACCTCATACAGAAGATAAGCTACGACCTGAACAGCAACAAAGGGCTCAACTATGGTAAAGGCCGGCGCCTTTCCTTACTAATTCGAGTTCCAAAGGAAAAGGCCCAAAACTACTACCGGCGTACCCGTCGGGGGTTGGGTTATATTACGCCCACTTCCACTTCAGAAGGCTCAGAGATAGAAGTCATGATTCACTCACACTCTTCTGACTCCTTAGCCTGGGACTCCGATACCAGTAACGGCTAGGTCTTCAAAAGGATGCTCTCAGCTAACATGGCCTCTGCAAGCCCACTAGTCGAAGATGAAGACCAGGCGGTCGAGTACTTCTAAGATGAACCTTGGGCTCAACGCTTGGGGTCTCAATAGGAATGGCGCTTCGAGCAGCACAAACCTTCCACGGAAGATGAAGTCATCCAGGTCGAATTAGGAAAGGAGGCATCCTCTAAGCCCATCTTTATCAGCAAGAGTATGACAGAAGAAGACAAGCAATCTCTGATACAGATTATTCGAGAATACATCGACATCTTCGCCTGGATCTACGAGGATATGCTGGGTCTAGATCCACATATTTCCATATAACGCCTTAACGTCTTGCCTGACGTCAAGCTTGTTAAGCAATAATAGCATCGGTTTCGTTCGAACATCATGGATGCTATCGAGGAAGAGGTCAACAAACTCATCGAGAGTGGCTTCATCCATGCAGAGCAACATCCAGATTGGGTGGCAAACGTTGTCCCGATCACCAAAAAGAACGAGAAGATACGAATATGCATAGACTTCTGGGATCTCAATTCGGCTTGTCCTAAGGACGAATTACCCCTCCCGATCACTGATGTAACGATTGACAACATTGTAGCTTCGAGCGTATGTCCTTCATGGATGGTTTCTCCTGCTACAACCAGATCAAGATGCTCCCCGAAGACGAGGGCGTACTGTTACATGGTAATGCCCTTTGGATTAAAGAATGCGGGAGTAACATACCAGAGGGCTATGAGCATGATACTCCACAAGCATCTCCGAAAGACGGTGGAGTATTATGTCGATGACATTACCGTTATGAGCAAGGACAAGTCCAACCACTTGGATGACCTACGGACGGTGTTCGATCTAATGCGAAAGCATAAACTGAAGATGAATCCGACCAAGTCCTTCCTTGGGGTTTCCAACGACAAGTTCTTGGGCTTCATCATCACATCAGAAGGGATTCACATCGATGCAGAGAAGACTAAGGCAATTCTGGATATGGCTCCTCCAAAAAATCTTCGAGAGCTTCAAGGATTGCAAGGGCGCTTGGCGTATATTAGAAGATTTATAGCGAATCTTTTCGGTAAATGTCAACCCTTCACCAAGTTAATTAAGAAAGGGGTCTCCTTTGTATGGATTGAAGAATGCCAACACGCGTTCAACGACATCAAAAAGTACCTCACCAGTCCTCCCATACTAGTAGCACCAGTCGTGGAAAAGCCCTTTCTGCTATACGTCCGAGCTATGGACCATTCTTTTGGTGCCTTACTAGCCCAAAAGAACAGTGAAGCCCATGAGCAGGCGATATACTATCTCAGCCAAACTGTGATTGGAGCCGAACATCGGAATAATCCTGTTAAAAAAGAGTGCCTTGTCCTTCTCTTTGTCATTCAAAAGATGCGGCACTATATGACCGGACAGACAATCCATGTCGTATCCAAGATCAATCCCTTTAGAGTCCTCATGACCAAGGAAGGGGCATTAAACTCACGATTAGCCACATGGGCAATCCTTTCTACTCCTTATGATAGGTGTTCGTCTCGCAGAAGGCAGTCAAAGGCCAAGTGCTAGCAGATTTCTTGGCAGCGTATCCTGTGCCAAAGACAACAAGACTCTATGAAGAGATCCCCGACGAAGTTCTAGAGTCCAATACAGTATTAGACAACTCGGTTTGGTGCATGTTCTTCGATGGAGCCTCGAGAACGGGACCAAAGGGTGATATCGTCGTAGGGGTCAGAATTGTCCTTATCACTTCCGACGGCCTGGTTATCAATCACGCATATTCCCTCATGTAGTAGTGCACCAACAATGCTGCAGAGTATAACGCTCTTATCATTGGGCTCCAACTCGCTAAATAGTTGGGGGTTGACTATATCGAGGCTTATAGAGACTCGAAATTAATCATCAGCCAGGTTGGAGGGCAGTACGAGGTTCAACATAAAGATCTGATCCCCTACCACCAGGTGACGATCGACATCATCTCCACCTTCACAGGGTTCTTTATAGAACATGTGTCGCACAAGCAAAAATTAGAGGCTGATGCACTAGCTGGTCTCGCTGCCTCGCTGGCTGCCCCCGTTGGATCCTAATACACCATTACGTTGATAGAACGAGAGCTAGTCTATCCAAAGAACGCTCTGCACATATATCAAAGCTACTCGCTACAAGTAGATACTGATACCCGAGATTGGCGATTCCAATTCATAGACTACGCAGTCTACAGAATCCTACCTGAAGACCCAAATGAAGTAGCTTCCATCAGAAGATGCTCACTCCGATTCTCCTACGACACAACCACCAAAATACTGTAACGTCATTCATATGACGGACCCCTCCTACGGTATTTGTCTTAGATAGAGGCGCAAGAGGCACTCCGAGAGGCACATGATGGGATCTGCGGAGCCCATCAATGTGGTCCAAAGCTACAAGATCGACTGTGCCACATGGGCTATTATTGGCCCACCATGATGGCTGATGTCGTAGAATATACAAAGAAGTGACGGGGATGTCAGTTTCATACTGGCTTCATCTACCAACCTTCAGAATATCTACATCCTACGGTGGCCTCTTGGCCATTCAAGGCATGGGGAATGGACATCGTTGGGCCAATCAGCCCGCCCTCCTCTGAAGGATACCGGTTCATTCTCGCCATCACGGACTATTTCTCCAAATCAGCAGAAGTAGTACCATTGATAGATGTGGAAACCTCCAATATGATCAGCTTTATCAAGCACCACGTTATCTACCACTTCGGAGTCCCTAGGAGGATTGTCCACGACAATGGCCCCCAGTTCGTAATCCACTCATTCTATCGATTTTACGACAAGAACCGAATTCTGAATATGGCGTCAACAGCTTACAATCTTGCGGGTAATGGACTAGCCAAGACATTCGACAAAACCATCGTCAAGCTACTCAAGAAAGTCGTCTCTTCTAAAAAATACGACTAGAATGAGAAGTTAGAAGAATGTCTATGGGCTTACCGTACGACCGTTCGTACACCCACGGGCAACACACCATTCTCCCTTGTCTATGGAAGTGAGGTAGTCCTCCCCCTGGAGATCCAAATCTCGTCCTTATGGGTAGCTATCACTAACCAGTTGACTGATGAAGATAACCAGTGCCGGCAGCTACAAGAGTTAGAGGCGCTAAACGAAAAATGCCTGCTAGCGCACCAAAGAATCAAGCTTTGTCAGGCTCATATTTTCGGTTCCTTTAACAAAAAGGTACGATGAAAAACATTCCAAGTAGGCAACCTCGTCTTGGCAGTCTGAAGACCGATGGTGATGACTCACGAAATGGTAGGGAAGTTCGAGCCCAAGTGGGAGGGACCGTTCGTTATAGAGACGGTCTACTCTAATGGCGCTTACCGGCTGACGAAACCTAATAGATACTTGCTAATGATGCCCAACAACGGCAAGTTCCTGAAGAAGTATTATGCGTAAAGACAGAACTAGCATAGGTTCCCACATCCCCTAAGGGTGTCTTTGGGTTCTAGTAAGGGGATTCCTCTCTTCTATATTTTTCCTTAAGTAGATGAAGCATCTAACGTCCATATTACCTCTGGATTGCTCTACTCCCAAAATTGCGGCTACCATGTCCATATTACCTTTGAGTAGTTGCCCTCTCCTTGATTGATTCCATGATTATCATGGCTATCTAGAAAACAGTTCACGTTCAAACTACCTCTGAATTGTTGTTCTACATCCTAGCAAAGATTATGCATACCGCATTCATATTACCTATGGTTAGGCATATCTTTCATGATGACCCATTGTCATGGTCATCAAGGGCCAGGAAACCTTTCACCTGGGCTCATTAAATAAAGAGACAGAGAAGTCCTTATACAGAAGCATGTGGCTACAAAGACCTATTATAGACTCTTCGTAGTTACATACACAGAGGCATTTAATGCTGAAGCTTAAGCACGACGTCAGCCTGGCAACAAAAGTGATGGGCATTTCGCCTATAAAGAGACATATATTCATGGACGTGAGGTACCCCGAGCTTGACCCAAGTTTGGGACACTTTGAAGGGGGTCTTGTAGAATTATGAAAAATCTCAGCTGACAATATTCCTCCACCGTAGTACAAATAATACAACTATGCAGACAGAGTGTTAAAAAGACAAAACGAAAGATATGGAAGAAAGTTCTTTTATTATCATGTCTACAAAGGCCTAGTACAGACTCCTCAAGGCTACATATAAAGGACCAATCCTATTCTTCTACAAAGGATCGATTACAGATTTAACAAAGCCTAGAGGAGTCTACAAGGGGTTTAGTCTTCATCAATGTGCAGTCCCCCTTCTTTTCGATACGCATACCGGAAGATTGATCCCCATTGAAGCATATTCTGACTTTCTTGTGGGCGCAACCATCCAAAAGCGCATCAGCTACTCGACTGAAGCGAGCAACTTCCTGAAGCAGCAATTGGCCCGCATTTCCAGAAGGCGCAGAAGGTCTCAAAAGCCCAGAATGGGCAGGGCAGAGCACAACTTATGGCTATTCGGGTTGGGCATCCACCCACAAGCTAGGTCGTCAGGACCTCGAAGACCTCCAAGGCGTCGCCCCAGTTCGAACTCCTCATGAGAAGCGTTCCAGCATGTTCCAAGGCTCATCAACAGTTCTTCTACGAAGGCATAGCCCCTTTGAACGAAGGAATCCTTAACCAAAATCTGACTTAGACAAGGCCAACCGCCACTCGAAACTAAGTCTGGATCCAACATGGTATTGAAGAACAAGAAGAGGAAGAAGACGTGGCTCTTTAGAAGAAATTCCCCCTTTATATAGGGCAAGAGTGGTCCAAAATGCAGGCAACATGGCTGATGGTCAAAGATTCCACATTAATGGGATGAACCTAGGACTCGGCATATTGAACCTTATTACATAAAGTTCATTCGACTAAGTCCTAGACTATCCTAGGACCCCTTGGAATTCCCTAAGTAACGGTGGCAATTAAGAGGGAGTCGTTCATTAAAGTGAGGTCATTCATTGCTCTTTAAAAGAAGACTTTAGATCCTATACCTTCAATCCAGAGGTGCAGCTATATTACTACGCCAACCTCAGACACAGACTGGTAATGTTTTTACATCACCTCAACTCCAACGATGCAGCACTCTGCTCCAACACAGAAGCTCAACTACCTTTCGTCAGAGACATGGGAGATACTATTACATCTAACACAAGTCCGTCTGTCGCTCCAAAAGTACGGTAACCTCGTCAACCTGAAGTACAAGCCTATTCGTCGCATAAAAGCACAATGACTTCATCGCTCGAAACACAGCCTTCTCGTCGCTCATACGCACAGAGGCTCCATCGTCTTCGAAGCATAGTCCACTCTTTGCCTGAAAGCACAGAGGCTCCATTGTCTCCAAAAGAACGATCTCATCGCCCTAGAAGCGGAGCAGTACTTAAACCTCGCCAGAGGCACATGAAGCATGGTCCCACCCAGTCGATTTGCTTAAACTGACTCTCTCGAAGATAGGATTGGGATCAATCATGATTGATATCTTATCAAATTGATTTAAATCTTAGACGAGGATCAATCAAAATCCAAATTTGAGATAAAATCCCAAGATTTACTCGACTGTATCCGAACAAGCAAATCGGCACACGCCACGTGTCTTCTCTTTCGGTTATTTTGATAACCACCAGAGATCTCGATTGAGGAGAATCTCAATGTTTGCCATGTGTCAGCACCGCAGAAGCCTACACCGTGCAATGACGGCAGATCCCTTCATATCTTAAAACCCTAATGTACATCACATATGTGCTTTCTCTCCCTATAAATAGAAGGAGTTTTCCTTAAACCAGATAGACCACTGAATATCAAATCTCCAACTTTAGGAATCCTCTTGATCGACAAACCTAGAGTTCCATCAAAGGCATCAAAAAGTCAGACCAAGTTCAACCCGTCGTCAGATCGTCGACGGAGTAAAGGAGCCGCTACAGTATTCGATCTCCACCGTCATATTTTTCCAGAAACGCTTCTCCTTGTACTTAGAATATCCTGTTTAGGACTTCCTTCTCTGTACACAGGTCTTCCTCTTATACTTAGAATATCCTGTTTAGGACTTCCTTCTCTGTACACAGGTCTTCCCCTTATACTTAGAATATCCTATTTAGGACTTTCTTCTTTGTACGCAGGCCCTTTTTACGTTCAATAAGCAAAAAGTTTGTTCAATATTTTATGAAGTCGAACAACAGTGAGGATGGCTGAGTCAATGTTGGTGGGGATGAACCCTTGGGAAGCCTCTAGAAGGTTGAGGACGATTGTATCGCTGTGCAGCATGGATGGAATGCCACCGTTCGTCGTGATTACTACTGATGTAATTGATCAATTAAAGAAGAAGGAATTTTTTTGTATGATCTGACCTAAGAAGAAGATGATCTAACGGGTTGGGGAAAGATTCAGGTTTGGGTTGGGTCTCATTTGAACTATCATAATCAGTTGGGGGTGAAGTTAGGCTTTAGGCAATGTGCCTTTAGAGTTTGCCCTAGTGGATAGATAAGTTATGGGCTCTAATTATTGGGTTGTGCTTTGGCTAGTCGCCTAACATGATTTTGAAGAAAAGAAGGCTAATGGGTCGATCCAAGTATATGGGTTGGGATCTTATGTTAGTATTAACCAAAACTTATCAGTCTATGGATTCTCTAATGGCATGAAGTACTTATTTAGATAAAATAAATACTAGCTCATATAGCCTAGTAAACAATTAATAACAATACTATTTGAATATAATAAATGACAATAATGGTCAAAATAGTAGATAGATAAGAAAATGAATGAGATGAGCAAATCCTTTATATAGAGAAGGTGGAGTTACAAATCTACCCCCTTGTAAAATTTTGCCCTCGACATTTTAGAAGAGTTGTGAGTACATCACACCTCAAAGAGATAGGGATATCTTTCCCTTATCTCATCTACTCTCTCCTAGGTAGACTCCTCGGACGAGTGGTGCCTCCTAGCAACTCGATCCAGTGGGATCGTCTGATGGTGCAACCTCTTCTCCCTATAGTCAAGTATCTCTACCGTCTGTTATGAGTAAGTGAGGGTGAGGCCCACCTCATAATCTGAGTGATCTACCACATGGCTGGTATCAGCTATGTACCTCCAAAGTTGGAAAACATGGAATACACTTTGTACTCCCTCTAGGTTAGGAGGCAAAGCTAATCTATAAGCAACTGTCCCTACCATGCTTAATATCTCAAAAGGTCTAATAAATCTTAGAATCAGCTTCCCATCTCTGCCAAATCTGATAACGCTCAGAGTCAATGAAATCCATAGAAATATAAGATCTCTAACTACGAACTCGAGGGATCTTCGACTACTGTCTGTCCAGTGCTTCTGCCTGTCCTGAGCTATCCTCTGATGATCTCGAATCTGCCTGACCTTGTCTGTAGCCTCCATAACCATTTCAGGTCCAAGTAGTGGTCTTTCCAAAGGTGTGCGATATCGACGACCATATAATGCCTCGAAAGGAGTTATGCCAATACTAGCCTGATAATTATTGTTGTAGGCAAAATCCACTAAGTACAGATGATCCTCCCAAGATCCTCCAAAGTCCAGAGCACAAGTCCTCAATATGTCCTCCAGTGTCTGGGTGGTCCTCTCTGACTACCCGTCAGTTTTGGGATGATAAACAGTGTTGAACTTGAGATGCATCCCCAGACTCCTCTGTAGACTCTTCCAAACGTAGAGAGTAAATCTATTATCTCGATCTGAGACGATGTTGACTAGTATGCAATGAATCCTCACAAGATAATCAAAACCTGGTTATGGCTAATTGAGTTGGGTTCAAGGGTGTAAAGAAATGATGATGTCCCAAGATGAGCGAAAGAAAATATCCTTGGCTTATGGGAATACATAGGGAATATGTTCTGGAAAAATAATCCCTTGCGGCCAATGAAAGTAATTGGTTGGAGTAAATAGTTAGTCTATGATCTTCATGGTTCTAAATGAAAAGAATGGGCTTGGAATAGTTAATGGAAAATCATATGTAATTTTTGACCAAAACCAATAGGAAATTTTGAAGTAGCAATATTGAAGAATTAATAGGTTTGCTAAAGAAGAAGTTGAAATAGTGAATGGATCTAGATTTTAAATAGAGATAGAGAAGTAGGATTCTGATTAAAACCAATATAGAAATCTGAAATGGTCTAATAATAGGCTTGCTAAAGGAGGAGTTAGAAAAATCTGACTTTAATCTCTAGATAGCAAGGAGGCCTATATCCTAAAAGATGTTAGAATCTGATGGAGGAAGATAATCCCCAAAAGTCATGAAATTGTAATTACAACTTGTAGGGGACACTAAAAGATACAGAAAAAATTAGAAATTACGATAGATAGTAAAATATACAACCATCGGCCTATGCTGTGATGAGTTTTTTATTTCTAACAGGCCCTTAATAGTACCCGAATCCTAAGTAATATTAAGATCAGACCTGCACAGGCCACCACAAAAACATATCACGACCTGCTCCCGAATATTCGAGTACGAATTGAGTCATGCCCGGCCTATGCTATCGTTGACAGCCGTAGTCAACCATCTAGATTATTCATCATCCAGTATAAGCATAAATCATATTACAGCATCTATCATGAATTATCTATTACTATCCATCATAGATCACTATGTATTTATTACAGCCTTTTACATGAATGTTCGGGTATAAAACCGGTAAAGATAATGGCTATCTAAACCTGCAACATATCCTTAACTCAGTATATCCAATCAATATCCTATACATAAATCTATATCTCAGGAATACAATCCTGGTCCTAACGAGCATCCAAAGTGAGCTCCTCTGCTAGGTCCCTATGCTGGCCTTAACAATCTAAGGGATCAATCTCACCTGTAATCAACGATCCAGCCAGGATGGAGCAAAGCACAATGTAACTCAATAATACTCACCAATAGGATACAAAAGAAGTAAGTAAACAAAAGCAAGTAAAATGACAGGTAAGTATGAGATAATCAAAGTATGCACAAGCTACGTTAACATGTGTCATTGGACATTATCAACATGTGTCACGACCCGCACCGGCTTTTCGGATGCAAGTACGTGCGCAAGCCAGCTACACACCAAGCGAACTCCAGCCCGACTCGAATACGTAAACGCTGTCAAGAGCATGGTAAACTGCCAAATCATGGCAAAAGAAATCTATATCTCAAATCCATAATAAGTATACGAAACATGAATAAATACTATGGGTTGTGGTCTGCAGCCCATTAGCATATATGTTCGATAAGACTCCAAAGAATATAAGAAGAGTCTCCAAACAGAATTAATATGCAGGATATCTTATGATAAGGAATGTAAAGCACAAAAGGATAATAATGTAATATCACTGACAAATACCTGAATCATGCATCACAATTATCTACTATCCTGCTCGGCTAACTAACTCCTTATAATCGCTAAACCTGAAGAGATCATCAGGTCCTCAGGGGACATAGTAAGATATATAATAACATGCCTATCTAGCAGTTTAATCATGCATAAACTGGAAACATGATATAAGCAAGGAACGAGACATACACATGGCAAGAGAACACGAATAAAACTGCTAACAAGTGACTATCAACAAGTGGCTACTAACAAGTGACTATGAACTGAAACACAAGAATAACTACATGTAACTGAATTGCTGGATGAACAAGTGAACACGAGATCAATGGAATACCAAACCCTCGCCCCGAGTGGACTCGGAAGTTTGAACTAATCACTAACCCTCATCCCGAGTGTGGACTCTCTGGTTAGTTCAAGGCAAGGCACCCTCATCCCGAGTGTGGACTCTCTGGTGGAAATAAACAAGAAAACATCCTCATCCCGAGTGTGGACTCACGGATGTAAACAGATCAAGACGAATACCCACGTCTCGAGTGTGGACTCTTTGGTACAACTGGTCAACCCTTGTTCCGAGTGTGGACTCTCTGGTTGAGGAAACGATAACAAGGATTTAGCAGTTCAACTACACGTACTCGTTCCAAGACACGACTTAGTCGAGGCACAGGTGAGACAAAGTACAACTCATGTCAAGACACGAGTAAGGACAACTCTAGCATGAACTATAAAGTGAACAAGCCTGGTGTAACTACACTATCTAATCATGAAACTGATATACAAGCAAGACGATAATTTAGTAAAACATGGAACGCAGGAAACATATAGATAAACTCACATCAACTAGAGAATAAGATGATAACATACAAAAAAATAAAAAAAACTATAAGCATTAAAATAAACTGTAGAGGGAGACAAGGTATCTTGCCTGGTGGTAGCACGAAGAACCAACAATATACCATCAACTTGTAGGCCATAAAGTCTAAATCTTACAACTGTCTCTAAAAGCTGAAACAGATATTGCCAACATTCTCAGAATAGTCAAATTAGCTAGGATTGCCTATCCTTAAGTCCAATTCTGGACACAAGGGCAAAACAATTATTTCAGGCCAAAACGATGTCCGTCGTTGGACCCGCTTTGATGATACAAACCTAACCGTATGTCCAAAGTTAGATTCTGGCAGGCCGTGCATAAAATTGCCCGTTAAATCGGATCATAGGACCCGCAAAATGATGATCCGATCAAATGTCTCAGAATTGGACCAAACTTGGTATACAGAACCAGAAAAATGATACGGTCTTGTTGGCACAAGTTTCGTCTTGATCTGGCGAACATGCACAAAGTAATTGAGAAATTTTTAAAGGGGCTGATACGGTGAATTTTGACGAATACGCATCAAATTCGTCGCGCACACGCAACCAATTTAAATTTCGTCAAAGTCCACACGTCTACGAAGCCGATACGCACCTTTCGATGCTTTCGGTTCGCGATCACGTTGTCCGGATTGGCGGGATGCACGTCATATCGAAGGTTTTTTTATTTTCTATTATTTTGAAAAATAGTAATTTGGTCAATTTGGGTTGCCGATTTCTCGGCGCTTATGCCACCCCCAGTTTTCAGAAACAGGGGTATTTTTGTTATTTTATATTTTTGAATATTTTTGAAATTTATTTTATTATTTATAATATTATTTTGGGTTGAAATTTATTTTGTTATTTAATACATTGTTTTGGGGTTATTGGAGTCGGGTTCGAATTTCAACTCAATCCGACTTGAAACGGGGACCCGGGGGGTAGTTTAACTCTAGTGGGACCCACACACTAGATAGGCATAGCCCACATGATATTAATTTTAGTCCACATGATATTAATTTTATTTAGTAGTTAGACTAATTATTTATGGACAGGTTTAGTTTAATTAGAGACTTAAAACTAGACTAAATTGACCTCAACCTTTAACCCATTCCTAATTTAAATCAAATAGATTAGTGGAGGGCATTTTTGACATTCAAATAGAGGACACCTCACCCTTTTTGGGCAGCCACCTATGGGGGGATAAGGAGTGAGTCACTCCTTCATTCATTTGTTTTTATCCACTTTCTCTCTTGTTCTTCCCCAAATTAATTTAGAGATGAACCTCCATTGATTTCATCTCCAAATCAACCCTTTCTTCCCCCAAATCTTCTTCATTTCTCCTCTACTCCATGGTTAGAGGGTGCTAGCCAAGTTTGGGAGGATTCGGAGCTCGTTCGTGTCCTTTTAGAATCTCTACGTGTCGGTGTCGTGTCGGAAGGATTTTTCTTTGAATCTCTCTCCCGGAAGGTATAATCGTTCCTCTAATCCATTCTTACATGCATATAGAAATATTTTGAACCCATAGGAATGACCCCCATGGTTGTATCTCCATTTGTGTCCATTTCGTGTCCATTTGGAGGTCATAGGAGTGTCCTTTGTGTTGTGGTTGTGTCCATGTGGGAAAACCCCAAATTTGGACACACTATGTATTGTTGTTATGTATGAATGAATTATTACATGTTTAATCTCATATTTTTGTATTGGAGATGTGTTCTATAGTGTCTCATATATATATATTAGTGTAGAGAGTGAGTTCTTGATATATTATGTTATATACTTGTGTTTTTTTGTCTCAAACTACCTAAATTCGTCATAATATTTATCCACATTTTTAGTAGCAATAGCAACTTAGAAATGTCATAACTTTTAGCTTAAAACTCCGATTTATCTTCCATTTTTTTAAAAGAACCGTATCTAAGTTATCTTTCCAAATAAATATATTTATAAGCCAAATTCATTCTGAAACTTTCTGTAAAATTATTTGAGTGTCAGCTGTACGAAAGACGAACGCGTTTTGGTGTTTTTGCGATTCCGGGAGGTTTCGGACACGAAAATGCGATCCGTTTAAAGTTTCGGAAAGCTAACACAAAGATCTATAACATACTTTAATCCTAGAATTTAATGAATGCTTAATTTGTACAGTATTGATTTTAAGTAGAAGATTACTATACGACATATGCATTTTGTGTATCCTTGTATGTACAAATATGTATGCATGCATGTGTATATATATGTGTGTGTGTGTGTTAAGAGAATGTAATATAATATAGAGTATGCATAAATGATATATTGTATGAAAGTATATAATGTATTCAAATATGTATGTATAGGTACATGAATGTACGAATGAATGAATAAATGCAATGCATGAATGAATGGATGAAATGCAAGCATGTGGGTAATGCAAGGTATTGAAACATGTATGCAAGTATCCATATGTAAGTAAGTAACGTAATCAAGTATGAATGTATGCTATATATGAATGCCAACATGATAGGAATGTATGATGCCATATTAGCACTTAGCACCATGTTCATATGTTAAAACCCCCTTCTACATGTTGACAGTAACCCCAAGTATGAATACACATAAAACCTACTTACTGTTATGAGTAAACCCTTTGATGTATAAATAAACCCTTTTGTTATGATTAACACCCACACACACACACGCTAAACCTATGCTTTACATGTTATTTCTTCTATGTGACACAATGAACCCTTGCTAAATGTTATCCTTCTAACATAATACCCTCACACTTGAACACATTGTGCTGCTATGTACACATTGCCATATCCATATTCATGTATCACTCACTCCTTGTCTTTATGCACCTTGCTTGTAATAAAAATATATATGAATATATATGTAATGTGTGTTTCATAACTTGTGTAGCTTTGTGATTTTGTGTGATTGTTAGTCTAGGCTTGGTTAGGCCTAATGAGACTTGTTAGTCTATGTTTAGACCTAGTACTGCCTAGTTAACCTAATTTGACTAGTACGGTTGATCAGAATTGACCAAGAGTTGACTTTGACCTAGAATGACCTGGAATCATATAGAATGCATAGTAGAGCTTTATTTTATCATTTTGGACTTGTTATGACTTGTGCTGTTCTAAATATGAGCCAGACACCTCTCTTCGGATAGTACATTTTCTTTGGACATTCAGATAGCAGGTGAGTACATTCTCTGATCATTTTATATCCTGCTTAGAATTATTTTCCTGCTTTAAATTACTTTACTTGATACTGTCACATTGGTCACACGGATTGGTACTATATGGATCCCTTCTTGTGATGTTATCCTCAGGGAGCATCGGGTACTTCATGTTCTGTATATTTCACTTACATGGCGTATCACTATGCTTCATTGGTTCATTGATCACTTGTGACATGTACTCTCATGATCACAGAGTCTTCCTTGAATTCTTATCCCATATATTGGGTCTCCTAGAATCTCTTAGAATCCCCATTTATGGAACATCCATGTATCACCCTTCGGGGGCCTTTGCATGGAATCATAACATAACCTGGTTCGATCCTTGTGTATTGATTGGGGGTACGAGAGAGTAGAAGTAGACATGTAAATATTATCCAAGTAGTATAGCTTCAGAATCTTTCCATAGTGTAGCATCAGAATCTCCTATGTCATTTACATGTCTATATTGTACTCTGACTCACTAGCCACTGTTAGTTCTCAATTGTATAGTAGATATTTCTATTACAGTTCTCTCTCTCTGTTTATATACTGTATTTCCTTCAGTACCTGTATCTTACTTTATTGTATAATTATATTTTCTAACCTACTATGAACTGTTGAGATGTATTGTGCTCGCTCCTGTCCTGACTGGACCTGTTGATAAATTTTACAGATAGCCTGGAGGTTGCCTGCTAGCCTAGAGGAGACACAGTAGAGTTTGTATAGATAGCTAGGGTTTTGCTCATAGTTTATTTTCAGTTGTCTTGAGTTGTATTTATGGATTACTGTATTTGAGCTTTGAGATGTATTTCTGGATTTGTGTATCTTAGACACTTAGACTTCTATCTGTGGTATCTCTTTTGGATTTTATGTTTTATCTATCTTTATCATGCTCTACCTTAGATGTGATTGAGAATGTATCTGCTATGTCACCTCCATTCGTAGAGTATATACTGTACAGGTACCTTTATTTTGTTAGATATTTGACCTAGGACAGCGTTCTACCACCGACACTGCGGCGTAGGCTGGGCGTTGTTACGTTCTCGTACCCTCATAGTGGGTGCGGGTCGTGACACGTTTTTAGTGGTGGCCCATGCAGGTCGAGTTTGTGTAGTGGTATTCGAACTAGAGTACCACTACAGCCTGTAGTAGAATTAGGATATATTTTTGAAGGTACTCAATCACAGTTAGGATTTCTTGAGAGATTCCTGGGATGACCCTTGAGAATCTTATTTTAACTTCGATTCGAAAAACTCTTCTTCCCTTGATTTGATTTATCTTTACTTTCTGTTGTTGAACTTGATTTTGATGATGATTGTGAAGTTTTGAATCTTGATGTTAGCTGTTGCATCCGAGTTTATATTTATATGATTTGGTAGATTATTGTTCAGTTTTGAATCTTGATGTTCGTTGATAAATTTGATTTTTGGGTATCCATTGTTGATTTAATTTAATTTTTGTTAAGATGAAATCATATGGGCTAGGTCATCTAAGTTATGGAATCTAGTCTTCTACAGTCACATTAGCCAGCATGGTGAGAACATATAGTCTGATTTTGGATATATTTCTCGGGTGTGGGAATTTAAGGTTTTTGCAGCCAAGCTAGCGGCATCGCAAAAATTTTAAATACCATGATTCTAGAGGTATGTGCCTAAGTCGAGGACTCTGTGATTATCGTAGCCTTGCTTACTAGTATGACGAGGATTTAGAGTACCATGATTTTGGATAGACGCATATGATTATCAGATTGTACCTTAAATGTTTTCGAACATGTTTTCTCTACTTTTGTTTCAGTCCTTCAAAAATTTTTATTATTTGTTTGTTTTGCTTCTCATTATTTAACTTGGGAGTAGCTTTAACTGCTTTTATAAACCTTATGTAACTTTTGCTATGGGTTTCTTCATAATACCATGAATCGATGATTTTTACTAGACCTTATCTTGGGTTTGATATTTTAGCTCTGGGTTTCAAAATGGTTCTTCTTTTAAACAGATAAGAAGAACAAATTTTATCGTTATTTCTTCTTGCTATTATTATTGTATTAAATTATAATAATAATAATAAAACTGTCTTGATTACACCAATCACCTACTTTGCAATCTTGGTAGGAATCTAAATATTGGTCTTGATATAGAATTTGATTTTTATATTGGGACATGAGAATATATATATAGTGGACACAGACTCTTTGCCTGACACCTATGCATGCTATACTTGATTTCCCACCTATCTAAATACATATTAATATGTTGTTGATGTTTAAATTGTCAAAATCCTATTATTTCTAGTTTTCTGCTTTTCCAGTTTAAATTCGTAATTCAAATATAGGTTTCATGTTGTTAGTTTTGTTTACATCACTGCACATGTATGTTATACATAGGGTTTCAATTCAAAAAAAAATTTAGTTGATTTTTGTGTTTGAAATAGTCAAATCTAAGACTGTGTGCATATTAACCCTTAATACTGGATTTCAAATGTTTAGTTCAATTTGCTATTTTTTTTTAAAATGTAATATTTTGAGCTATATACATTGTGGTATATAGGGATATAAATTTAGGTTTCATATTCTTACATGTTAGGTTGTGATAAACATTGGGTTGGTTGATGTTCGAATTTCTCTAAATCCTAAAACTGAATACATGTTAACATTTTTACATTGATTTCCAATGCTTAGTTCAATTTCAGATTTAATATGTAATATTGCACTGTATGCATAGCTAAATGTATGGATAGTATGTTAGGGTTTCTTCTCTATCATGTTAAGATGTATTGGAAGCATTGAGTTAGTTGTGATATTTTAAACCCCTAAAATTTGAAACTGTATTATGTTAATATTGCACTGGTTTAAATGTTAGCTTATTTTTAGATTTTGTATGTAAATGCTGAACTAAAACTGGAGTTAACCTTTCAATAATAAAGCTATACCCTGTACAAGGACACACACCCTAACTTAGTATACACTGTCATGTAAACCTAACTCTTTCTCTCTATGTCATGATTATATATTTATATAGATATATATAGAGCTTAGGCATATGTTATAATGTATATATATATATAACTCAATCTCTAACTCTTTATATATATAGATATGGTTAGCCATGCATGTTATGAGTAAATAGGTTGTGCATTGTAGATTGTTTAACCAATATGCCATGAGTAGTGTAACTTGATAGCTATTGTTTTGAAACCCAAATCCTCCTATACTTTCATGTATATTTCACATACACACATGCCTACAATCTAACCATATTAACATGTCCACATACACCCACACACACACAAACCACATGACCTTTACATAATGCTAGTTTTTTCCTCTCTTACACACTATATATATATACATATTGTGATTGGATTTCCATGCAAGTGACTTTCATTCTTTAACTTTTGATTTTGATTTTTCTGAACCCTTTATAGATAACTGGTAGTTACCTTTCTTGATTTTTATGATAAGTACCAGTTTTCACATAGGACGGTAGATTGTCTTACAGTTTTGATGATTTATTATTCTGTGTCTTTTTCGGTTTAACACCCTAGACTGCTTGTGTGTTTTGATACCCTATGACCGTTTTAGTTTAGCATGACTAGTATACCTAGATGAGACTTTCACTACCACCATATGCCATGACCCTGTATGTCATCCTTTTAAATCGTATGATTGTTTAAGTTCTGAGACTTTGATTGTGGGGGGTTTGACCTAGAAGGAGGATGAACATTTTAATTTCGAGGACGAAATTTTTCTAAGGTGGGTAGACTTGTAACACCTAGTTTTCTAAAATGAGGGTAATTTTGAAATTTTATAATTTTAATCATTTATTGATTTGACATTTAAATCATGATATGATTTTTGGTAATTTTTAAATTATTTTAAAACTATTTAAAATCATGACTTATAATTTTGATGTTTTGCTAGTGAAACCCTAGAGACTGTTTGACCTAGAGCCTAACCATGTGATTAGGATGTTTTAATGTCATTTCTGGCCTAAGGATATTTTGCATTTGACCTCTTTGAATTATTTTGATATTTATTGCGTTGGTGATTGTTGATTTTGACCTTTGATATGTGTGATTTTGTGATGGTTTTGTGTCCGTAGCGGACACGTATCAGTTTTTATTTACAAATGTTTGATGTGCCTCAAAGAGATTTTTTTATTGCTGATTTTTTTTTTGAAAAGTATTTGAATGAGATTATTTTCTGCATGTGTTTCCTGTGATTGCTTTGTTTTAATTTCAAGGACGAATTTTTTTTAAGGTGGATAGATTTGTCACCCCCAATTTTCAGAAACAGGGATATTTTTGTCATTTTACATTTTTGAATATTTTTGAAATTTATTTTATTATTTATGATATTATTTTGGGGTTGAAATTTATATTATTATTTAATACATTGTTTTGGAGTTATTGGAGTCGGGTTCGAATTTCAACTCAATCCGACTTGAAACGGGGACCCGGGGGTAGTTTCACTCTAGTGGGACCCACACACTAGTTAGGCATGGCCCACATGATATTAATTTTAATCCACATAATTTTAATTTTAGTTAGTAGTTGGACTAATTATTTATTGATAGGTTTAGTTTAATTAGAGACTTAAAACTAGACTAAATTGACCTCAACCTTTAACCCATTCCTAATTTAAATCAAATAGATTAGTTGAGGGCATTTTGGACATTCAAATAGGGGACACCTCACCCTTTTTGGGCAGCCACCTATGGGGGGGATAAGGAGTGAGTCACTCCTTCATTCATTTGTTTTCATCCACTTTCTCTCTCTTGTTCTTTCCCAAATTAATTTAGAGATGAACCTCCATTGATTTCATCTCCAAATCAACCCTTTCTTCCACTAAATCTTTTCATTTCTCCTTTACTCCATGGTTAGAGGGTGCTAGCCATGTTTGGGAGGATTCGGAGCTCGTTCGTGTCCTTTTAGAATCTCTATGTGTCGGTGTCGTATCGGAAGGATTTTCCTTTGAATCTCTCTCCCGGAAGGTATAATCTTTCCTCTAATCCATTCCTACATGCATATAGAAATATTTTGAACCCACAGGAATGACCCCTATGGTTGTATCTCCATTTGTGTCCATTTCGTGTCCATTTGGAGGTCATAGGAGTGTCCTTTGTGTTGTGGTTGTGTCCATGTGGAAAAATCCCAAATTTGGACACACTATGTGTTGTTGTTATGTATGATATTACATGTTTAATCTCATATTTTGTATTGGAGATGTGTTCTATAGTGTCTCATATATATATATATTAGTGTAGAGAGTGAGTTCTTGATATATTATGTTATATACTTGTGTTTTTTTTTGTCTCAAACTACCTAAATTCGTCATAATATTTATCCACGTTTTTAGTAGCAATAGCAACTTAGAAATGTCATAACTTTTAGCTTAAAACTCCAATTTATCTTCTATTTTTTTAAAAGAACCTTATCGAAGTTAGCTTTCCAAATATATATTTTAATAAGCCAAATTCGTTCTGAAACTTTCTGTAAAATTATTTGAGTGTCAGCTGTATGAAAGACGAACGCGTTTCGGTATTTTTACGATTCCGGGAGCTTCCGGACACGAAAATGCGATCCGTTTAATGTTTCGGAAAGCTAACACAAAGATCTATAACATACTTTAATTCTAGAATTTATCGATTGCTTAATTTGTACAGTATTGATTTTAAGTAGAAGATTACTATACGACATATACATTTTGTGTATCCTTGTATGTACAAATATGTATGCATGCATGTATATATATATATGTGTGTGTGTGTTAAGAGAATGTAATATAATATAGAGTGTGCATAAATGATATGATGTATGAAAGTATATAATGTGTTCAAATATATATGTATAGGTACATGAATGAATGAATGAATGAATGAATGCAATGCATGGATGAATGGATGAAATACAAGCATGTGGGTAATGCAAGGTATTGAAACATGTATGCAAGTATCCATATGTAAGTAAGTAATGTAATCAAGTATGAATGTATGCTATATATGAATGCCAACATGATAGGAATGTATGATGCCATATTAGCACTTAGCACCATGTTCATATGTTAAAATCCCCTTCTACATATTGACAGTAACCCCAAGCATGAATACACATAAAACCTACTTACTGTTATGAGTAAACCCTTTGATGTATAAATAAACCCTTTTGTTATGATTAACACCCACACACACACACATGCTAAACCTATGCTTTACATGTTATTTCTTCTATGTGACACAATGAACCCTTGCTAAATGTTATCCTTCTAACATAATACCCTCACACTTGAACACATTGTACTGCTATGTACACATTGCCATATCCACATTCATGTATCACTCACTCCTTGTCTTTATGCACCTTGCTTGTAATAAAAATATATATGAATATATATGTAATGTGTGTTTGATAACTTGTGTAGCTTTGTGATTTTGTGTGAGTGTTAGTCTAGGCTTGGTTAGGCCTAATGAGACTTGTTAGTCTATGTTTAGACCTAGTACTGCCTAGTTAACCTAATTTGACTAGTACGGTTGACCAAAGTTGACCAAGAGTTGACTTTGACCTAGAATGACCTAGAATCATGTAGAATGCATAGTAGAGCCTTATTTTACCATTTTGGACTTGTTGTGACTTGTGCTGTTCTAAATATGAGCCAGACACCTCTCCTCGGACAGTATATTTCCTTTGGACATTCAGATAGCAGGCGAGTACATTCTCTGATCATTTTATATCCTGCTTAGAATTATTTTCCTGCTTTAAATTACTTTACTTGATACTGTCACGTTGGTCACACGGATTGGTACTATATGGATCCCTACTTGAGATGTTATCCTCAGGGAGCATCGGGGGTACTTCATGTTCTGTGCATTTCACTTACATGGCGTATCACTATGCTTCATTGGTTTATTGATCACTTGTGACATGTACTCTCATGATCACAGAGTCTTTCTTGAATCCTTATCCCATATATTGGGTCTCCTAAAATCTCATTGTCACGACCCGCACCCGCTTTTCGGGACGCGAGCTCGTGAGCAAGCTAGCTACGTATCGAGCGGACTCCAGCCCGACTCGAGTACGTATTAGCTGTCAAGGTCATGGGTATCATGTCTAATCTAAACTATATCTCAATCCACAAGAATCATATAAAGCAAGAATGAACAAGTATGGGTCATGGTCTACAGCCCATTAACATATTGTTCGATTAGACTCTAAGAATGATATGAGTCTATAAATAAGCAGAGTATATCATGGTATTGAATATAAAGCACGGAAGGATAATAAGAAATATCACAAGCAAATACCTGTATCATAGATCGTAATCCTCTACCATCCTGCTCTGCTAACTAACTCCACGCAATCGCTAAACCTGAAGAGATCATCAGGTCCTCAGAGGACTAGCAAGATACATAATATACAAGCCAACATGTAACAGTAAAAAGAAGCAAGAAACAATCAAGGGTATCCAACGAGACAAAGTGAACCAAGACACAAGATCTAAACACGAGGATCCTAAGACACTGGCATGCCATACTAGAAATGGCTGGCTATAAACTGCAGTCAAGGCAAGTACTCATAATCTATAATGTTTCAATCGCAGTCAAGACAAGTACTCACAATCAAGACAGTAGCCAATCCTAGTATAAAATCCTATAGACCATAGTTAAGGTAAGTACTCATAATCTATAGAATGTCAAAGTCAAGTCCCACTCAAGTCAAGTCAAGTTATAATCAAGTTGAGGAAATCATGGTGTGGGACTAGACGACTCTATCAAGCAACACGTATGAGACTAACACAGTGTAACAGGTAGAAAACTATAATAACAGAAAAGGAACAAGAAACTAGAAACATGTAAAGTAAAACTATAACAGGATGAGTGTACTAGACATAGAATCAAGCAATCACGAATATAAGGAAAAGAACCACATCGAGATGATGAAAATGCATATAAATTATACTGTACAAGTTGGCAAGGTATACTTGCCTGGTGGTAGCGTGAAGAACCAATAATGTATCGCCAATCACAAGTCAGAAAGTCAAAGTCATCACAACTGTCTCCGAAAGCTGAAACAGACATCGCCAACATTCTCAGAATAGTGAAATTAGCTAGGATTGCCTGTCCTTAAGTCCAATTCTGGACACAGGGGTAAAACGGTAATTTTGGGCAAAAATGATGTCCGCCGTTGGACTCGCTTTGTACCGAAAAGTGTGCCAGAGTCAATGGTCTCTAAAGTCGTCAAACTACATGTCTACGGATCCGGTTTTCCGATATGAATCCAACCGTATGTCCAGAGTTGGATTCCGGCGGGCCGTGCACAAAATCGTCCGTTGAGTGGGACCATAGGGCCCGCAAAACGGTGATTTTATCTACGGTCTCAGAATCGGACCAAACTTGGCATACAGGACCAAAAAAATGATACGGTCCTGTTGGCGTAAGTTTTGTCTCGATCTGACGAGCGTGTACAAAGTAATTGGAGAATTTGCAAAGTGCACGATACGGTGAATTTCGACGGATACGCATCAAATTCGTCGCGCACACGCGACCAATTTGAATTCCGCCAAAGCCCACACGACCACTAAGATGTTACGCAGCTTTCAATGCGTTCGGTTCGCGACCACATCGCCTGGAATGGCGGGACGCACGTCGTGTGGAACAAATTTCTAGTTTTTAAAATAGGTTTTTGGGAAACTTTGGGATTCGATTTCTCGACGCGTAGTCGATGATTTCCGAATCCACAAAAAGGACTATGAAGCCCTATATGTTGTCTAAAAGTGTCTTCAAATAATTTTTCTAATATGGTACTGAATCAATCAGAATTGATCGACAAACTTGGGTGATTGGGTTGTTTTACTGTTTTGATTTCGAACAGTTTTTCGGGTTTTCTACATTGAATTCTGGGATCGATGGATCGACCATCCAAAAACTAATTAGGGGGAACCTAGAGGGGGTCATATAGGATTTCTCCCAGAGTTTACGGGATCGAAATCAGTGAAGTGTACGCGAAGAAAAGGGCAGTAAAATGAGTACCTTCCGGATGCTCTAAACAAGGTGTTCCCCTGTTCAAACGCGATTTATGGCACTGTTGCCACCTCGCTGCCGTGCCTGGCCGGCCGGCGGTCACCTGCGGCGGCACGCACTCCTGTGGGGGGTCGTCCAGTTCAGGGAGTCGAAGTGGGTGTTTAGGGTTTCAATGAGTTCTTCTCTCCCTCCCGCTCGACTCTATATAATCGCACGCGGCTTGTTGAGTACCGGGGGTCGGGTCTGGGGGTTGTTGGGCCCCCGGGCTGCTGTGGGTTGGGCCAAGCCAGGCTGGGCCTGGGCCTGGTCGGGCTAACTGGCTGAGATGGGATTTGATACTGCTGTGGACTTTTTAGGGGAAAATTTGTATTGTTTTCTTTTCCTACAATATACATATTCTAGTAATAAGGTGACTAAAATATAGTATAATTTTTGGTTTAATAAAATAGGAAGAATATATTTTGGTTAAACACACTAGCAAGAAAAAACTCATAAGGTTATTGTTTTCTTTTTCTTTTCTTTTTCTTTTCTTCTTTTTCTTGTAATACACCCACAAGTATACATATATATTCACACCCATATATATATATATATATATATATATATATATATATATATATATATATATATATATATATATATATATATACACTAATATATATACCAATATATATACACCTACACGTATATTTATATATATACATACACGTACACACCGACATATATATATTATACACTATTTTGAATATTTATTTATCTCTAATATACAATATGTATATATATATATATATATATATATATATATATATATATATATATATATATATATATATATATATATATATATAAATATATATATATATATATATATATATATATATATATATATATATTTATATTTATATTTATACATGTACACACGCTTATATATTTATATATAATATGATACTTCCTAATTTTCTATAAAAAATATATAATATTAATCTGCCTAGTATAGGGTCATTATAACAATATGTGCACCGATATAAAATACATTTATTATATAAAAAATAGAAAATAAATAATAATAATTATATACGTATATACACGTTAATTATTATAACAATAATAATGACAAAATGTAGGAGAACAAAAATACAGTACTTTAATACTTGATGTATTTGAGTTTGCAGGTATAGTCTAATATCGCCAACTGCACAAGGGTAGCTAAGCATGGTGTTTATCCTATTTCTAAAAATAGGATATTAATTTAATAACTATAAAATATATTATATATATATATATATATATATATATATATATATATATATATATATATATATATATATAAATCCTTTATATATAAAATGCCTATTTGGACAATCAAAGTTAATAAATGCAATATGTACGTCTACCTGGACGTCTTTGGTCTCACTATATGCCTGCTTGTGTTTGGATTTGACTTGGGCCCAATCTGGACAGGTTCGGTACAACCGGGTTCCCTTAAAACTCAATAATATAATTAAATAATAAATAAATCCTCGGTAAGGGTTAAGTCACAACTTGGCCTGGTTTTCCTAGTTATGACGTCACTATGGCTCGACCTTTCCTACCAGGGCTAATACACTAGTCAAAGCACGCCATTGCACTATCCGTGCCACGATTTCTAATCACCTTGTACTCCAATTCTCAACCATGATTAAAATCATCTACCGTAATAATTAACTAAATAAATATTTTTACAAAAAATTCTAAAATCCCCATTTAAATCAAATAAATAAATAAAAAAATATAAAAAAATTTCGGGAAGGGGAGCTACACTCCTAGAATCCCCATTTATGGGACATCCAAGTATCACCCTTCGGGGGCCTTTGCATGGAATCATAACATAACCTGGTTGGATCCTTGTGTATTGATTGGGGGTACGGGGGAGTAGAAGTAGACATGTGAATATTATCCAAGTAGTGTAGCATCAGAATCTTTCCATAGTGTAGCATCAGAATCTCCTATGCCATTTACATGTCTATATTGTACTCTGACTCATTAGCCACTGTTAGTTCTCTATTGTATAGTAGATATTTCTATTACAGTTTTCTCTCTCTTTTTACATACTGTATTTCCTTCAGTACCTGTATCTTACTTTACTGCATGATTATATTTTCTAACCTGCTATGAACTGTTGAGATGTATTGTGCTCGCTCCTGTCCTGACTGGACCTGTTGATAAATTTTACAGATAGCCTGGAGGTTGCCTGCTAGCCTAGAGAAGACACAGTAAAGGTTGTATAGATAGCTAGGGTTTTGCTCATAGTTTATTTTCAGTTGTCTTGAGTTGTATTTATGGATTACTGTATTTGAGCTTTGAGATGTATTTCTGGATTTGTGTATCTTAGACACTTAGACTTCTATCTGCGGTATCTCTTTGGATTTCATGTTTTATCTATCTTTATCATGCTCTACCTTAGATGTGATTGAGACTGTATCTGCTATGTCACCTCAATTCGGAGAGTATATACTGTACAAGTACCTTTATTTTGTTAGATGTTTGACCTAAGACAGCGTTCTACCGCCAACACTGCGGCGTAGGCTGGGCGTTGTTACGTTCTCGTACCCTCACAGTGGGTGCGGGTCGTGACAGCTTAGTCGATCAAATCGATTACTGTAAGAGTCGTTGTGAAGCCCTATAGGTTGGCTGCAACTGTCTTGGATTGGTTTTCGAAATATCTTAGTGGTTTGTTCACAAACTCTCTCCCAAGTGAGTGTTTGGATGATCCTTTCGGTTTCTGAAACAGTGGTTTTTGGTCGAATTTGCCTCAATTTTTCGAGAGATTCATTGGCCATCTATAAATTCGATTTGTTAGGGATCCAGTGAGTTATGTAGGCTTATAGTAGAAATTTATAGAATCGATTTTTATGGAGTATTCAAGAAGAAACGGGGCTTCGAAGGTGGGTACCTGGCTGTGTTGCTATTGTTCTTCCATGTCATGCCCCTCGATCGCACGCGCGCGGCCTGGCAGGCCGCTGGCGGTGCACGGGCACTGCTGCGGTGGCGCACGGTAGCTGGGGTTGCGCCTGGACATGAGGTCGAGGTAGTTGGGATGTTAGGGTTTTCGAGAGATTCATCTCTCTCTCCCAGTCTCGATCTCGTTATATATAAAGTGTGCGGTGGTAAAGAGTGGGGGTAGGCTCGGGTTCGGGCTGGGCTGGGAGTTGCTGGACTTGTGGGGGTTCCCTTTTTCCTTTTATATGGTTTCTATATAAAACCATATATATATATATATATATATATATATATATATATATATATATATATATATATATATATATATATATATATATATATATATATATATATATATATTTTATATATATATATTTTTTATATATATTTTTTAGATATATATATTATATATATATATATATATATATATATATATATATATATATATATATATATATATATATATAAATATATATATATATATAAAATATATATATAAAAAATATATATATATATATATATATATAAAATATATATAAAATATATATATATATATATATATATATATATATATATATATATATGAATATATATATATATATATATATATATATATATATATATATAAAATATATATATATTTTTTATTATAAAATATATATATATATATATATATATATATATATATATATATATATATATATATATATATATATATATATATATATATATATATATATATATATATATTCTCTTGTTCATACAAAAATCTAATAATACCTTTATTAGCTAAGCTCATAATGCAAATGTAAAATATCATTATAAGTAGTAATATTATATATATGAGATACCTCTATTTATTATACTTTAAAAGTAATAATCATTATATAACAATAATAATAATAAAATAATGAGGATACAAAATAAGGTAATACGATAATAGGGGTTCATACAAATGTGTATAGTAAAATCCTAATGCACAAAGATAATGTGAAGGAATAGTTATCATTTTTCCAAGAATAAATATTCAATCAACATAACTGGATATTGATATTATATATATATATATATATATATATATATATATATATATATATATATATATATATGTATATATATATATATATATATATATATAACAATTATTCTAGGAAAATATTTATTAGACACTTAAAACAAGGTAGAAGTATACACTCCAAGTATATCGTCATGGACCTCTTTGGGCTCACTATAAGCCTATACGGGCTTGGGCTCGGTTCGGGCCCAGTCCGGACTAGTTTGGTATGATCGGGTCTTCTACAAGTCAATAAACTAGTTAATAAATAATTAAACCATTTATAGGGGTTAAGTCATAACTTGATCTGGTTTTCCTAGTTAGGACACACGCATGGCTCAACCCTTCCTACCTTGGCTAATACACTAGTCAAAGCACACAACTGTACTATCCGTGCCATGATTCCTAGTCGTCTTGTACTTCAAAACTCAACCATGGCTAAAGTCCTCTACCGTAATAATTAACTAATTAATTATTTATAACCTTCTAAAAATCACCATTTAAATCAAATAAATAATAAAAAAGTATTTCAAAATTTTTGGAAAGAGGAGTTACAACATGTGGGGACTAATATTTATCAGGCATATTAAATAAATAATATACTATCAGTCACGTACAAATCAGGCATGTCTAATGACAATGATATCAGTTATGCATGTAATGGACTTCAGACATATAATAATATGCTTTCAGGCATGAGAGTTGCCCAATATTAGTCTATAATATGTTTTAGAATGTTCTCCACCCGACACAAGAATCATGCAAGCAAGTAACGTAAATGAAGCAGGTAAAGTATAAACAAGTGTGTGTACATGTATGCAATGTAGCAGTAAAATAAAGATACATGTACTTGCCTTCTTCCCGGTAGTTGTTAATATCTCTAGATCACCTAAAAATAGGTAAGTACAATTATAAACATTCTAAATATCTCTAAACCTAGTGTGATCTCCTATTAGTAATTTACAAATAATCTTGTCACAATAACAAGTAGAAGCATGAAATTTTCAACAAATCAAGCCTTATGCGCCCAAAGCCCGAGGAGGATATATGCGTCCAAAGCCCTGTGAAGCTATATGCGCCCATCACCCTGTGAGGCTATATGCGTCCATCACCCTGTGAAGCTATATGCGCCCATTACCCTGTGAGGCTATATGCGCCCATCACCCTGTGAAGCCATATGCGCCAACCTTCCTGTGAAGGAGGGAGAATAGCCCGAGACATGGCCATGCTCCCAAGCCTGACTCAGTCAAAGCCATGATCAAAACGTGCATCGAAGCGCACGGCCACGTCAGTCTCCATGAGCAGTAGTGCACCGAAGCATGCGGCCACGTCAACACTACGACCAACCCACGATCTCGCAGCCTGTATGCGCCTACGTCCTATGCGCCCACATAGAAACCAGCGTGCTTCCTCATGTGGGCGCATAACATCATTCCATTTCAAGAATGACTATAAAAGAGGGGCTTCATCCCTCTTCAAAGGACAGAACGGAGAGCATTTTCAAGAGCCAAATTGCTGCACTTCTTGCCAGTGAGCCGAAAGTTAGCAATTTTTTTAGGTTTTCTCCCACTTTTGTAATCGGAGTGTGAGTGTCAACGGAGTAAATGAGCATCTGCCGCTCGATCTCCATTGTCGCATTCCCCAGAATTCTTTTTTTGTACTCCGGGATCCTCAGCGCAGGATCTCTCAGGCGTACTCGATTTGTGGTGCCTTGCGCCAATAAAAGAAAAGACAGCATTTTCTTTTTCCTTTTTTGTGTGTGTCCACAAAAATGGCGACTCTACTGGGGACTACCTTTTCCTCTGACGAGAAGGTGGTGACGCAATCTGATACCGACAAAGTGGGGAGTACTCAGAAGATGCTGATCGTAAAGTTTGATCAGCAGGCGTTCAAAGAGATGCTTTTGAGGGACGGCTCTACTCCCTCAAAATCAGCAAAGCCAAACAAGTCTCGCAAGACTTGGCTTCCGAAGACGTGTTGCGCATATCCTGCTAGTGTCATAGCAGATATGTAGCTGGAGGACTCTATCACTTTGGCGCAGGACTCTGCCACAGAAGTCCCCCAAATGGAGAAGGCTCACACCGTTCCGGGCTCTACTGGCCCAGTGACTTCTTCCCTCCACAACCAACAACAGAGTGGTCAACACTCGAGACTTGGCAGAGGAAAACACTATGATGCCAAGGATCCGGGTGTGCGGCACTCTGGTCAAACTCGACGAGGCACACGAACGAAGGAAGCAAAATTGAGAGAAAACAGCGCTTCTCCACTAAGCATGCGCCCAAAGGAGTGTTTGGGCGCATAGCCCCAACCAGAACACTTCTGTCTTCAACAGGCTGGGCATTCAGAGTCATGCGCCCAAGGCTATGCGCCCAGGCTCTCTGGATCCATACTATGCGCCCACATCAAGGCGACTCAAACATGCTATCAAGAAGCATGCGCCCAAGCCCAATCTCTAAAGCCTATGCGCCAACAGCAAAAAGACAGGCCCCAACGCGTATAGCACAAGACTGTCTTCAAGGACATCACAGAACTTAGGTGTGGGGGTTGCCCCTGCACATGAACTAAGTCTGGATGCGCCTACTCTGCTTACGAATGTGCATGCAAAGCTCGACGATGCATGCAACATGGGTTGTAAGGCACAACTCCCTTTCGCTGACTTGCGCTACATGATAAATCATAAACAAAGCGAGGGAAAACATAACAATTCATAGTGCACTTCCGTGCACCAATATTATTATCAACTATTGTTGCTCCAAAGCAACAAGAGTACCTCAGAGAAAGTCCGTGTTTCGACGGCTGTACTTCTCTGACGACGAGAAGCTACAATGCGTTTCATCCAACATGGCTTCGTGGGGTCCCCCTTACGGAAGCCCCAATCAAAGATGGTGGACTACGAACCCAACTTTCTCTCTTAGCTCCGCAAGAAGAAGAAGGAGAAGTCTACCAACAGATGGCCAATAGGCTGTCACATCCGAAGGAGTCTATATGGGCACTCGATAAAAGTCATGATTCCGTATGGACGACGAAGATTCCCAAGCCGGGGGTAGCATTCCCTCAGAATCTGAAGCAGATGAACCCTAAACTGGGGGTAGCCTTCCAGAAGACGATGATCCCTCCGAATTCGATGGGGACTATCTATCTCCTCTACCTGAAGATGAAGGACTTATCTACTCGAAGACAGACAGTATCAGCACCAGTTGTACTACTTCCTCTGTTCATCCTCGCATGCTATCTACATACATGACGGACGGAGAAAGACCTGAAGAAGCCAGCGACCAGACCAGCAAACGGCTAGAGGGTTTCGGAACAGCATTCTCCAAGATCACCGATATACTTACCAGTATCATGGCGGTTCAAGCTGCTAGGGCTGTTCCTCCGCCTCAATAAAATGTCTCAGCCCACGCTAGTCCGGCTCAAAGCAACAACCCTCCTTCACTACAAAAGGAGTATTATTCCATTGTGCCACCTCCAAATCTTGTAAATACCGGAGGTGGTCCTTCGCCAACAATACCCGACAACCGTTCAACAGCCGTTTCCCAACACCTGCTCAATCAACAGGATGCAATTGATTCCCTAGTCGCTCGTCTTGACACCATCTCACACAAAGACGAGCTGCAGAAGATGGGGATATCTCAACCATATCCCTCCGAGTGGGAGAACGCTACTTGCCCTCCTAACTA
Source organism: Iris pallida (assembly GCA_029216955.1). NCBI lineage: Eukaryota > Viridiplantae > Streptophyta > Magnoliopsida > Asparagales > Iridaceae > Iris > Iris pallida. The sequence continues at coordinate 1,820,968 of JANAVB010044818.1, read as the reverse complement.
CAAGCCGCTGACGCTGAACTCATTCGACGGTTTAACTTCTCATCGTCAGCACATGACGTACTTTAATACGCAGACTCTGCACTTGCCCCAAGATGATCTGTTCCTGTCAAAGCTGTTTATTAGCATCTTGCAGGAGGTAGCCTTCGAATGGTTCTGCAGTCTGCCTGATGGGTGTATCAATTCATTCAAAGACTTGGAGAGGTTATTCCTTAACAGGTTTTATGAGAGCGACATGCATGTTAGTATGTCCACACTCATCGAGACCAAGCAAAGGAGGACTGAGTCTGTCATTGCCTTTATAGAATGCTTCTGGCGGCTAGCACTGAAGATGATGCCCTTCGGCATACCAGACTTAGAACTTATGGATACTTGTAGACATAACTTTCTTCCTACAGTGAAGTTTTGTCTAGGTATACATAAGTATGATACATGGTCCACTTTTATTGGAGTCGCTGATGCTGCTGAAAACGACGTTCCTAACTTGGAACTTCTGGGGTTGAAACACCCAAATTCGAAGACAAGGGCAAGCATCCTTAAACTATCCCTGTCTGTGGGGGTAAAGGAAAAGAAGTCCTGAAAATCGACACATCCAAAGGAGCTTCCAATTCTCAGGGTGTCTACGACAAGCCTAAGGAGACCTTCTCCTTCGACGAAGACAATGTCATTACCATCTTCCACACATTGACGAAGGGTAATAAGCTGACATTGCCTCCACCACGACGTCCTGCAGAAGTGAGCCAACTCAATGATCCCAAGTACTATCTCTATCATCAGTACGTGCATCACTCCACCAAGGACTGTATCGTCCTAAAAAAGAAGATACACCAGATTATCGACAGCCAAGTGATCAACCTCGAAGCTGAAGACAAGGTCGTATCTGCTAACATGATCTCTCTTCAGTTCGACAACTTTCCTCCTATAAAAGTCCCAGACGGCGTAGTCCCGATCCCCAAGGCGATGATGGAAGTCGTCAACCTACCACCAGCTCGCAACTCGACCTTGGTCCCACTCACAATTGAACGTGGTGAGATCATGTGGGTCCACCCAGACCTTGTCCAAGAAGTGACATAGGGGGTAGCACCTCCCAAAGCAAGAATAGGTAAGAAATTTAAGCCATGCCATATGGTATCCTCCCCCATCTACGAGGTTCTATCTGGCGAGATGCGATCGGAGAAGACTTATCTTCGGACGTATGATCCCGCACAAGAAGAAGCAATACCTTCTTAAGCTCTTGCTGCCCCCACAAGCTCAGAATTCGGCCCGTCTAAGCCTCCAACTACGGATAAAGCCAAGCAGAAGGAGACACGGTTTGACAAGTCTTTGAAGGTGCCAGCTCCCAAAGGTATGGATCGACCCTACAACTTTGACATCCTGGCTCAGCTAGCCAATACACCTGCCAGGTTGTCTCTGTTCGATCTATTGTGACTCTCCAAAGAAAAGCGGAAGGCCTCAAGTGAGGCATTGCTACATGCCGACTCTTACCTCGCTGAAGTCAAAGCCTCCGCTGAAGATCCTGTATCCTGTCCCCACTGCCACAGTACTATAGAAGTGGTGCCCAATATCACCTTCTCACAGGAGGACATGCTACTCAAAAAATAATCGTCATGATAGACCCCTGTACTATACAAGGTTTATCGGGGTGATCAAGGTGGACCGCATGCACATCGATCCAGGATCCTCCCTCAGCATCATTCCTAGAAGTTTGCTTCATATCCTGGGAATCCCTCTCACAAGCTATCCGCAACCAACACAACTATCATTGCTTTTAATGCTGGTCGAAGCCATCCGTTGGGCAAGATCTGTCTAAAATGCCAGATTGGTGATCTCCGAACGGAGGTTTTCTGCTATGTGATCGATGCCAACGTATCCTACAATATCTTATTGGGATGTCCATGGATACATGAGAACATGATCGTCCCTTACACACTTCACCAGACGTCAACAGCGACGACCTCGTAAAGACGGAGTTTGTCGATGTCGATCCTTTCAAGGGCATCGAAGCTTACTATGGAGATTCGGTGCTTTATCAATCTCAAACCCCTAAGGATGACGCCAATGAAGCTGACATTGAAGCTGAAGCTAGTCCATCCTACAATGATGGTCCCCTAATTATCCGAGTCAAAGGACGTATTACTCTAAAAAGTACTCCGAAGCCTCTCACAATCTGGGTAAAAAAAAACCTCGACAAGGTCAAGCCACTGACCATCACTCTCAACAAGACACCCCGGGAGGAACCTATTGACACCCGTCCTCCCAATCCTGAAGAATTACCCTACGTGGTGAACTCGGCCTAGACTGTGGCTCCTCTCCCAGATGATGATCCTCTCAATGAGTATATCAATACTCAAAATAATGTACCTTCAGCGGATGATGTTATCCCTGAAGAAGAACTTGTGTATTTCCTTACTAAAGGTTTATCTTTGAATTATCCCGATGTCTATTAATCTGTAAACCACTACATGGATATGATATACGCCCTAGAGAATGGCATAGGCCCACACCTCTGCATGCCGATCACAACACCTCACCTACGGAAAAACGTTTACCCTGAAGATATCCTATATTTCATCGTTCCAGCCAGAAAGAAAGATGAAGAGCTAATCATCTTCGATCGTATAATTGGCGAAAAAAAGTTCATTCCAGACTCTACTTCTCCCAAGCACAACACAGAAGCTGACTATGACTCTGGGAAAATACAACTTTTTTGGTATAATTGGCAGGCCAAGAATATCATCCAGAATATGGGATATGACATCAAAAGCGATAAAGGGCTAAATTACGGCCGAGGACGACGGTTGCCAATACGACACTTTGCTCCCCCCGGCAAACCCGAGAACTACTACCAACAACTCTCAAAAGATCAGATGATGAAGCAGATCGTTGTTCTCATTCTTCTGATTCCTTCTTCTGGGACTCAGACTCCAGCATCGACGACATGTTCAAAGCAACTCTTTCCGTCAACATGGTTTCCGTCGACCAAATTACAGACGATGTCCAATCAATCAAACTCGAACAATGGGCTCAAAAGATGGACACCAGATGGGAGCTGCGCTTCGAGCATCAGAAACCACCTACCGAGGACGACGTCATCCAAGTCAATCTAGGAGATTAAGCATCCTTCAAACCAATCTTCATCAGCAAAAGCCTATCTGGCGATGAACACCAGTCTCTTATACAGCTTATAAGAGAATACATCGATGTCTTCGCATGGAGCTATGAAGACATGCCAGGCTTGGACCCTAAAGTTGCCATGCATCGCCTGAACATTTCGTCTAAAGCTAAGCCAGTGAAGCTGCAACAGCGATAATTCCGACCAGACGTCATGGAAGCCATCGAGAATGAGGTCAAGAAGCTCATTGCCAGTGGATTCATTCGTGAGGAACAACACCCAGACTGGGTCGCCAATATCGTCCCATTCATAAAAAAGAATGGTAAAGTTCGAGTCTATATCGACTACCGTGATTTAAACTCTGCATGCCCGAAAGACGAGTTTCCTCTACCGATCACCGACGTAATGATCGACAACACTTGCAGCTTCGAGCGGATGTCCTTTATGGATGGGTTCTCAGGCTACAACCAGATCAAGATGTTCTCCGATGACGAAAAGCACACATCTTTTCGAACACCGTTGGGGGTATACTGCTATACGGTGATGCCCTTCGGATTAAAGAATGCAGGGGCAACATACCAGCGAGCCATGAACACAATTTTTTGCGATCATTTACGTAAAACTGTAGAGTGCTACGTAGACGATATCGCAGTCAAAATTCATCTCAAGAGCAACCACCTCCAAGACTTGAGAAGGGTGTTCGAACTAATGTATGTACACCAACTCAAGATGAATCCAACCAAGTCTTTTATGGGAGTCTCTAGCGACAAGTTTCTTGGTTTCGTCATCACTTCAAAGGGTATACATCTTGACCCGGAGAAAGTGAAGGCTATTCTCGACATGCATCCTCCAAGAAACCTCAAAGAGCTACGCGGACTACAAGGAAGGCTAGCCTACATCAGACGTTTTATTTCGAACATCTCTGGAAGGTGTCAACCATTCACTCAGCTCATGAAGAAAGACGTATCTTTCGTCTGGACTGAACAATGTCAACACGCATTCGACGACATTAAGGCGTATCTTACAAGCCCTCCAATATTGGTAGCTCCAATAATGGGGAAGCCCTTCTTACTATATGTCTGCGTCCTCTTAGCTCAGAAGAACGAAGGCGGCCATGAACAGGCAATCTACTACCTCAGCCACACGATGGTGGGTGCTAAGCACAGATATACACCGGTGGAGAAGGAATGCCTTGTACTAGTATTTTCTATCTAGAAGACACGCCACTACGTGTCTGGGCAGACTATCCACATCATATCTAAAGTCAACCCTCTCAGAATACTCATGACTAAATCGTGCTCTCTTAATTCCCGTTTAGCTATATGGACAATGATGTTGACCCCATATGATATGATCTTCGTTCCTCAGAAGGCAGTAAAAGGCCAAGCATTAGCTGATTTCCTAGCAGCTCATCCGGTACCGGAGTCGTCCAAACTCTACGACGAAATCCCCGACGAAGTGGTAGAGTCTAACACTGCAACTGAAGAAATCCCCATTTGGTAAATGTTCTTTGACGGTGCATCAAGAACAGGACACAAAGGGAATATCATGGCTGGAGTAGGTGTCATGCTCGTGTCACCTGATCATCTGGTTATACACTATGCATATTCTCCCGTGGAACCATATACCAACAACGTGGCCAAATATAATGCTTTATTAATCGGTCTACAACTGGCGAAGCAACTGGAAGTTGACAATCTAGAGGCTTACGGCGATTCCAAGCTAGTAGTTAGTCAGGTCCGAGGGGATTACGAAATTTGCTACGAAGATCTCATCCACTACCACATAGCAAAAATCGAGTTGACGTCTACTTTCGCTGGATTCTTCATCGAGCACGTACATCGACTATAGAATATAGAGGCAGATGCTCTAGCCGGTCTCGCTACTTCCTTGACCGTTCCTATCAATATCCAGCAGTCGATCATAGTATCTGGTCGAGAACTATTATGTGTGAAAGATGCCTTGTATATTCACCACAGTTACGCAGCAGAGACAAACATCAATGCTAAAGACTGGAAGTTTCCCTTCATATACTATGCTGTCTATGGAATCCTCCTCGAGGACCCCGAGGAAGCAGTATCCATCCAAATGTGATCCCTCAGATTTTACTACGACACAACTACCAAGATGTTGTACCAACGCTCTTACGACGGGCTACTGATGCAATGTTTATCAGATACAGAAGCCAAACATGTACTCCGTGAGGCACACAATAGAGTTTGTGGTGCACATCAACCAGGCCCCAAATTGTAAGATCGCCTCAAAAGAATGTATTATTACTGGCCCACAATGAAAGCGGATGCTGTTGAATATGTAAAAAAGTGTAGAGCTTGTCAGTTCCATGCATATTTCATTCATTAACCTTCGGAGTTTCTACACCCGATAGCAGCATCTTGGCCATTTGAAGCATGGGACATGGACGTCATACGACCAATCAGCCTGCCATCCTCTAAGGAACATCGGTTCATCCTAGCTATAACCGATTACTTCTCCAAATAGGCGAAAGCCAAACCGCTCACCGAAGTGAAGACGTCAAACGTGATCAGTTTCATTAAACATCACGTCATCTATCGCTTCGGCCTACCTTGTAGGATCATCCATGACAATGGTCCACAGTTCGCAAGCCATATATTCTATTGGTTCTGTGATAAGAATCGAATCCAGAACGTAGCCACTACTGTCTACAATCCAGCGGCTAACGGGCTAGCAGAAGCCTTCAACAAAACCATTATAAAACTTCCTAAGAAGTTCGTGCCTTCAAACACGTGCGATTGGAACGAGATGCTCGGTGAATGTCTATGGGCCGATCGCACAACGGTCCGGACTCCAACAGGCAGTACGCCATTCTCTCTAGTTTATGGGAGCGAAGCAGTTCTTCCCCTAGAAATCCAGATTCTTTCTCTTCGAGTAGCCTTAGCCAGCGAGCTGACTACTGAAGAAAGCTATCGTCTGCGACTCCAGGAGCTCGAAGCGCTAGACAAAAAATGCTAATTAGATCAGCAGCGCATTGAGCTATACCAAGCACGCCTTTCCAGAGCCTTCAATAAAAAAGTGAAGGAAAGGGTCTTCCAAGTCGGCGATCTGGTCCTAGCAGTGAGAAGACCGATGGTCATGACGCACAAAACAAAGGAGAAATTCTAGCCTAAATGGGAAGGTCCTTTCGTCATAGAATCGGTGTATTCCAACGGTATGTACCGGCTAACCAAGCCTGATGGTGACTTGCTCATGATGCCTATCAATGGCAAGTTCCTGAAAAAATACTATGTGTAACCTCTTTTACATAATATTGACATATGTTCAGTCATGTAAATGTACAGTACGATGTTTATATGATTCAAAAAAACTATCTAACTATTATCTGTATTTCAAGAGTCTTAAATACGCCCTGGATAATAGGTCCTCTAAATATTTCTCCAGTGGAATTATTTCCGTTTTTGACTCCGTTTGACGAAAACAACTCACGTCCCTATTACCTCTGAATTATTTTCTGGGAATTATTTCCCCATTGGAATGATTAAATGTTTTGCCACGTCCACATAACCTCTAAGCAAAGCATTCATCAAAGATAGTCATGTCCACACTACCTCTAAACTATCCACTCCTATCTAATATTATATATTTTTCCATGTCCATATTACCTCTGGTCAGATATAGAACATCCTCTGCTATTACATCCATATTACCTCCACTAGCAGCCTCATTCAACTTATTATCTATGTTCAAATCATTCGAACATAAACGGATAATAGGTCCACACAAAAATTCCCAACCGGAATATACACCAGAAATATCCTTTCTACATCCACATTACCTCTAGCATCGATATTTCATAAAACCACATTTATTTCCGAAAAAATTCTTTATTTCGTACTTTAACATCTATCAAGAGACAGAAAAAGGGTACAAGAGCCGTAAAATGGCCAGGAAAAGAATGGAAGTTACGAAAATCTACGGGATACACAGGCGGTTTATGTTGTCCCTCAGAGCAACAATCTCGGCCTCAGCCTTCGCAGTAGCTCGGTGCCGTGCCTCTTCCAGACGAGCAGCTTCATCTTCAAAGAGGATCAGACCCTGATGCTCTCCCTCCAACTTTGCCAGCTGTTCTTCTAAACGAGCAGAAGTGGTGGCAGTAATAGTAGCCTGGGACAATTAATCCTTTTGTTCAGATGTTGCCGCCCTCAAGTCGGCTTCCAGCTGGGCAATCTCGTTCCTGATCTGCATAACGTGATTGTGCTTCTCAGTAATCTGTACAGCCAGCCTATTCTTTGAGGCAGCATGAGCCTCACTCGCAGCATTGAACTGGCTGTATTGATCAGCCAGCTCGCTAATCTTCAGAACAAGGGCGTCCTTTCTTGCCTAGATGGTAGTCCTCTCCTTCGTAAGAGCTGTCTTCAAAGCGTCATCCTCTGTACGAAACATTAACGTCAGATTCTGCTGTCTGATGTCTCGGAACCGGACCATCTGACCCTCCAGGTCATTCAGGACCTTCCTTAGAGTGTTGGCCTGCTCTTCATAGCCAGCTATGCTCCTGAGGGCCGCTACCTGACACTCGGCAATAGCCTTCACAGGGCCGAAGGCGGTATTCCGATTCTGGATCCCAGGAAGCTTAACTTTCAGTACGGAGTAGAAAGTTTTGATGACTTCCCGGGCCATCTCTTCATCCTCGGTGGAGGTTGTCAGAGAAAAGGCTTGGAAAGTTTCTTCCACTTCTGGAAGGAACGCCTGACAAGAAGCCGAACCTGACAAAGAAAACAATATACATCAGGCACCAGAAAAAGATGGAGGAAAATGCAAAAAGGTTGTAATTTCGTACCTTCGGCTTGCTCAACTCCAACTTGGGCGGCGCCGTCAACCTCGGTTTCAGGGAAGCCAAGAGCAGATCCGGACTGTTCAAGGGGAATAATGTCAAGGCCCCGAGCAGCATCGGGCCTGGTTTCTTCCACAAGCTCATTCGTAATAGGAGCGGATTCAGCAACAACCCCCTCAGCAGGCTACTCGACCGTTATTTCTGAAGCCAATACCGGCTCACTAACAGCTTCCTCTACAGTAGCAGATTTGGAGGGGCCGGAAACAACTTCTGTCCCTCTCCCAATGGCGGGGACCATCGCCACAAGGGGTTCTTTCTCATTGTCTACAAGGGAACACACAGACGTGGTCAGCCTCACGAGGAGGATGCATAATTGAAGTCTAAAGATTTCATCCGAAGAGAGGCGCAAAGGCAACGTACCCATAGGAGGATGAGCCGATTGGACTTGGTTCTCGTCCAGCTCTTTCATAGCAGCTCCTATTGCAGACATATCTCCCATAGATATGTCATAGGAGAAACTGATCTTCTGACCGCCATCAGGGTCTGGGCCTTCGCCCTGCTCACCCCGTCGTTCAGGTCTTACAGCCGAAGAAGACCCGCCCTCATCCAGCAGTCGAGGACGAGCAGGAGATATTGTCGCTACCTCTACCTCCTTAGAGGAGGAGGCATCTACCTCAGCTGCGACTTTGGGGTCCTGTGTAAAGGACAAACGTAAAGGTGAGAAAACCTCCAAAGGCTTGACCAGAGCGGCTACGGAGTCTAGGAAAGGGTCTACCTCCCGAACGGCAATGGCCTGCAATGTCGTCTGCCGAGAAGACCTTTTGGGAGGAGGCGAGCCGACACCCACGTTCGTAACCTTCTTCCTCCGGGAAACAACCATCTTCGTCCTTTTTGGCCGTGGCCCCGGCTCGGTGGGAGCCTTCCTCTTGTGAATAACAATAGGAAGAGGTTCTCTAGTGTCCTCCCTCCGAGGTGCTACAATGATAGGCTTTTCAACTACAACTCTCTGTTGCGACGCTACATCTGGTTCAATTGTGGGCACGACGCCTTCTTTCCTGCTACTCCCCATTGCACGTGCTTGCCCTATATCAGCAAGGGTAGGGGCAAGCTTGGTCCTAGATACAAAACTATGCTCACGTTTATACCCAAGAAGAAAGGTATTGACCTGGATGTAAAACTTGGCAGCAACAAAGAGCATGTGAGTGTCGGGTTTATCTTCAGGCAGGGTAAAAACTATCCATGTATATCCAGTATTGTAGTAGCCCCATGCACGCGCCCCGTCGATCATACTCCCTGTAACGCCCCAATCCCAAAATACGTAGGACCAAGTACGTGAACATGCCAGCTGCACATAGACGAAGAATACTCCAATATATGGAATCCTTATATATGCACATAAGCTGTCAATAAAATAACACAGGCCAGAATAACATATCTAATCTCATCACAGCTCAACACAGAAGATAATAGAGTCCAAATAAATAAAACAGAGTATCAAAAGATAGCCGGGTGAACATACTCACTCCAAACAGCTATGATAAATAGTCACACAAGATCGGAGTCCAACCTCCGCAAAAATAGAAAGAAAAGAGATGTAAAATAATGTCCACTAATGTCTCAAATATAGAATAGACTAGAAATCAGTAGTGACTGCCTCGTCATCAATATAAGATGGATCCAGAGTCACTCCGTACTCCTGCAAAAAGTCGTCTAATCCTGGAAAGATAACCAGGTCCTCAGAGGGATGTAGCAAGATACAAGAAAATACTATGCCATATAAACTGTGATAATATAATAGAGAAAAAAAGGATGCATGCAACAGGGTGCCTACCAGTTCTACAGTGACAATGCAGTTAAGAACAGACCTTCAACGCATGGGTATCTGGCTCAGTAGCAGTAACTCAGGTGTGGCCCCATCAGGATACCAGGGACCTCAAAGCATAACATTCTTCGAATGTCAGAGGCCAGCAGTATCAGTAATAGGAAAGTGCATAAGGACCCATACGTTAAGGAAACTGTTCTCCCCATCCAATGCCTAGTAGGGTCATATCCATGACTCATGAACCTCTAGTAACTGCCAAGTCTTCTAGCATACAATTCTATTGGCAGTTACTCCTATCCGTCGCACGCTCCATACGTATCAGTGGCCAGCCGACTATGCGGATACATGTCCTACATGTGACTCACAACACGTGGTAAAGCAAGTGTCAAAGCCGTATGAGATATACCAATACCTCAATATCAATGGGTGGTCACTAGATTAAGTCAATACAAGAGAAATAAATAAAGCGAGAAATGACCAATAGAGTCGCTTGCACCCAAGTGTGACTTGGACGCACAGTTTTATAATATCAAGAAAAAGAACTGCTGAAAATAACAACAGAAAATAAGAATATAATAATTACAGAGTAAAGTGGCAAGGTATTGCCTGATGGTGCAAAGTGGCAATCCCAAAAAATCACAATGTCAGCCAAGAAATGTCACATTCTCCAAACAACTCCGGATGCTGAAACAAACATCAAAAATGCATTCGGTGTAAAAGATATACCTAGGAAACGTCTTTCCAATTCTGGAACAGGGGCAAAATCATAATTTTAAGTCAAAACGATGTCCGCCATTGGACCCGCTTTGCACCGAAACGTGTGCCAAAGTCTATGGTCTCTAAAGTCGTCAAACTACATGTCTACGGATTCAGTTTGAGGAGAGAAACTCAACGGTATGTCCAGTTTTGGATTCCGATGAGCCGTGTACAAATTTGCCCTTTTGAGAGGGTCGTAGGCCCGCCAAAAAGGGTTCTGATTCGACCTTCTCAGAATCGAACCAAACTTGGCACACAGGACCAGAATTTCGATTCGGACCTGTTGGCGCAAGTTTCATCTCGATCCGACTACTGTACACGAAGTTATGGGCAAGTTTGCAAAATGTCGATACAGGGTATCTCGACGGATACGCGTTGATTTCGTCGCGCACACGCGACGAAACTTAGTTCCGTCAGTTCCCACATGTCCGCAACGTCCGTACGCGTCTTTTGATGCGTATAGCGCACGACCATGTCGCCCGATTTGTCGGGACGCACGTCGTATCAGAGAAAATTCTCTAAAATTTACTATTTTGAAAACAGTTTTTCGTACAAGTTTAACATAGATTTAATTCTTGCACAGAAATCGAAATACCGATCTACAAGTTGCGTTTTAGTCTTGGTTAAGTTGTCTTCACATATGTTCAATTAGTTTCTGAAAAATCTCGATATACAGATCGAAATCTGGCTTCTAAGTTGTGGTTTTGAAACTGGGTTCAAACTCTATTTTCACCAGTTTTTGGGGCAACTTTGCCTCGATTTCTCGAGCAATCCCTTGGGGTTCCCAGGATTCTATTAGAAGGAGATTGGAGGGGTTCATATGGGCTATACACCGGAGTTTATAATTTGAGAAATCATCGAGCGTGCGGGATGAAAGGAGGCTTGGAAGAAGGGTACCTCGCTGTTGACAAATCTGGGATCGTTCGGAAGTGGTCGGCCTGGGCTGTCCGGCGGTGTTTGCGTGGTGCTGCGGCGCCGCCAACGGTCAGGGTAGTTCGCCTGGGGTTCGAGATGGAGAGGAGATATGGAGGGTGAAGAGTTCTGGAGAGTTAGGGTTTGGTTTCGTCGAGTAGTTTATATATACTACTCCGCCGACTTCTACTTATTCGTATTAGGAATAGGGCTCGGTTTGTTAAAGGAATTCTAGGGTTCGGGTTTGCTAACCCATGAAGTTGCGGCTGCCAAGTTGTTGTGGTATTAGGATTATGTGGGGTCGGGTTGTAAGGAGTTGCAGCTGTTGCTGCTGTTGGTTTGGGTATTAGGGACTTTGGGTATTAGGAAACATGGGGGTCGGGTTTGCTAACCCATTGCAGCTACAGCTGCAGTTAGTTTGGTTGGTATTAGGACTGTGGGGTCGGCCCCCCGCAGCTAGCTGCTGCTGTTGGTGGGGTTCGGCCACCACCAATGTTTCTTTTTTTAACAATATATATATATATATATATATATATTTTTTTTTTAACAATATATATATATATAATATACATATATAAAAAAATATATTATATAAAAAAAATATATATATATATTATATATACATATATATATGTATATAATAACAAGAAAAATTCTAAAATTCTTAATTAAGTAACAAAAATATTTTGTAACCAAGGTAGGCTATATTTAGTAGTATTTAAAATATTAAGCACACAACCATACATATATTATATACATCTATAATTACGCACATATACCAAATAAATTCTAAATAATATAGAAAAATAATTTTTAAAGCACTAAAATAAATAGAAATTATTGGGGTTTTACATCCTACCCAACTTGAAGAAAATTTCGTCCTTGAAATTAAACTAAGGTCGGGGGATCAAATGCAATGCAAGAAAATTAATAGTTACTTAAGATCTGAAAATGCAAGACATACCTTCGTCTTCGAACAAATGCAGGTAGCAATTTCGGATGTCGCCCTCGTGCTCCCAAGTAGACTCCCCTAGCGAGTGATGCTTCCATGCCACGCGAACCAATGGAATAGATTGATTCTGTAACACCTTTACTCGGCGATCGAGGATACATACCGGTTGCTCTTCGTACGACAAACTCGGTCCAACTGTGATCTCGGAGTGATCAAGCACATGATTGTTGTCCGCCACGTACCTCCTTAGCTGAGATACATGGAATACGTCATGCACTCCCTCCAGCGACGGTGGCAAGGCCAATCTGTAGGCAACCTCTCCAACACGTTCCAAGACATCAAAAGGCCCGATGTACCTTGGACTCAACTTGCCACGTCCTCCGAATCGAATCGTGGCTCTAGTGGGGGATATCTTCAAGAACACATGGTCGCCCTCTTTGAACTCCAAGGGTCGACGGCGATTATCTGTCCACTGCTTCTGACGATCCTGTGCTGCTCGCAGGTGGCCCTAAATTTTCTTCACTGTCTCCACTGTGCTCAAGACTAACTCGGGACCCAATAGCCGTCGCTCTCCTATATCGCTCCAACAAACAGGAGACCGATACTTTCTACCATACAATGCCTCAAACGGAGCCATTTGAATGCTCGCTTGATAGCTATTGTTGTAGAAAAACACAATAAGATGAAGATGGTCCTCCCATGAACCGCCAAAGTCAAGCATGCACGCTCTCAACATATCCTCTAGTGTCTGAATGGTACGCTTCGACTGGCCGTCTGTCTGCGGATGGTATGATGTGCTAAACTTCAATCGGGTGCCCAAACTCTCTTGTATGCTCCTCCAAAAGTGCAAGGTGAATCTCGAGTCACGGTCCGATACAATACTAACAGGCACACCGTGTAGTCTTACAATCTGCTCCATATACATCTCTGCCATTACCTCTGTCGACTGGCCCACTCTAAAAGGTAAAAAATAGGCTGACTTTGTAAGTCTATCCAGAATCACCCACACTGCGTCACGTCCCCTAGGACTTCGAGGAAAACCTGTGACGAAATCCATAGTAATGTGCTCCTACTTCCACTCGAGAATGGGTAGCGGCTGTAATAATTCGGCCGTCCTCTGGTGCTATGCCTTCACTTGTTGACATACCAAGCACTTGGCAACGAAATGAGCTATCTCTCGCTTCATTCCGTGCCACCAATAATACTGTCGTAAGTCGCAGTACATCTTGGTTCCTCCGGGATGAATAGAATATGCTGAACTGTTAGCCTCTGCCATCAGTTCCGGCCGTAGCTTTCTCTTGGAAATATAAATATGATCACCATATCGCAATGTCCCATCGATGTGGATCCTCAATCCCGTCTGCTCTCCTGCTTCAGTCCTCTCTCTTAGCCGTCGAAATCTAGCATCATTGGGCAATGCTGCCTTGATGCGCTCTACCAATGATGATTGCACTTGGAGGTTGGCTAATACTCCATCTGCTCCCTATAATACTACCTCAATACCAAGCTGCTCCAAGTCTCTAATCAACTCCTTCTGTGTAGTCAAAAAGTGTGCCATGGGCTTACGGCTTAATACGTCTGCCACGACATTAGCCTTGTCCGGATGATAATAAAGCTCGATCTCATAATCCTTCATCAACTCCAACCAACGTCGCTGTCGCATATTCAACTCTTTCTGGGTGAACACGTACTTGAGGCTCTTATGATCAGTGTAGATATCAACCTTCTTGCCGTACAAGTACTGTCTCCATAGCTTCAAAGCAAAGATAACCGCTGCGAGCTCTAGGTCGTGGGTCGAATAATTCTTCTCGTGCACACTCAACTATCGCGATGCATATGCTACTACCCGACCGTGCTATATTAATACACATCCTAATCCCTTCCCGGATGCGTCGCTGTAGATCACAAATCCCCCTGGGCCCGATGGTAGTGTCAAGATCGGTGCTGTGGTCAATCGCTTCTTCAACTCGTCAAATGTGGCTTGACACTCGTCTATCCATACAAACTCCTGATCTTTGCAAGTTAATCGAGTCATAGGCCCCGCTATTCAAAAGAAATCTTCTACGAACCGTCGGTTGTAACCCACAAGTCCGAGGAAACTTCTCACTTCGGAAGCTGATGTGGAAGCGGGCCATGATTCGACTACTGTGATTTTCTCTGGGTCTACTGATATACCATCACCTGTAACAACATGACCAAGAAATGATACCTCCTTGAGAAAGAAATCACACTTGCTAAGCTTCGCAAAAAGTCGCTCATTCTTTAACGTTCCCAAAACTATCCGTAGATGCTGCTCATGCTCTTCTTGACTCTTGGAGTAAATTAAGATATCGTCTATAAAGACTACTACAAATTTGTCCAAGTACTGGTGAAAGATCTTGTTCATTAAATTCATGAAAACTGCAGGAGCATTGGTTAAACCGAAAGGCATGACCAAGAACTCGTAGTGTCCATACCTCGATCGAAAGGCCGTCTTTGCAATGTCTTCCTTCCGAACCTTCAATTGGTGATAGCCTGATCGTAAGTCAATCTTGGAGAATACTTTTGCTCCACTCAGTTGATCGAATAGAACGTCTATACGCGACAAGGGATACTTGTTCTTCACCGTCACTGCATTCAATTCTCTGTAGTCGATGCACATGCGTACCGTCCCATCTTTCTTAGGCACAAAAAGAACGGGTGCTCCCTATGGTGACGCACTGGCACGAATAAATCCCTTCTCTAATAAGTCGTCAATCTGCGTCTTCATCTCTACCAACTCCTTGGGTGCCAGACGATATACTCGAGATGAAATAGGCTCGGCTCCAAGAATAAGCTCAATAGAAAACTTAATATCTCGGTCAAGTGGTAGTCCTGGCAATTCCTCGGGGAATACATCCTCGAACTCGGTGATAATAGGGTGCTGAGGGGTGTCATACATCATCATATGAGTTCCCGATGTGGGTGTATCACAACTCTCTCCGTCTTCGTTGGTGAACTCAAACTCTGCCATATTCGATGGTCTAAAGATAATACTGCTCCTATGGCAGTCTATGAGAGCGAAATGCTGGCTCAACCAGTCCATTCCAAGAACCACATTAAATGTCGGCATAGGGAATACAAAAAGTCGTGCCATCATCTCTCTGCCACTTATCACTACAGGACAAAGTCTACAAACACCATTAATAAGTACAACTCCTCCTCCAGTGAGGATTCTAACATTCTTAGCTAAGGGTGTGATGGGAATGCTGTGTCTAGTGGCAAAACTAGTGGCTATGAATGAATGAGTGGCTCCAGTATCAAATAATGTAATAGCAGGAAAAGATGCAACTAAAATTATACCTGCTATAACCTCTGCCTCTGTCTCTATATCCTCAATAGCAAGTGAGAATACCTTTCCATGATTCTGTCCCGGGCCCTGAGCTCTGGTCCTCTCGAACTGTACTGACTGAGGTGGTAATGGAGGGCGAGGTGCTCCTACCGCTGGCTGAGGTGCTGGAAGTGCTGGGGCTAAGGACTGCTGTTCCGGACAATCCTTCACCTTGTGCTGTCCTGACCCGCATCTTAAGCATGATCCAAGTCAAATTCGACAGTCCTTCAAGACGTGTCCCTGCTTCCCACAAATGTTGCAGGTGGGCTTCTGATAAGGTGTGTGCCTCTGCTGGAACTGTCCTATGGCCCTCCTAATAGGTCCACTCTGAGTAGCTCAGGCTGGTATAACTGCTAGGGTATGGCACCTCGATGTCTACTGCTGCTCCTTGCAAAGAATCTCCTGAGCACGAGCTTCTTCCAAGACAGCTGAATGGGAGACTCGAGACTGGGTAGTCGTATAAGACTTGAGCTCTGGTGCCAGCCCCTGTTGAAATCTCCTTGCCTTCTCTAATACCGTCGGAATCAATCCCGTACCAAATCGACTCAGGCAATTGAACTCTGAGTCATACTCATCAACTGTCATATTCCCTTACTTCAGATGAAGGAACTGGTCATGGAGACCATCTCGAACATGAATAGGAAGGAATCTCTCATAAAATGCATCATAGAACTATTTTCAGGTGATTCCAGTGCCTAGTCGTCTCTCTTCCGCCTTCCACCAGTGGTGAGCATTATCTTCTAACAGTAGGTCCACTGCTGTCATCCAATCTTGAGCTGGCAACTGGGATGCCTTCAATAGCTTCTCTGTACTAATAAGCCACTGTGACACCTCTAATGGCTTCTCTGTTCCTCTAAAGGCCTTGGGGTTCATATCTGTAAAATTCTTGATAGAGCCTTCATAAGGATGCAGAGCCGGTGCTGGTGCTGGTACTGGAGGTGGTGGTGGAGGTCTAGCCAATGCTGCCATCATCGTCTGTCTTATCAGCTCAGTCTGCTGCCCTTGAGCCTGCATCATGGCGTACATAAGCTGAGTAGTAGGGCTCCCATCAGTCGGTGGTGGAGGCATCTGAGGTCCCGATTGTGGAGGAAACTGCTGAAGGAATGGTGGTGGTGGTGGCAGTGGTACATTCCCTTCCGGTGGCATGGTAGTGGTCTGCCCGGCCTGGCTGCCTGAGGGTGCTGCAATCTCTGGGTACTCTGTCATCGGTGTCGTAGTAGGCTGCGACTGTCCTGGCTGGTATGGTGTCGCTGGAGTCATGGGAGGATTCTGTCCCTCCGGAGTAGCCTCTTCACCAGATGTGAGGGACAAGGAAGAAGTGCGTCCGCTTCTTAAATGCATACTGTTGTCACGAAGAAGATAAGTTGATATTAGGAAAGAATAGATATGAAATAAATCGAATAATCAAGGAAGTTTTGAAAAGATTGGAAGTCAAGAGATAGTAGTAGTTCTGGATGAGATATTTCTATTCCTATATGCAGGCTTGTTGGGCACAATCATGTAACCAAACAATATTTACGTAGACCTGCATGGGCTACCACAAAAACATGGAACGCCCCTGTCCCAAAATACGTAGGACCAAGTATGTGAATATGCCAGCTGCACATATACGAAGAATACTCCAATATATGGAATCCTCATATATGCACATAAGCTATAAATAAAATAATCACAGGCCAGAATAACATATCTAATCTCATCACAGCTTAATACAGAAGATAATTAAGTCCAAATAAATAAAGCAGAGTATCAAAAGATAGCCGGGTGAACATACTCACTCTAAACAGCTATGATAAATAGTCACACAAGATCGGAGTCCAACCGTCGCAAAAATAGAAAGAAAAGAGATGGAAAATAATGTCCACTAATGTCTCAAATATAGAATAGACTAGAAATCAGTAGTGACTGCCTCTTCATCAATGTAAGATGGATCCAGAGCCGCTCCGTACTCCTGCGGAAAGTCGTCTAATCCTGGAAAGATAACCAGGTCCTCAGAGGGACGTAGCAAGATACAAGAAAATACCATGCCATATAAACTGTGATAATATAATAGGGAAAAAAGGATGCATGCAATAGGGTGCCTACCAGTTCTACAGTGACAATGTAGTTAAGAACAGACCTTCAACGCATGGATATCTGGCTCAGTAGCAGTAACTCAGGTGTGGCCCCATCAGGATACCAGGGACCTCAAAGCATAACATTCTCTGAATGTCAGAGGCCAGCAGTATCAGTAATAGAAAAGTGCATAAGGACCCATACGTTAAAGAAACTGTTCTCCCCACACAATGCCTAGTAGGGTCATATCCATGACTCATGAACCTCTAGTAACTGCCAAGTCTTCTAGAATGCAATTCTATTGGCAGTTACTCCTATCCGTCGCACGCTCCATACGTATCGGTGGCCAGCCGACTACGCGGATATGTGTCCTACATGTGACTCACAACACGTGGTAAAGCAAGTATCAAAGCCGTATGAGATATACCAATACCTTAATATTAATGGGTGGTCACTAGACTAAGTCAATACAAGAGAAATAAATAAAGCGAGAAAACGACCGATAGAGTCACTTGCACCCAAGTGTGACTTGGACGCACAGTTTTATAATATCAAGAAAAAGAACTGCTAAAAATAATAATGAAAAATAAGAATATAATAATTACAGAGTAAAGTGGCAAGGTATCTTGCCTGATGGTGCAAAGTGGCAAGCCCAAGAAATCACAATGTCAGCCAAAAAATGCCACAATCTCCAAACAACTCCGGATGCTGAAACAAACATAAAAAATGCACTCGGTGTAAAAGATATACCTAGAAAATGCCTGTCCAAAAGTCAAATTCTGAAACAGGGGCAAAATCGTAAATTCGGGTCAAAACGATGTTCGCCGTTGGACCCGTTTTGCACCGATATACGTGCCAAAGTCTATGGTCTCTAAAGTCGTTAAACTACATGTCTACGGATTCAGTTTGAGGAGAAGAACTCAATGGTATGTCCAGTTTTGGATTCCGATGAGCCGTGTACAAATTCGCCCGTTTGAGTGGGTCGCGGGCCCGCCAAAAAGGAGTTCCGATTCGACCTTCTCAGAATCGAACCAAACTTGGCATACAGGACCAGAATTTTGATTCGGACTAGTTGGCATAAGTTTCATCTCGATCCGACGACTGTACACGAAGTTATGGGCAAGTTTGCAAAATGCTGATACGGATACGCGTTGATTTCGTCACGCACACGTGACGAAACCGAGTTCCGTCAGTTTCCACACATCCGCAACGTCCATACGCGCCTTTCGATGCGTATAGCGTGTGACCACGTCGCCCGGTTTGTCGGGGCGCACGTCGTATCGGAGAAAATTCTCTGAAATTTACTATTTTGAAAGTAGTTTTTCGCACAAGTTTAACATGGATTTAATTCTTGCACAGAAATCGAAATACCGATCTACAAGTTGCGTTTTAGTCGTGGTTATGTTGTCTTCACATGTGTTCAATTAGTTTCTGAAAAATCTCGACATACAGATCGAAATCTGGCTTCTAAGTTATGGTTTTGAAACTGGGTTCAAACTTTGTTTTCAACAGTTTTTGGGGCAACTTTGCCTCGATTTCTCGAGCAATCCCTTGGGTTTCCCAAGATTCTATTAGAAGAAGATTGGAGGGGTTCATATGGGCTACACACCGGAGTTTATAATTCGAAAAATCATCGAGCATGCGGGAAGAAAGGAGGATTGGAAGAAGGGTACCTCGCTGTTGACAAATCTGGGATCGTTCTGAAGTGGTCGGCCTGGGCTGTCCGACGGTGTTTGTGCGGTGGTGCGGCGCCGCCAACGGTCAGGGTAGTTCGCCTGGGGTTCGAGATGGAGAGGAGATATGGAGGGTGAAGAGTTCTGGAGAGTTAGGGTTTGGTTTCGTCGAGTAGTTTATATATACTACTCCACCGACTTCTACTTATTCGTATTATGAATAGGGCTCAATTTGTTAAAGGAATTCTAGGGTTCGAGTTTGCTAACCCATGCAGTTGCTGCTGCCAAGTTGTTGTGGTATTAGGATTAGGTGGGGTCGGGTTGTAAGGAGTTGCAGCTGTTTGCCATTGATTGTAGAAGTACAGAACAGTTTTATGGGAGGACTGAACTTAGACTCACAATACAAACTCGCTTGTACAAAGAAAGCCTAGGGACGAAAGCCTAGGTACAGCAGACTAAGTACAATTGTTTATTTTAGATTCTAGGGGGTGACGATAGAGGCTCGGAAAGGCGACGGCAGCCCTGCCTTACTCTTTGGACGATCGGTGTGTAGCCTTGGCTCCAGAAGATTTGCTCAGCATTGAAGAAATGCTCTCGCTCTCTCTCTGCTCTTCTCTCCAAGTACTCTGGTGCTCTCTCTGATCTCGAAAAGTGCTCCTGTGTGTACCTCTCTCTGTGTGTGCGTATCTCTTCGTATGTCTCTCTCTCACAAGGGAATGGCACCTTGCTATTTGTAATAGTGGGAGCATCATTAGGGTTTACAATGATTGCCTCTTGGAGATGGCGGTGGCCTGTGGACTGGTCAATCTAGGCCATTCGTTTTTATTATGACGAATCCGGACCATTGAGTGTAGATTACACCAAATCTCATCAGCAATTAATGCTGATTGGAATAAATCTTCCTCATAATGATCTTCTGATGTATGCGAATAAATTTGATTTATTCTCCTGCCACGTGTCCCAGATTATTGGGATTTGACCCAATCTTTGATTGCAATAAATCTGAGAAGTTGATCGGCTTAGGACACGTATCCTAGGAGCCACTGGAGGATCTGAACCGCATGACGAGTGAGCCGCATATAATTTTGGGCCGCATATGGTTAGGGCCAC
The DNA here is from genome assembly GCA_029216955.1 of Iris pallida. Taxonomy (NCBI): domain Eukaryota; kingdom Viridiplantae; phylum Streptophyta; class Magnoliopsida; order Asparagales; family Iridaceae; genus Iris; species Iris pallida. Next base: position 1,800,423 of record JANAVB010044818.1, on the reverse strand, counting down.
GTGTCAGGGCTGCCTGGGTAGTGGCCCTCCTTCGAGCCTTTGAACCAGATGGAGGTGATCATTGCGAGCCACATAGGGATACATCCACCTGAGCCGCATGGAAATGGTCCTCTTGAACCGTATGGGAAGGCCTCTGCTTGAGCTGCATGAGGCTGTCTCGGCCTGAGCCGCATAGGACGGCCTCGTTCTGAACCGCATCAGAAGTCTTTGCTCGAGCCGCATGAGGCTGTCTCGGCCTGAGCCGCATAGGACGGCTTCATTCTGAACCGCATGAGAAGTCTTTGCTCGAGCTGCATACGAACGCCCACGTGGCAAGGCCACGTGGCATTTTTATGGCTCTCGGGGGATTTGTGTCAGAGATTTTTCTCTCTTCCCTAGAAATCTATCATTATGACAGAGTCATAATTACTTCTTTTTGTGTCAGGGCTGTCACTTTTTTAGAGTTGTCAACCGTCAACACAATTAATGTGAGAGGACAGAGGAGAGAACTATCCTGCCACGTGTCTTCTGAGCCGTATGGGATGTCTTGGGCCGCATAGTCCCTTATGCCGCATGACTCTCTGAGCTGCATGGGCTTTCTGAGCCGCATGGGGTTCCTTGGCCGCATGGGTCATTTTCTTTAATATTTTTCATGCTTCTACAAGACCCCCTTCAAACTTTTCAATTTGCAAAATTGAAATACTTTGAATAAGAAGCATGGTCGTATTCTTCTGGCCGTATATGAAACCCAGACCGCATAGAGATCTTGGCCGTATAGATTGTTCAGCCGCGTAGGTGTTTCAATCGCAGGGGACTGTTCAGCCGCATAGCTTCTTGCCATGTGTGCGGGCCTTTAATTGCCCCAAATTCGTTTCAGCGCCGTTTTGTAGGGGGAATCCCAAGGGTCAGCTCATTAAATCTTTCGGATTTTACGCCCTGGGTGAATCTTGGGGACGAAACCTGAGGAGTTGGTTTCGCTTTTTATGAGGCGGTTATTGGCCCACGTGTCCTCCTTCTCCCATCCTCCTATAAATAAGAGGAGTTTGAAAAGAGAAAGGGCTTCTTTACTTTCTTTCTTTTTCCTTCAAATAAAGAGTACTTTCATTTCTACCTTTCATTTGCATTGCTTGTTATACCTATGATATTGTGGTGATGTTCTTCCCCGTATAGGGGATATATTTGTGGACCTGTTACCCATGGCATACCTTGGTTTTAGGTACAGATAACAAGTTTTGGTCAGGATACCTGAAGCAGCCATGGCAAAGTGGTCATGGGTGCTCTTGGTATTGGAAAAAGGAATGCCGTAGAGTAGCTGGGCTCCTAGGGCATGATGAGATGGTAGGTTTGTGCTAAGAAACTTAGCTGAGGATATTTGTGGGCCTATTATCCTTGGCGTACCCTAGTTTAGGATATGGATAATAAGATAAAGGAGAACCGACATACTTGCTCAGAGGTAATGAGGACATGGCAAGTAGGAAAGTTTTTTAAACGTAGAGTCTTCCTACTCAGAGGTAATGAGGACATGGCAGGAGTGAACTCGACGAAGAATATTGGTGGTCAACAGAGGACATTTTGTGGCCAACAGAGGACATTTGTGGTCAACAGAGGACACTTGTGGTCAACAGAGGATATTTGTGGTCAACAAAGGACATTTGTGGTCAACAGAGGACATTTGTGGACCTATTACCCTTGGCGTACTCCGGTTATGGGTACAGATAATAGGTCGAAAGGGGATCATCATACTTATTCAGAGGTAAGGAGGACATGGCAAGTATGAAGGTTTCTTTGACGGAGCCTTCCCATTCAGAGGTAATGAGGACATGATAGGAGTGGGCTCAATGAAGGAGGGCACATAGAACGACTCAGAGGTAATGAGGACATGGAAGTTCTATGTAAGGGGTGATTTGTTTTTGGCGGAAGTGGAACGACTCAGAGGTAATGAGGACATGGTCGTTTTGGAAATTTGTGGATCGATTACCCTTTTTTGTGCACTGAAAGTGCGGGTATTGGATCGTGGGGGAGGATCTCCTCCAGGAAGGAAGTTCAGAGGTATGATCATACATAACTTTTTGTCTGAAAGAGTGACCGGGATGTGAGTTCAGAGGCACCAGCGGGTACATGACTTTAGAATCTGGAGAATGGTGAGCGTGAGTTCAGCGGTACCAGCGGGTACATGACTCGAAAATCTAAAAAACTATGAGGGTGAGTTCAGTGGTACCAGCGGGTACGTGACTCAATAATCTGGAGAATATTGTTTAGACATAATATTTCTTCAGGAACTTGTCGTTGACGGACAACATGAGCAAGTCTCTGTTTTGCTTAACGAGGCGGTAAGCGCCGTTGGAGAACACGACCTCGATGACAAATAGACCTTCCCATTTTGGTTGGAACTTGTCGGCAGTCTTGTGAGTCATGACCATTGGCCTCCGGACTGCCAGAACAAGATCGCCCACTTGGAATATTCTGATTTTGACCTTCTTGTTGAAGGCTCCTGAGATTCGTGCTTGGTATAGCTCGATCCTTTGCTGAGCTAGGAGGCACTTTTCATCTAAGGCCTCCAACTCTTGTAGTCGACGTCAGTAGTTGTCATCCGTCGTCAATTGATAAGTGAGGGCGACGCGGAGTGAGGGTATTTGAGTCTCTAATGGAAGAACTGCCTCATTCCCGTATACTAGAGAGAATGGTGTGTTCCCGGTAGCTGTTGGGACTGTAGTACGGTACGCCCATAAACACTCGCCGAGCTTCTCGTTCTAGTCACGTTTGTTGGAGGAGACAAACTTCTTGATGAGTTTGATGATTGTTTTGTTGAATGCCTCTGCCAACCCGTTCGCTGCCGGATGTACGACGTCGAAGCAATATTCTGAATACGGTGCTTATCGCAAAACCGATAGAAAGCGTGGCTTGCAAACTGCGGACCATTATCATGGATGATCCTTCGGGGCAGTCCAAAGCGGTAGATGACGTGATGCTTAAGGAAGCTGATCATGTTTGAAGTCTTGACTTCTGCGAGTAGGACATCTTCCGCCCATTTGGAGAAGTAATCAGTGATCGCAAGTATGAAACGATGTCCTTGGGAGGAAGGTGGGGTGATTGGACCAATGATATCCATTCCCCATGCTTCGAATGGCCAGGACGCCACTGTCGGATGTAGAAATTCGGATGGTTGGTGAATGAAGTCCGCGTGGACTTGGCAGGCTTTACATTTTCTAGCATAATCTATCGTATCTGCCACCATCGTGGGCCAATAGTAGCCCATTCGTCGAAGACGGTCCTGCAATTTAGGACCGAGCTGGTGGGCCCTGCAGACACCGTCATGGGCTTCTCGTACGGCTTCTTTGGCTTCTACGTTTGACAGACATCGAAGCAGTAATCCGTCGTAGGAGCGGTGATACATCATTTTCGTCTCTGTATCGTAGAAGAATCTGAGAGAACGCCGTCTGATGGAAGTGGCTTCCTTTGGGTTCTCGGGTAGGATGTCGTAGACGACGAAGTCGATGAATGGTTGTCTCCAATCTGGGGCATCATCGATCGTCTGGGTAGAATAACTCGCCACGAATTGCACATTGTTCTTAGGACAGACCAGTTCGTGGCCTATCACATCTACTGATTGGCGATCATAGTTCGGAACTGCTAGAGAAGCGGCAAGACCAGCTAGGGCATCAGCTTCGATATTTCGGAGTCTGGGGACATGTTCGATGAAGAACCCCTCGAATGACGAGATGATGTCAATCGCTATTTGGTGATAAGGGATCATGTCTTCGTGGTGGACCTCGTATGAGCCCCGGATCTGATTGACGATTAGTTGGGAATCGCCGTATGCTTCAAGGTATTCTACCCCCAGCTCTCTTGCAAGTTGGAGGCCAATGACCAGAGCGTTGTACTCGGCCACATTGTTAGAGCAGGGTTCAGTGAGGGACTAAGCGCAGTTGATCACCAATCCGGAAGGGGAGACCAGCACTACCCCGACTCCGACGACGATATTGCCTTTAGGTCCGGTCCTCGAAGCACCGTCGAAGAACATTTGCCATATATTATTGTGAGAGGTTGCATGCGAGTCGGCGACCTCATCTGGGATCTCTTCATATATTCTAGAAGACTCCGAGCCTGGGTGGGCTACTAAGAAGTCTGCCAGGGCTTGAACTTTGACTGCCTTTTATGGGACGAAGATCATATGATAAGGGGACAGCAATATTGCCCATGTAGCGAGGCGAGAGCTGAGTGCCCCTGGTTTAGTCATGAGGACCCTGAGAGGGTTGACTCGTGAGATCACATGTATCGTTTGTCCGGTGACATAGTACCGCATTTTCTGAATGGCGAACACCAGAGCAAGGCATTCCTTCTCCACAGCGGTGTATCGGTGCTCTGGCCCAATCATCATTCGGCTGAGGTAATATATGGCTTGCTTATGGCCTGCGTCGTTGTTTTGTGCCAGCAGAGCCCCGAAGGAATGTTCCATTGCTCGTACATAGAGTAGGAATGGTTTCCCAGAAACCGGGGCTACCAAGACTGGAGTGTTCGACTAATATTCTTTGATGCTGTCGAAGGCGCGCTGGCATTCTTCATCCCATACGAATGAGACGCCTTTCTTCATGAGATGGGTGAATGGTCGACATCGTCCGGAGAGGTTGGAAATGAATCTCCTGATGTAAGCTAGCCTCCCTTGAAGGCCTCTGAGTTCGCGGAGATTTCTCGGGGGACCCATCTCCATGATTGCTTTCGTCTTCTCAGGGTCTACATGGATACCCTGTGTAGTGATGATGAAGCCCAAGAACTTCCTGCTGGATACGCCCAGAAAGGACTTCGTAGGGTTCATTTTCAAATTGTGCGCTCGCATTAGGTCGAATACCGTCCTTAGATCCTGCAGATGGTCTTCCTTGCAGCGACTCTTGACGGCTATGTCGTCAATATAGCACTCCACTATCTTGCGTAAGTGATCTCTGAAGATGATGCTCATGGCTCTTTGATATGTGGCACCAGCATTCTTCAAACCGAAAGGCATGACTGTGTAGCAGTACGTGCCAATTGGTGTTCAGAATGATGTATGCTTTTCGTCGTCAGGAGACATTTTGATTTGGTTGTACCCCGAGAAGCCATCCATGAATGACATACGTTCGAAGCCGCAGGTATTGTCGATCATGATGTTTGTGATAGAAAGGGGGAATTCATCTTTGGGGCACGCCTCGTTCAGATTACGGAAGTCGATGCAGATTCGAATCTTTCCATTCTTCTTGAGGACAGGCACTATATTGGCGACCCAGTCGGGATGTTGTTCCTCACGAATGAAGCCGCTGGCTATCAGTTTGTTGACTTCGGCTTCGATCGCGTCCATGATGCCTGGACGGAAGCGTCGTTGTTGTTGCTTTACTGGCTTCGCATCCAGCCGAATGTTGAGTTTGTGAAGAGCAATGTCGGGATTTAACCCTGGCATGTCTTCATAGCTCCAGGCAAACACATCAATGTATTCTCTGACAAGCTCTAGCAATGACTTCCGCTCTTCCTCTGCTAGGCTTTTACTGACGAAAATTGGTTTTGGAGAAGATTTGCTGCCGAGGTCAACCTGTATGACTTCATCTTCAGTAGGAGGTTCTCTGAGTTAGAACCGTTTTTCCCATTGTGCATCCAATTACTAGGCCCACGGCTCTAGCTCGAGGATCTCGGGGATGTCTTCGTCTTCCTCGTAAGCGTCGGCGAATGCCATGTTGACTGACAAGACTTGTCTGAACACGTCTTCGATGCTGGTATCCGAGTCAGAAGTTGGTGACCCGGTGGAATGTGACTGCCAGTCGCATTCTTCATCTGAACTCTCAGGGGTCGTAGTAGGCGTTACATACCCTAACCCGTATCGAGTTTTGCTGTAGTAGTCCCGTGGTTTGCCCGCCGGGACTGGCGGCTTCAAAGGTAATCGTCGCCCAGTACCGTAGTTCAAACCCGGCATTGTCTCCAGATCATACCCCTGTTTCTGTATGAGATATTTGGATTGGGGGCTATAAAGATACAGAGGCAGTCTTCCGGCATCTGACCCGAGGTCGACTTCCTCTATGGTAAAGGGATGCGGGTCGTCCTTCCGGCCGAAGATGATTGGATGGTCCCCTCCCTCGATTATTCGGGTAAGCATCTTCTACTGGAGTAAGCTAGATCGCGGTGTACACATTTGTCACCTGTGTGTGTAGGTGAGTGCCCATATCGTGTTCCATAGCATACATTGTACATAGCTTATTGAGCTCGGTGTAGTTCAAAGATAACCCTTTATTGATGACGGTTCATCGTCACAAGAAGACGGTTCATCAAGCGTTGCACCTGCTGGGGGTAGCCAGCCTGCTATAGTGTATAACAGTCCTTTGTTTCAGCATGACGAAGAGACATATGACACCGACACTTCTGCAGGCATAAGCAGTCAGAAGACCGGGGGTAGAAACAATGTCGAGTCAGAGGATGATCGCAGCTTGCCTGTCGTCCAACAAGACGATGAGCACCAGCACTCCGAACCATAAAACAAAAGATCTACCACCCTTCTACTTACATGCACATAACATATATGGCAGCTGATGACAACAATGAATCAAGCGGAAGTGCTGATCTGCAGAAACACTTTGAGGCTCTCGAAGGAAGTCTTAACGCATTGAACATATCCATACAGACTTTAGCCTCTGTCATTCTGAAGATCAAGGACAGATTGGTTCCCACTGCCTCCACACCTGCAGCTCCGACGGTTCGTGATGGGTCCAGTACCATGTCTGTCATAAACCAAGTCGCGCAGTCGTTGGCTACTCCATCGACCATCAATCCAGTAGTATCCAACAAAATACAGCAAGCACTCGAGGAGTTATACACTCGCCATGATGCCAAAACTAGCGAGCCACACTCCAAAAGATGGGCATCCGGCAACCTTATCCTGCTGAGTGCGACAATATGGTTTATCCTTCCAAATATAAACCACAGACTATCGCCCCTTATGATACTAAGGAGTCGTCCAGACGATACTTGAGGTACTTTGCTTCAGTAACAGGACACCTACCAAAGGACGAGGCCCTTCTCACCAGCATCTTCATCGGAGCTCTACAGGGGGTGGCCTATGAATGATTCTGCAGTTTGCCCGACAACTGCATTAAATAGTTCGAAGACCTGAAGAACATGTTTCTAGAACGGTTCTATGAAGAAGGGTTGGACATGACGATGTCTACTCCCATGGACATCGTTCAGAAAGAAAAGGAACCCGTACGAGCGTACATTGAACGCTTCTACCAGGCTGCCCTAAGGCTACCTCCAGGCATGCCTGAGCCCATGCTCATGGATTAATGCCGCAAGAATTTGCTTCCTGCCATTAAACTGTGGCACAGTGCTCCCTGTACCAAGTGGACGCCCTTCATTACTGAAGCAAACGTAGCTCAGAAGATGGCACAGGATGCACAACTTCTGGGTCTGAACTTTCCCTCTATTGAAGACAAAGGGAAGCGAGTAAGAGACGATAAAGGCAAGCAAGCTATGACCGTCAATATTATAAAGGGTCCAGCGCTCGTGAGCTCCAAGCCAGCTGAAGTGCAGAAGTCAAAGGAAACCTACCCCTTCAATGACGAAGACACGCTCGAATTGTTCGAAATGCTGACCAAGGGAGGCAGACTGCAACTTTCACCTCCCAAGCGTCCTGATGAAGTGGGAAAGGTGGATAATCCTAAGTACTGCCATTATGATAAGTACATCCACCACTCAACACGTGACTACTACGTGTTGAAAAAATAGATTCAACTTCGTATCGACACCAAACTCATCTTCTTCGATTACGAGGAAAAGACTGTGACGACTAACTTGGTCAGGATATAGTTTAGGAGCTTTCCGATAGCCAAGACTCAAGATGGCGTCGTCCCTATCCCAAAGGCAAAAATGGAAGTCGTCAACCTTCCGCCCGCCAGGCACAATGCTCAGGTCCTCATCCCCTTTACAACGTCGCAAGGTAAGTGATGTGGGTTCATCTAGATCTCACTTCTGACACGATTATGCCAGCAACGTGCCCAGCTAACGGAAGGAAGGTCAGGACATGTCGCATGGTCTCCTCATCGATAGAAGACACCAGGGTGACCACTCGTTCGGCTCTCCAGCGAGAGGAAAACCAGGCTCCTGAAGAAGAGATGCCCCCACCGACGACCCATTCTACTCCGGATACAGCACAAGCCAGACCTTCTCAACCTCCTGCCGCAGATAAGCAGAAATAGAAGGAGGACTGCTTCAAAAGGACTCGGCAGTAGGCCCGATCAAGCCCTATAACTTCGATATATTGGCACAGCTGGCTAACATATCGGCTCGGTTATCACTCTTCGAGCTTCTCCGGCTCTCTAAAGCAACTCGAGACGTCCTCAGCGAGGTACTACAGAATGTTGAGGCCTACCTTGTACAGGTGAAATAGCCCAAAGAAGACCCTGCGGTATGTCCATATTGCCATAGCATGGTCGAGTTGGTTCCTAACAACACCTTCACGCAGCACGATATGCTGCTAAAGAATAACCGACACAACCGACCCCTGTACTATACTGGATACGTGGGTGCCATCAAGGTCGATCGTATTCACATCGACCCGGGCTTATCGCTCAGCATCATCCCTCGAAGTCTGCTCCAAACTCTAGGGAACTCGATATACCATCTCACGGTATCGAACACAACCATCAGTGGCTTCCACGCGGGAAAGAGTGAGCCTCTGGGCAAGATCCAAGTAAAATACCAAAAAGGTGATCTTCATACTGAGGTTACCTATTACGTCATCGATGCGGACATAAACTACAACATGTTGCTTGGACGGCCATGGATCCACGAGTACATGATCGTCCCCTCCACTATTTACCAGTGCATGAAGTATGTAGCTAGTGATACGACCGACAAGACGGAGTTTGCTGACATCGACCCGTTCTAAGGTCTCGAAGCATACTATATGGATACCGATCTGTACAAACCACTCCACTGGGATGACGAGTCCAACGATCCGATGACGAAGCAGAAGCTACAGCCGTCACGGAAGGACCCATAAGGGTTCGACTGAAAGGGAAGCCACCTAATACTTTAGCCCCGCTGGTCATCAAACTTTGGGGCAGGGCTCCAGTACGATCGCCCCCAACGGCATCAAACCAGGAGCCCTTGTATATAAAGCTCCCCCGAAAGGCCTCGACACCCGCTTCAAAGCTGTAGGATACTCTGGCTGCGTATCCCGCGGTGGTCAAGATGAAGCAAAAACCTCCTCCATCTCCTTCTGTAGCAGCTCTTGCCCACGAGAAATTACAAGATGATATCTGCACTAATACTGAGGCACAGTCTTTAGATGATGTAATCCCTCGGGATAAAATTTTGCATTTTATCAATAGAAAGTTGTCTTCGAATTACTCCTGTGCGCATTGGAATACTAAGTACTTCTTAGACAACGCTCTATGTACTCTACAAATACAAGTGACAACTGCCAACCTTGTAAACCGAGTTGTCCCCTCCAAAGGCTCCTACTTCCTAGTACCGTCGAGGAACCCGAAGGAGCAACCTATCATCTTGGGTCGGCTGGAACATCCGCAGCGGCTAGTCCAAGGAGAACCGGAACCCGACGACGGCAAGATGTAGCTCTACCACTATGCTACTCAAGCCAAATATCTCATCCAGAAGATGGGATATGAACAGAATAGTGACAAAGGGCTGAACTACGGCTAAGGTCAGAGACTTCTCTTACGAGTTCGTACTCCGAAGGGGAAGCCTCAGAACTACTACCAACGTACTCGCCGGGCATTGGGGTATATTACTCCCATGACCACTTCAGAGAGTTTGGAGCCGGAGGCTCAACTACACTCGCATTCTTCCGACTCTTCAACCTAGGATTCTGATACCAGTACAGGCCGAAACCTCTAGAAGGTTCTATCCGTCAACATAGTTTCTACAGACGATCCTACAGAAGAAGAAGACCAGGCACTCGATTTCTTCGAAGAGGATCCTAGGGCTCAATGCCTTAGCTCTCAGTGGGAATGGCGTTTTGAACAGCGAGAGCCGCCCACCGAGGACGAAGTCGTCCAGATCGACTTAGGGGATGAAACTTCCCCTAAACCTATTTTTGTCAGCAAAAGCCTGATAGGAGACGACAAATATTCTCTGGTACAGCTGGTCCGGGAGTATATAGACGTCTTTGCGTGGAGCTATAAAGATATGTCTGGTTTGGTTCTGCAAGTCGCCATACACCGGCTCAACATTCTACCTAACGCCAAACCTGTCAAACTGCAGCAGCATAGCTTCCGTCCCAATATTATGGACACCAACGAAGAAGAAGTGGATAAACTCCTTAAGAGTGGCTTCATCCGCGAAGAACTGCACCCGAATATGGTGGCCAATATCATGTCGATTACTAAGAAGAACAGGAAGATTAGAGTCTGGATAGACTTTCGTGATCTCAACTTGGCGTGTCCAAAAGACGAATTTCCTTTCCCAATCACAGACGTGATGATTGACAACACTTGTGGCTTTGAGCGTATGTCCTTAATGGATGGCTTCTCAGGCTACAACCAAATCAAGATGTTCCCCGAAGATGAAAAGCATAATTTATTTCGGACATCGAAAGGGATATACTGTTATACTGTTATACAGTTATGCCCTTCGGATTGAAGAATGCGGGCACAACCAACCAGCGGGCTATGAGTACCATATTTCGTAAACATCTTCGAAAGACGGTGGAGTGTTACATCGATGACATTGCCGTCAAGAGAAAAGTCAAGTCCAGCTACTTGGTCGACTTACGACTAGTGTTCGACATAATACGGGTGCACCAACTAAAGATGAATCCGGCCAAGTCCTTTCTAGGTATCTCCAGTGGCAAGTTCTTAGGCTTCATCGTCACGGCGAACGAAATCTATGTTGAACCGGAGAAGACGAAGACAATCCTGGACATGGCTCCACTGAAGAATTTTAGGGAACTTCGAGGCCTACAAGGACGTCTAGCATACATCAGAAGATTCATAGCAAACCTCGCTAGTCGATGCCAGCCCGTCACCAAACTGATGAAGAAGGGGGTCTCCTTTTTATAGACCGAAGAGTGCCAGCAAGCATTCGACGACATCAAGAAGGACCTCACTAGCCCCCCTATTCTGGTAGCTCCAATAATAGGAAGACCTTTTCTACTCTACGTCTGAGCCATGGATCACTCTCTCGGGGCATTATTGGCCCAGAAAAGCGATGAAGGACACGAGCAGGCCATCTATTACCTCAGCAAAACCATAATTGGAGCTGAGCACCAGTACAATCCTGTCGAGAAGGAGTATCTTGCTTTACTCTTCGCCATTTAGAAAATACGTTACTATGTTACCGGACAGACAATCCACGTCGTCTCCCAAATCAACCCCCTCAGGGTCCTCATGACCAAGCCAGGGGCTTTGAACTCGAGGTTAGCCACCTGATCCATATTTTTAACTCCTTATGACATGGTGTTTATCCTTTAGAAGGCAGTTAAAGGCCAAGCGTTGGCCGATTTCCTAGCAACACACCCTTGCCAAAGACGTCAAAGCTCTACGACGACATCCCCTATGAAGTCTTAGAATATAATGTTGTCTCAGACAACCCCGTATGGCAACTGTTCTTTGATGGTGCTTCAAGGACAGGACCCAAGGGTGAGATTGTAGCGGGAGTGGGGGTTGTCCTTATTACCACCAATGGCTTGATCATCCATCACGCCTACTTCCTCGTGGAGTCCTGTACCAACAACGTTGCTGAGTACAATACCCTCATCATCAGGTTACAACTCACTAAATAATTAGGGGTTGACTACATTAAAGCTTATGGTGACTCAAAGCTGATCATTAGCCAGGTTTGAGGGCAATATGAGGTCCGTAATGAGGACCTAATCCTCTACCATCAGGCGTCCATCGACATCATCTCCGAGTTCACAGGTTTCTTTATAGAACATGTGCCACGTTTACAAAATTTGGAGGCCGACGTCTTCGTCGGTCTCGCCGCCACTCTCGCAGCTCCTGGAAGATCCTAATACACCGTTACGGTGATAGGGCGAGAACTCGTCTGTCCGAAGAACATTCTGCATACATGCCAAAGTTACTCAGTCCAAGCAGAGGCTAATATAGATAGATGGGACTGTCGTTTTCCGTTCATCGACTATGCAGACTACGGGATTCTACCCGAAGACTCGAAGGAGGCAGCTTCCGTCAAGATATGTTCCCTCTGATTCTTCTATGACACAGCTACCAAAATGTTGTACCATCGTTCTTTATGATGGACTCCTCCTTAGATGCCTATCCTAGACAGAGGTGCAGGAAGCGCTCTAAGAGGCACATGATAGAACCTGTGGAGCTCATCAACCCGGGCCCAAGTTGCAAGACTGACTACGCCGTATGGGCTATTACTGGCCCACTATGATGGCGGTCATGTTAGTTGCATGCAGATTTCATTTACCAACCATCAGAGCATCTACACCCTATTGTGGCCTCCTGGTCATTTGAAGCATGGGAAATAGATATCGTTGGGCCAATCAGCCTGCCATCCTCCAAAGGACATCGAATTATCCTTGCTATCACGGATTACTTCTCCAAGTGGGCAGAAGCAGTGTCATTGATAGAAGTAAAAGCCTCGAACGTGATCAACTTTATCAAGTACCACATCATCTACCGGTTCAGGGTCCCCAGAAGAATTGTCCACGACAATGGCCCCCAGTTTGTGAGCCATGCCTCCCAGCGTTCTGTGATAAGAACCGAATACAGAACGTGCCATTAACGGCCTATAACCCGGCAGCTAATGTGGTGGCCGAAGCATTCAACAAAACTATCGTCAAACTGCTCAAAAAAGTCGTGTTCTCTAATAAACGAGACTGGAACAAGAAGTTGGACGAATGCCTATAGGCATACCGTACGACCGTGCGGACACCAACAGGAAACACACCATTCGTCCTGGTATACGAAAGTGAAGCGGTGCTCCCCTTAGAGATTCAAATCCCGTCCTTACGGGTAGCTATCACCAATCAACTGACTGACGAAGATAACCAGCACAGACAGTTACAAGTATTGGAAGCGTTGGTTGAAAAATGCTTCCTAGCACAGCAAAGAATCGAGCTTTACCAAGCTCGTATTTCTGGAGCCTTCAACAAAAGTGTTTAGGAGAGATTATACCAAGTGGACGACCTTGTCTTAGCAGTACGTAGGCCGATGGTGATGACTCACAAGGCGGCTGGAAAGTTCGAGCCCAAGTGGGAAGGACCATTCGTCATAGAAACGATATACTCCAACGGTGCTTATCGACTAGCCAAACCCAATGGTGACTAGCTAATGATGCCCATCAACGGCAAGTTCCTAAAGAAGTATTTCGCCTGAAGATGAAACAGGCATAGGCTCTCGTATGCCCTAAGAGTGCTTATGGGTTCTGGTAAGGGGATTCCTTTCTTCAATATCTTCCCTCTAGTAGATGAAGCACTTCACATCCATATTACCTATGGATTTCTCCTCTACATCCCGACGATGTGGCTACCACATCTATATTACCTTTGAGTAGTCGTTCTCTCTGTATTGATTCTATGATTATCATGGTTGTCTAGAAAATAGTTCACATTCATACTACATCTTAATTGTTGCTCCACATTCCAGTGAAGATTAGGCCTACCATGTTCATATTACCTCTGGCTAGGCATGTCTTTTATTATGACCCCTCCTTATGTTGAAGAAAAAAGTGAGGGAACAGAAGATTTTTTATACAGAAACATGTGGCTATTACAGACTCTTCATAGTTACATACACAGAGACAAGAATCTGAAACATCACCAAGCACGTACGCTCATGCCACATGTTCGTGCTTCTGTTCAAAGTACCCTGGGCTTGACCCAAGTTCGGGATACTTTGAAGGGGGTCTTATAGAAGCATAAAAAATTTCAGTTGATAGCATTCCTCCCCCATAGCGCAGATGATACAAAGGCGCAGACCGAGTATTAAAAAGACAACCGAAGATACGGAAAGAACTTCTGTTATTATTATGCCTATAAAGATCTAGTACAGATTTATCAAGGCTATACGTAAAAGGACTAATCCTACTTCTTCTAAAAAGGATCGATCACAGGTTCAGCAGACCATAGAGGAGTCTGTAATCGACTTTTTATCAAAGTACAGGCATCTTTTTTTTGGTATGCATACTAGAAGATTGATCTCCATCAAGACGCATTCTGACTTTCTTGTACATGCAATCCTTCAATCGCGTGTCAATTGCTCGGCCTAAGCAAGCAACTTCCTGAAGCAGCTATTGGCACGAGCTCCCTAAAGGCATAGTAGGTCACAAAGCCCAGGAAGAGCAGAGCAGAGTATAACCTGTAGAGGTTTAGGCTGACAACCGGACCAAACTTGGTCGCTTGGACCTTCAAGCCCTCCAAGACGTCGCCCATAGTCAAACTCCTTAGGGAGGATACATGGATACTTCTCAAGAGCGGTGACGGCTCCTTCTACAAAGAGTTCTTCTACAAGAACATGGTCCTTTCGAATGAGAGAAGCCCCAACCAGTAGCAGACTTATGCAAGGCCAGCGGTCATCTGAAGCTATGTCTGGATCAAACATGGTGGTGAAGGGTGACAGGAAGAAGATAGTGACTCTTCAGAGGAACACTTCCCCTTTTATAGGACCGGAAGTGGTCCAAAATATAGGCCACTTGGCCAACGGTCAAAATTCCCTCATTCATAGGGATGAGCGTAGGACTCGGCATAATGGGTCTCAATTAATAGGCCCATTCAAGTGTGTCTCCAAACTGTTCAAATGCTCCTTGAATTCCCAAATTGACTGTAGCAATTAAGAATGAGTCTCCATTCAAGGACTTCTCTTGAAAAGAAGACTTAAAAGCCAACTTGTCTCCCACCGGAGGTGCAGGCACCCTGCTATATCCCTTTGCCTCTAAGGCGCAGACAGTACATCCCCCTCTTAGAAGCGCAGACAGCTGCTTCGATCAAAGTATCCGGCCCGTTCAATGGCCCTTTTTCTCAGCAAAGACTTGGGAGAAACCGTTTGCCTCCAGCACAAACCCGACTACTACTCTAAAGCACAATAAAATGGTCTATCTGAAGGCGCAGCCTACTCGTCGTCCTAAAGCACAGTGACTTTACCCAAAACACAGCCTACTCGTTGCCCCTAAAAGTATAGAGGCCCCATTTTTTTTGAAATATAGTCCACTTGTCGCCCTAACGCACATAGGCTCCATCGTCTCCAGAAGCACAATCTACTCGTCGCCCCAGAAGCACAGCCAGCCTTGCTTGAGGCACGACATGGTCCCGCCCAATCGATTTGTTTAAACCGCCTCTCTCAAAGATAGGATTGGGATTGATCAAGTTGATAAATACGAATATCTTATCAGATTGATTTAAATCTCCAATGAAGATTACATAGAATCCAAATTTGAGATAAAATCCCAAGATTTGCTCGACTACATCCGAACAAGAAAATTGGCACACGCCACATGTCACCTCCTTTGTTATTTTGGTAACCACCAGAGATCTCGTTTAAGGAAAATCTCCACACCCGCCACGTGTCAGCGCCACAGAAGCCCGTACGGTACAAGGACGGTAAATTCCTTCATATCTCAAAACCCTAATACATATCGCATATGTGCCCTCTCTCCTATAAATAGGAGAGGTTTTCCCCCAACAACATGATCGACAAGGAGAAGAAGATCTACAGAATTATCAAAATCTTTAACTTCGGCGTCCTCCTGATCGGCAACCCTAGAGTTCCATCGAAGGTACCAGAAAGAAGATCTTCAACTTCGACGTCCTCATATCATCATCGGATCGTCAACAGAGTAAAGAAGTCGCTGCAGTGCTCGATCTCCACCGTCACACTTTTCCAGAAACTTTTGTACTTAGATTTCTTTGCATAAGAATCGATTGTACTCTTTTTTACGTTCAATATACAAAAAGTTTGTTCAACCTTTTGTCATGTCGAATAGACTCGTGCCCCTATACCGGGTGCGAATTGTGACACATTTTTAGTGGTGGCCCATGCAGATCGAGATTCACATTTGTGCGATATCATAGTAGTACGATGATTTAGTTGTACTACAGCGAGCCTGCGATAGAAGATAAGGAATAGGCTTTAGATGAGAGGATACTTAATCACAACTAGGAACTTCTATGAATTTAAATCTACTGACATTTGTTCAAATCTGAATAATCTATTTTCATACATGTCCTTCTTTGGTAATATCACCTTTGCTCCGTTATTGACCTCTCGTTTGACCTGTCCTAAGGTTGTAGCTGAAGACTCGATCACACCATTCTAACCCAAAATCGCTACTGAGAGGTTTGCCATCTCTCATCCAGTTCAGCATGCAGTTGAGACTTCACCGCTCCTTACGTCTACTCATATGGGAGTATCTGCTACTTTCGGAGGTCCTTTTCCACTTGTTCCGAGGATTTCCTAAGTTATTCCTGACATTCTTCAGGCTCCACCACCACCTTCTTCTTCGGTGGATGCCTTTCTATAGGGAGATGATTGATGCTCATCGCCTCCATTCAGCTGATATGAGGCATGATATTGAGAATGCCCACTAGGTGGCTATGGAAGTAGTTAAGAGAATGGCTGCTCAGCCACAGAGAGGATATGGAGAACCTGTTCAGCATCAGAGGCCGAAGAACATTATCTACTTTCAGAAGATGCGGCTGAAGGACGTCAAGGGCACAGAGGGTATCTTGTATGCAGACGATTAGATTGAGCACATTGAGGGAATCTGTCGTTTGGTACAGATTCTGAATAGTCTGCAAGTTGAGGCGGTGGGCAGGCAGATGTTTGACCCTGCTTTGACATGGTACCGTACCGATCCGAGGGTCAGAGTTGAAGGGCAGACTTGAGAGGCGTTCAAGAAGCTTTTTAAGGAGAAGTTTTTCCCAGATGTGGCTCTTAGTAACTTAGAGAGTCAGTTCGAGAGCCTCGTCCAAGGGAATATGACTGTAGAGGAGTTTGCTGAGGAGTTCTGCCGTCTGGGCAGATTCGTTGAAGGGCTGAGCGATGTGGCGAAAGCTAGAAAGTTTTGCAAGGGTTTGATCAAGGTGGTCAAGTCATTGACCAAGAGCGACCGCGATGCTACTTTTAAGCAGATCTTGGCAGGCACTCTTGTAGCTGAGAATGACTAGGAGCTCAAGTCCAAGAAAGGTAGGGATAATTCAGAAGGAGCGGGTGGTAGTACGAAGCGTCCCTTTATACAGAAGATATGCACGGGATATGATTATCTGTTTAAACATGACTTGTAATAATTGGAGATTTTGACGTTGTATTTGAGATTTGATTTGGATATTATTTTAGTTGTTGTTTGTTGAGTATTTATAGTTATTTAAACTTCTTGGATATCATATCGTGCTTTAGACTGTGATTGAGTATTTACGATATCATCATACTTGTTCTCCATTCAGAGTTAAGATCTATGATAGGTATATTATATTATTGTGTGAGTTTGATAGTTAGCGGCCTAAAACAGCATTCTACCGTTGATTTTACGACGTAGGCTGGGCGTTGTTACACACTCGTGCTCCTATACCGTGTATGGGTTATGACATTAAGAAATAATTTCTCCTTGAATAGCCTCTTGAATATATCCCACGTCAGATCCATCACTGTCAGTCGGAGATCCGTGCGATACCACGTCAGAGCGATATCGAAGAGCTGACAAATTGCTGCTGCTATCTTCAGTCCCTCCAAAATCTGAGCTAACTCCAAACTTCTCTCTATATCCTCTAGCCAGTCATCGGCGTAAAGGATCCCCTCCGTCCCCTTGAACTCTCGAAGGAATATCTTCTTGAAATACATCACTGAGCTAGGCATCGCCTGCTGTTGCTGCGACTGCTGGACGGGAGCGCCCTGAGTCTAGACAGCAGCCACGTTTTCCACAGCGGCGAGAGCTAACTGGTGTGCACTCTCGATACTCTAGCATCGAATATCTGCCTGCCGCAGCTGAGCCTCAGCCTATGCTCGCTATGCCTCCATCATCTGCTGTAAGATCACAAACATCTGAGTAGTGTCGCTCGGTAGAATAGGTGGAGGTTGAAAAGGATTCGACTGAACGAGAACATGCCTCTGGATCGGTGGAGTAAAACCCCAAGGTGCTGTTGTCAGTCCCTCCTGAATGGTAGGGACAGTAGGGGCAACCTCCTGAACTACAGCTCCCTCAGTCGAAGAAACAGGTCGCGAAGTAGCGGACCACTTCGATGCTGTAGCGGTTCTACCGGTCTGAGCTCTGGTCTTCATTATCCTGAAGATAGATTCAAGCATGGAGATCAATATAGTACAAGATAAAATATCATCAAGGAAGGACAATTAAATTTGAAATATAAGAAGAGTTGTTTTGGCAATCAAAAGATTAGAAATTTTCCTAATATGTGATTGAGTAACTCCTAATATAATCTAAAATCTACATCCTAATAGCAGGCTCGTAACTAGTACTCTAAGTCGAGCACCACTACAAAATCGTACTAGTTGCAAACTCGACCTGCATAGGCCACCACAAAAATGTGTCACAACCCGCACCCGGTTTAGGGGCACGAGCACATGGGTACGTCCAGCCTACGCCATAGTATCGGCGGTAGAACGCTGTATAGGTTAACTATAACAGCTAACATCTAACAATATAGAATATAAACCTGTCATCTCTGCACGGAGGAATATATATAACATATGAACATAACTCAATGATATGAATCTAAAGGAATATAAGCACGATAATTTGATAGATGATAAAGATGAAATAGTCTGAAATAGTAGCGGAGTCACAACCAAACAAGTTTAGAAGTTAAGACATAGTACAATCCAAAATAATAATACAGACCCAATATATCAATCTGGATACAAATCTAGCAAAACCTAGCCAAACTAAGTCACTACTGGAGGTGCGTCCTCTACGAGCACCGGCTCTACATGCAAATCATGTTTAATGTTACCATCTATCCCAAACCCATAGTAGGTAATCAGCCTCTAAATCCTCTAAAAATAGTTATCTAGTCATGATTGGAGCAAAGTACAGATGCCAACAACAGTTCCATTAAATTGAAAAATGCTATAAGAAATAGTTATAATAGAATACATGATAGAATATCAACTGGAAGTAAGAAGTAGAAGATAACTGATAATCATGGCATGGTATGAAAAATATATAGTAAAACTGGAATATAAAGTAACATAGGCAATCTGAGTATAATATAAGCTATAAACGGTGCCTTGAGATATTAGAGTGTTATGTGATCGGCTTGGGTCCAAATCATGCTGTTCCATTTGACCGGCTATGCACAAGTACAAGTAAAGTGGATCAGGCCGGCCACAATGGAAAGCTATGCACAAGGAGTATAAGGTCAGGCTACACCCTACGTGTGACGAAGGTGAGCTGTGCACAAGCAAGTAAACAAGTAGGGTATTGATCACACAAACTCTAATAACTCCCCAATTCCCTGAATAGATATGGGATTGAAAAAGCAGGTGGCCAGCCCACTCCCAAATCGGTGTCTATACAAGTACAAGAAACAATATCGAGCAAGTACCAATATACCAGGTTAACAAGGAATAATATCTCATGACGGGATCCAACGTATACTAGTTCGTGTATCCTTGAATCGAGAATCAAGTAAAATACAACAACTGAATAGATATAGAAAATATCAAAGTAATGAAATCTATTAGAGAATGTACTCGCCTGCGATCATGAGCAGTGAATATGAATCGAAGCTCAAAGTGGAGTCACAAAAGCTATAGATAAGATATTCATATGTTAAATGGGGTTTAATAGTATTAAACATGGTTTTCGAGTGCATGATATGCAATCTAGGTGAAATATAGGTCAAACCTAGGTCAAATTTGACTTACATTTGATATGTGGTCAAGTGGTCAACCTTAGCCAAGCCCTAGTCAACCAAGCCTATCTAGGTTAGGGTAATCCCTCATTAAATCATTACCTACCTATGTTACCATGTTATCTATATATTTTATGATATTGCCTATTGTTAGCCTAATGATTACATCGTGTTTTTGAATATGGCTAATCAATTAAGTTTAACATAATGATATCACTAATATCCATATACTCACTATTATGTTGCTACTTAAACTTTGTATAGTCCTAATTGTCATATATCATATTGCCATGCTTGTATCGTCCTGCAACATATTTTACTCGCCTAACATGTATTTGTAGACATGCAGTAAGCAAGATCAAATATGATCAAACCAGGACATAGACAATGAAGAATTAATGATGGACCAAAGACGGCATCATATAAAAAGATTTCTCTGAACCGCCTAGCGACCTATCCGGGGCCTCGCATCGGGGGTTTCGCTATGCGGTCAGCAGACAGGGGTCCAGGGGCAGCGGCCCCCGTCAGGGGTTCGGGGGCAAAGCCCCCGAAAGATATTCAAATTTCTAGATCTGTTTATCTTTGGACGACTGCTGTCAAGAAAAAAGGCATCTTCAGGTCTGCTTAAATATCAGAAGAAAGGCGTCATCAAAGGGCTCTTGGTTTTCCTATTTGTTCCAAGTCCATAATCTTCAATTTATTGAGTCTAGATGAATATGTACATTGAGTCGCACTGTGTCATCTTAACCCCTAGACATATCTCTCCAAGCTCTACCATACAAACAGACCAATTTCTGAACCAAGCCCAAGCTCCACCAAGCCAAAATAAAGTCCAAAGGCCCAAAGGCTATTCTGCCACCTAGAAGCCAGAGTTCGGGCCGAACTCCGTCCCCTGATTTCCAAGAGTTGATTTTTAGGGCCTGTTTGGTACAAGATGTCCAACGTTCAAAAATTTGAACTCTTGGGGCAGAATTCGTGCCGAACTCTGCCTCCCAGAGTAGTATAAATAAGGCTTGATTTCTCTCATTTCATATCATCTTTCTATCTCTCACTTTCCATCATCTAAGCCTTATACTACCTAAGCCTTACTCTTCCACTCTACTAGCCACAAAACTTCTTAAGCCCTAAGGTGCTCAAGTGCAATTCAGCTAGAAGTTTTTGTGCAAGAGTTGAAAAGAAAAGTCACTTGGACAATTCCAAGTATTGCCTCAGCGATCTTTCAAGAAGTTGGCGTGCTCTTCTGAGTAAAGGTACGTGGTTGAACACTATTTCACAAATAGTGGATTTCAATCCTGGACTAGAGTTCTCAGGCCTGGACTAGTACTCCATGAGGAAAACCAGGTTAAAACTGGTGTGTCTGCGAATGGTCTTCTGATCTTTATTTACTTCCGTATTTCTCTCTGATTTATTTACTATCTTGATAGTTGTTTTGTGGAGGTGATATAGAGTTAATTTTTATTTGATAATTATCGACACAAACTCTATTCACCCCCCTAGAGTTGCCTACACGTTATTTCAATTGGTATTAGAGCAAGGACTCTATTGTTAGGCTTAACATCCTTAGAGCAGATCCATGTTTATTTGTGTATGGCATCATATTCCTCCTCCTCAGATAAAGAGGGTTTTACTTCTAGTAGCATGGACAATCATGTTTCTTCTAAATGCAAGAAATGCTCTAAGTGGAAAGCTATGGCTAAACAATCCTTAGAGATTTTTGAGGACTTCTATTCTACAAATGAAGAACTTTCAGAAAAGGTCATTCATTTAGAAGAATCTAATGAGCTTTTGAGAAATGAAAACAATGATTTGTTATCTAGACTTGACTCTCAAAACTCATCTTGTGTTTCTTTAAAGCGTTTGAATAATTCTTTAGTTTTGAAAATCAAATCTCTTTCCTCATCATTAGAAGATCTTAAGAAGCAAACACTTGAAAATCAAATCTCTTTTCTATTAGGGTGACATATTTATATATACATACTTGTTATTCCTAATCTTTATTTATAACGCATGCATATCACTCTAGTCCATAGGAACTTGGTTTTGATTTGAGTTAATATGATTTTAACTCTCTGTCTTTAAAAGTTTTGAGATAGTTACTTCTTGCCGATTTGTATTTAATATGTCATATTTATCTTAATTGGTATTTGTGAATATATGTGTTTAGCACAAGCTTCTTATCACTTGACAAGTATACACTTATACTTCCATTTTAACCTTGTGCTTACATAATATATTCATTATCAATTTTTATGTTTTTTTTATTAAACCTCTTATGAATCAATTATGTATTTGCCTAATAAAGTCTATTTATACGTGCTTTTGAATTTGTGATAGTTTTTCAAACATTATTATGGATACATGACTATATCCATTAAATCTCTATTTACATGTAGATCATATATTTCTTATATCGATATCTATTTTTGTATAAATATCTTTATGTGGGCATATGAGTTAACCTTAAGTTTCATGTTACTTTTAAGAGTATCTATTCATACTTGTGCTTACCTCATACTTTAGCTATTGATTCTTTTGATCAAATTTGTGCATCTCTTCTTGAATCAATTAGCTTCTTCCTTAAAGTCTTCTTTTGATGATATCTTCTTGGTTTTTTTTTGGTTGACTTTATGGATACATGTCGTTTACTTGATTCTTGAATATTTTCATGTATGCCTATTTGATATATCTATATATATATATATATATATATATATATTTTATTTTATTATATATATATATATATATATATATATATATATATATATATATATATAGTTTTATCTTTGTGATTCCAACTATTGATATATATTTATTCAATGCTTTTAAGTTGGAATGTTGAGAGAAAATGTTTATTAGTGTCTCGTTCATGACTTTTATGGAAGTTCTTTTAAGGATTGCATGGTTTTACTTTACTTGTTAAAATCATCATACTTATTTTGAGTATGTATCTTCTATATATTTATCTCCATAAGTGCATTATGAAAATTTTTGCTTTGAAAATATTCTTAACAATTTTTGATGATAATTATTTCATTATTATTTGGGTATTTACCTTTCTTATACTTAGGGATTTTAGATTTTGATGTTGTTTTAAGATACTGCACATATTCTTTTAAATCTAAATTCTTAAAAGTCAAAAACATTTTGGGAACAAGCCGACATGGTCCTTCTGTCATACATGTGTAAATAACCTGAAGTGACACGGTGTACTAGTCTTTGGACTACCGCTAGCTGGGAACCGACCCTTATAGTTAACCCAAAGTGATCAATACTTTATAAACTTAAGATTTATTAAGGTCTACTTGCAACCATTATCTAGTTCTAGATCCCCTAAGTTCCAGAATACATCATCATATCTAGCCCTATATTTTGAGCTATAAATATTTTATTATTATTGCCCAAATATGTTTTTGTAGCACATGAGAATACATGTAATTGATATATCATACTTCTCATGTCTTTAGCTACTATGGTTTGAGATTTTGCGTTGAGATTTTCTATTTCTAGAGAATACACTTTCATAATGGCTATAATTTTACATTATCTAGATCAATCTATTATTTTATTATCTTGGGTTAATCTCAATACTTGACAAAGAGATTTGTTCTATTGTGTTTTCATGAACATCTCTTTTGTCCTTTACTTGATGAGAGTCTAATTCATTTACTTGCTATCTTATACTCTTATCCTTGCTTAATAAAGAGTATATAAATCATTTTGATCATTCAAAATGTATTACCTGTATTGTGAACTCTATGCTTAAGCATGTATCTTTAGTGTTAGTGACTTAAGATTTAATCAGCATATTTATCTTGTTAATGTCCTACCATATTAATCTTAATTAGTTATGTAGCTTGCCTATTTATGATGTATTGTTAAGCTACATACTTTTTGTTCACTTTCACTCATCTAGCTATCTTCTTGAATTTCAATCTATATGTAATATGCTAGTTTACAAAAACATGATTTATGAATTTTCTTGATGAGATTTGTATTCTATTTTAGATAGATATGTTTGGTCTTTAAAATTAGTTTGACAAATTTTTTTAATCCTGTTTCTATTGAGGTTTGTGATTCATCGCTTTAACTTCCTTCCATACTAGTCATTAGTAAGCATCTCTTAAATTTCTCTCATACTTGGAATAAATTTGCAATCATTTAAATAAGATTGACTCTTTTCTATATTTTTCATTGGTTTGTTTATATAGTTTTTAGATGAGATTTATGACGGATCATAATTATTTATTGGTTCACTTTATGAATGATCCTAATGATTGAGTAGTCCTATATTATCTAATTATGTGGTTATCAAGTTAATTTATTACTCTACTTTGACTACTCATGGATCATCACATATGCTCTTTGCTATTTGAACTTCATTGGTTTCTTATTTAGTATTAGCAAGGTTGGATTATTATCCATTGATGGGTACATACATGGTAAAACACACAGTCCATGCAAAGCAATAAATTGGTCGATCATTTCTTAATTAGATAATCATGGACAATGATATTTGAGTTTTATTTTTTTGTATTTTTGAGCTATCTTTGGACTTTTACCATGATTGATTTAATTGACTTTATTTCTTTTCATGATGACCTTCTTCTCGAAAGGTAACATACATTGATATATCATATTTAATTCTTCTATAGGCTAATGTATGTCTCTTTTTATTAAATGTGCTTAATTAAAATATTATTTTGATCATTCATCTTTCGTGACTATTAAGTGGATATCTCTTCTTGACTAAAGATGACATTATTCATTTTATGACATTTTTATAGCCTTATATACATTGAGCAAGGGGAGAAATCAATAGTTGATTTACCCCTAGATCTTGAAGTTATTATTTTTTTGCTATAAGTGCTTTGGAACTAGATACGCATAATTTAAGGGGGAGCAAATAAATTGGTTCAATTCATTTATACCCTTTAATATGTCGCATACCTAGTTAATCATTGACCCATATTTTTATCATTATTTTAGTGATTGAGGTTATGATACTGATATTTTGTGAAAGGTTTATGAAAGTATATGCAATTTTTTTCATCATATTATCTCTCTCTTTTATATAAGTCATCTCGTTAATATTAACTTTCGTATCTTATCTTGATGACTACTGTGCTTTCTTTGATTTGGCTTTCCTTGTATGCTTATTCCTTGTATGCTTAATTGATTTGGCTTTCCTTGTTGAGGACTTACCCAAAATTTATGATTTTATCTATATTGGTAATAGTTTGAGGAGGATCATTCAAGTAGACTGAATTTTTCTTTCTCAAACATTTTTATCCTTTACCTTCATGTTTATCTAAATGGTATTCATATAGCATGATAAGGTAATTGAGTTCAAATGCATGAATTTTGGATAAGCAAATAGATTTGCAAATAATGAGATCATTTTATATCAATTGCTCTATTTTACATTGATCATTCCTTTATTTTGTTCCACCATTTATTTGTGGACAATTGTGACTATCATAGTTTCATTGATCAATGTTTCAAGTTTATTTATTTCAATTGATATCAAGTTTATATATTTTAATATTTAAATTATCTAATCTTTATGGTTTTTGACTGAATTTTTTTCTCAATTGGTATCTTTCTTCTTTGATATCTATTATTTACAATTATCTTATCCCTACGGTTTTTAACTAAATTTTTTTCTCTCTTCCAAAACTAAAGCAATATTTCATATCATACTATATTTTTGGATGTCTTTCTTGGATTTCATGTTGGTAAACTATCTATTGATTATTTTCAAATTCTTTTAGTTTTACCAACTATTTGTGTTTTGACAAGCTATTTTCTATTTGGCACTCTACATTTGGTATGTAGTTTCTATACTTGTCTTTACACACTTCTTCCATTGTTCTTCATTTAGTATATCTTGATAATGATTGTCTATGCCTTCCTTCTTACTTATGCTTGAGTTCGTTTTATGTCTTATTACGGGGAAGCTTTTTTTTATCATGTCAAAGGGGGAGAAATAAGTTTAAGTTAGCACACAATCTTCTAGTAATATGTGTTTATTAGTGATATATGCATCTATCATATCTGTCTTAAACTTAACCGATTTGCCATAATCAAAAAAGGAAAGATTGTTAGCCCAATGATTACATCGTGTTTTTGAATATGGCTAATCAATTAAGTTTAACATAATGATATCACTAATATTCATATACTCACTATCATGTTGCTACTTAAACTTTGCATTATCCTAATTGTCCTGTATCATATTGCCATGGTTGTATCATACTGTAACATATTTTGCTCGCCTAATATGTATTTGTAGACATGCAGTAAGCATGATCAAACATGACCAAACCAGGACATAGGCAATAAAGAATTAATGATGGACCAAAGACGGCGTCATACAAAAAGATTTCTCTGAACCGCCTAGCGACCTATCTGGGGCCTCGCATTGGGGGTTCCGCTGCGCGGTCAGCAGACAGGGGTCGAGGGGGCAACGCCCCCCGTCGGGGGTTCGGGGGCGAAGCCCCGACAGGTATTCAGATTTCCAGATATGTTTATCTTTGGATGACTACTGTCAAGGAAAAAGGCATTTTCAGGTCTGCTCAAATATCAGAAGAAATGCGTCATCAAAGGGCTCTTGGCTTTCCTATTTGTTCCAAGTCAGTAATCTTCAATTTATTGAGTCTAAGAGAATATGTACGTTGATTCGCACTGTGTCATCTCAACCCCTAGACATATCTCTCCAAGCTCTACCATACAAACAGACCAATTCCTAAACCAAGCCCAAGCTCCACCAAGATAAAATAAAGCCCAAAGGCCATTCTGCCACCTAGGAGGCAGAGTTCGGGCCGAACTCTGCCCCCACATAGAGTTCGGGCCAAACTTTGTACCCTGATTTTCAGGAACTGATTTTTAGGGCCTGCTTGGTACAAGCAGTCCAACGTTCAAAAATTTAAATTCTTGGGATAGAATTCGGGCCTAACTCTGCCTTCCCAGAGTAGTATAAATAAGGCTTAATTTCTCTCATTTCATATCATCTTTCTATCTCTCACTTTCAATCATCTAAGCCTTATACTACCTAAGCCTTACTCTTCCAATCTACTAGCCACAAAACATCCTAAGCCCCAAGGTGCTCAAGTGCGATTCAGCTAGAAGTTTTTGTGCAAGAGTTGAAAAGAAAACTCACTTGGACAATTTCAAGTTTCGCCTTAGTGATCTGTCAAGAAGTTGGCGTGCTCTTCTGAGTAAAGGCACGTGGTTGTACACTATTTTGTAAATAGTGGATTTCAATCCTGAGCTAGAGTCCTCAGGCCTGGACTAGTCCTCCGACGAGGAAAACCAGGTTAAAACTGCTGTATCTGCGAATGCTCTTTTGATCTTTATTTACTTCCGCATTTCTCTCTGATTTATTTACTATCTTGGTAGTTGTTTTGTGGAGGTGATATAGAGTTAATTTTTATTTGGTGATTATCGACACAAACTCTATCACCCCCCTCTAGAGTTGCCTACACGTTATTTCACCAACATGTGATATATATATATATATATATATATATATATATATATATATATATATATATATATTAAACAATGGCTAAAGCCTTCATTGAAAAGGATATAGAGAGGTTGGAACCGGAAGATAGCCCAAGTTCCTACAAAATGAGGGGAGAACCCTGAACACAGATTCTAACGATAAACTAGAAAGGAAAGATTTTTTTCTTTTTTCGGAAAACAAAACCGAAAAACAAAACATCACGAAAATTTGAAATTTAAAAAGCATCCAAAACGGGTTAGCCTGGGAGCAGGTACGCAGCCCGTTAAGGGAGGGTGTAGGCTCGCAGCCCAAGGGGCTCTATGCTCGAAGGGGGGCGCACTGCCCGATGAGGGTGCACGGCTCGAGGGTCTCGCCTCCCCCTCTCCCCCCCGCGTGCAGGGGCACCGGCGTTAGAGGCCGAGAGGGACGGAGGGGAGGCCATGTTTGACGGGGGCTCCGACGGGGGAGCCAGCCCAGAGGGGAGGGGTGGCGAATCCGAAGGGGAAGCCGGTGGGGGGTCCGGCGGGGGAGGCCGAGAGGGCGGGGGCCACGGCGGGGGATCCAGCCCGGGGGGGAGAGGGGGCACGACGGAGCTGGCCGGCCTAGGCACGACGGCTAACACCTGGGAGTGGGGGGTCCTCCGGCCTGAGCTGGAGAGAGCGTCGGAGGCCGACGCTGCAAGGCGAGGAAAGGGAGGAGGCGTCGCGGGGAGGGGACGACGGGGACGGTCGGCCGAACAGCACCGGGGGGGCCGGGCGCACCGAGGGCCGCGGCACGGCCACGTGAACCCACAAGGGGGCACGCTACACGAGGAGGGGGGGAGGGGGGGGCCGTCGACGAGGATACCGACGACAGGGGCAACGCCGGAGGGAGGTGGAAGCCGGTGCCGTGGGGGATAGCGAAGGGGGTTGGCCAGCCCAGGGCCGCCGGGGGGCTCAGCCGGGGGGCTGAGGGAGGACGTAGCCGAGTTAGGCCACCACAGGGAGTGGCGGGTGACCTCAGCCGAGAGGGGGACGTCTTCGCGAGGGGACGGCGAGCGGGCGGCGCGCCGGTAGGAGAGAGGCAGGCCAAGTGGAGGTAGGCCCGGCCCCGGCGGAGGGATGGCCGGGGGGCACCAGGGGGGCTGCCGTAGGGGTAGCACCGGGCCTCCTACGCCTAGCCCGACGATGCCGAGGGCGCCGAAGATGGTGACGGAGCCAAGGAGGGTGGAGGGGGGGGAGGGGGGAAGGAGGGGAGGGATGCTCTCGGCGGTGAGGGAAACGCCTGGAAGCGGCCGGCCACCATCCGAGGACGAGGAGGGGGAGGGGGGTCTCGAGGAGCGGAGGATCTCCTTCCAGAGGAAGCCAAGCCCCTATCATCCTTATATATGTGTGTGTATATATATATATATATATATATATATATATATATAGTCCAACTTACCCCATACCCTATTCATGATCCACCCTAACTTAGATAACCCTTTACCTTTATACTCTAGGTAAACCCTTATACCCTAACTATATTGTTATCCCCATTACCTTAACCCAAGGAATTCACATTACCTTAGTTGGATAGGTAAAGTCATTACCTATCCAATACTATCTCAGTTTGTCTAACTCCGATACAAGTTGGTAAACCTTGGTTGATACATTTACCTACTAACCTTAACACCTAACGAATACCAACTCCACATCAACTCAAGCCAGGTGGCCATATGGTCTACAGCCATACACAACAAACAGAGGGGGATTTCCCCTGCTGTTACTGCTACTGCAGCTCTGGTTGCTGCTACCAGAGCAGCCTACTACTGCTGCAAAAATAGCGGATACGAGTGCACTATTGCACTGCATAGCAAGGTAAGGCAATGCCCTGCCTTAAGCAGCTGCTGCTGCAAATGAAATGCTTGCAGTGCATGCTGCACTTGCTAAGGCAAATCAGCCTGCTGCTAAAACCAAAGTTGGCTAAGGCAAGTGCCAATACTCCTGCTGCAGGGCATAGTTGCAAAAGTGCAAGCAGTTGCCTGCTGCTATAGTGTAAGAAATGCAAATGCAACCAAAGCCATTGCAAATGTTATTGCAAGCCAAGGCTAAGGCAAGGCCAAGCAAATATAAGATACTAAGTGCACTGGACATCAGTGTACTCTCACTGACCATTGTGCACCTACTTAGACACTACACTGATACTCTAACTCATGTATCCTAACTGATACATACACTAACTCACTATAACACCCTCACTTCACTGAAATCACCTTGCCACTCAAATAGGACACTCACTCACCAAATACACTGATACATTTAGATACTTCAAGACCAAAGCTAACCGATACTTGGCTCATACTCTCACGGGGACACTTAGATAGATACAGTCAGATCTCTAACTCACTGCTACTCTCTAATTACTCACACACACAGAAATCCCAAAGGCACTCGACTGATACTGACAGATACTTCATTCAGTCACACACAATGTACTTACTGAAAGCCTATACTAACACTAACTGACTGATACCAACTAATCTCCCTGGTCTTCATGGCAGTAACCCCATTCCCTCTCCCTCGAGCACAAAAGGAATTGCCAAGTGGCCTCACTCATGTATCCAACTGAGAGCTCAATCAGTCTTTACTGACTGATATAGAAAATAGGAACTCAATATGGCCCTTGGCCCTTGCCCGACCCCCCTCCACACTGTCAGTCCAATATTGCCTACTGTTCTCTCTTCGAACTCCCCAACAGTGACCACCCTGCTGCCCAATGCCAGGTCCAAAAAGACATGCCCTCCTCTCACTCTCCATACATTCTAACTGATACTAACTTTACTGATATTTCCATAGTCATATGGCCAAATACCACAGCCATGAGAATAGGCCAATTGGCCTATTCACTGACCAACCCAAGCCAGGGCATTCCCTGCTGCTAGTGAAATGCCCAAAACAGGCTGCCACTAATGCAAGGCACTAGCTAACGCCAAGCCTGAGCCATACTTACACTGTCACTGTGGCAGTCAAAAATTCCCCTCCTCTCTTATTGGTCTGATACCATATAGGCATGCCCTGTCTTTATGACAGTTAGCTATACAAGTCACTAAGGCAGAATACAGTGAGATTCATAAATACATATGAGGTAATATGTCTGTGTTACATAGATAAATACAAGCACTTCATTAATCTGGCATCCTATAATGTATACAATACTCACTGACCGATCAAGACACCAATCACAAATCACTTCAAACAATGCCCCATAGCAACACACACAACCATGCATATATACCCCTCTATAACATATAACACACACACACACACATACACAGATATATATATATATATAGCAGCAGACGCAGGCTCCACTGCCCGAATAGCTACTTCGGAGCCCTAGCAGAAATAGAAGGAGAGGCCTACTTACACGCTTCGGAGGAAGCAGCTGCCCCTACGGAGGAAGCAGCAGCCCCAACCAAAGGCACGTCCGCATAGAAGGATAGCCCAGAGGCCACAACCTCCGAGCAACATAATACCAATATGATGAAGAAAACTGACAAAGAACCCATGGCAATGACCACGAGGTCAGTCGCAAAACTCACAAAACCCCCCCTCCTCAAGACCTCTAATGTTTAACATCCTCTCTTGGAATGTTAGGGGCCTGGCGAACAAAATAACTCTTAGAAGAATCATCAGTCTCAAGAAATCCCATAGGATTGATATTTTAGTGGTCATTGAACCCAAAATCCTACACAAAAAACTCAAATCCGTCCAGCTCCAGCTCCAGCTCGATTTTGCCTCCATTGTAGCCAGCTGTAATGACATTTTGATCCTTTTTTGGCCAACATCAAGTTCGGTACCATCCACGATTCAAGATAGGCACTCTCGTACTGGGTGAAACACCCTACGCTACGGTCCTGCTCACTTTTGTCAACCGTCCACGGCAGCTGCAAAATCCCAGAACGTAAACTGATGTGGGAGTCCGTGAGGAATACCCACCTCAACTTCCCTAATCTCTCGTAGCTTTGAGTGGAAGACTTCAACGCCATCACTTGCAGAGAAGAGCAGCCCGGGGGTAGACCGCCCCCTCAGACGGCCATCAACAACTTTAATAGCTTCATCTTCAATAACCACCTGCCCCCCCTTCAGTTCTCCGGTAACGCATTCACCTGGTGCAACATGCAAGAAGGCCCACGGAGACAATACTCCCGTCTGGAACGCGTCCTGGTCAACACCAAGTGGTCGGATATGGGCCTTACATCTAACCTCTCCCACCTCAATTCTACGGAATCTGATCACTCCCCCCTCCTCCTAGAGATCAGCAACAACACCAACCAAATCAAGAAAGCCTTCCATTTTCTCGACTTCTGGAGCCACCACCCCCAATTCAGGAACACCGTGGCTGCAGTTTGGAACACCTTCGACGCCCCCGACTCCCTCCTCTGGGTGGCAGCTGGACTCAAAGCTACGAGAAAAGTACTCACGGCCTGGAGCAAGATTGCTTTGGCAATATTTTCCAAGCAGTACGAACGGCAGAGGATGACGTCACCCGTGCGGAGATTCTTTACGAGTCTGACAGATCCCCGACGGCCCACCGCTCCTTTAACCTCACCCGAGCGCTTCTTAAATTTCGACTGAAAGTGGAAATAAATTTTTTGAAATAGAAAGCCAGGCTCACTTGGGACACCGAAGGGGACAGAAACTCTTCTTTCTTCTGCTCATGTGTCAAGGGACGCAGACAACAACTCAACCTTCACCAAGTAACCGACAAAAGCAGACTCCTTCTCAAAGACCAACGGAGTACCCAAGTCGCTGCTGCCAACTTCTATTCGAAATTATTTTCCAAAGAAGCCATTGTCAAGGACAATGATTTCCTTGCCAAGATTTCCATCGTGATTGATGAATTCGACAACACCCAGCTGCTCCGGCCCCCTACGGCGGAGGAAGTCAAATCCGCAGTATGGGCCCTGAATGAGAACAGTGCTCCCAGTTCGGACAGATTCTCTAGAGTTTTCTTCAGATCCTTCTGGGACATTATCGAGCCCAACTTTCTTTAGGCGACCACCGCCTTCTTTCAAGGAACGAGATACCCCAGATCGATATCCTGCGCCAACCTTATCCTCATATCCAAGAAGGATAACCCGGAGACATTCAAAGACATTTGCCCAATCAGCTTGTGCACATTCACCAACAAAATCATAACAAAGATCACCGCCAACCGCATGTCTGGACTTCTCCCCAAGATCACTTTCGAGGAACAAAGCGGCTTCGTTGTCAGCCAAAATATTTCAGACAACATCCTGTTGGCCCAGGAGATGATCACATGCATGAAATTCCTGGCTTGGGGTGGAAATATCGCCATCAAGCTAGACATGGAGATAGCATACGACCGATTGGACTGGCAGTTCATGATTTGGGTTTTCAGGCCTTTCGGTTTTATGGAAACTTGGATAGACATCGTGTTCAGATCCATCAACAACTCTTGGTTCTCTACGATCATCAACGGCCAAACAGACGGCTTCGTCAATTCGAGCAGAGGAGTCAGGCAGCATGACCCTCTATCATCCACCATATTTATCATCATCGCTGAAGCGATGAGCAGAAATCTAAATTGGATGGTGGACACCCCCCGTTTCCAACACTTCAATACCACCACCGGATGTCCGATCATCACCCATCCGGCTTACGTCGATGACATCCTCATCTTCTCAGCCAGCATCGTATGGTCCGTGGAGGTGGTTCACAACACCCTTGAGAGATACTCCAGATGCTCGGGCCAACGCATCAACGCTAGTAAGAGCGTCATCTACACCTACCATAAAGCCAACGGGGATCACTCCGCTCTACCCTCAAACATCACCTCCTTCTCGGTAGCGTACCCCCCTCCCCCGTTCTCTTACCTTAGATGCCTGCTGTTGTACAGTAGATCCAACGCTAGGATTTTTGACAGGATGATGAGCAAAATTAGGAAAAAAATCGAATGATGGCACAACGCAATTCTTTCTCCGGGAGGGAAGATGATCCTCATCCAGCACGTCCTCTCTTCCATCTCTATTTACACCTTGGCCACCTGCTCTCCCCTTAAGAAGGTGCTCACTTCCATCGAGACCCTCTTTATCGCATTCTATTGGGGCCACAGCACGGCAAAGACAAGCACCATTGGGCTAGTTGGGACACTATGGCTCACCCGACGGAGGAGGAAGGATTGGAATTCTGCAGATTGTCAAAAATCGTTGACGCCTTCTCCATGAAGTTGTGGTGGAAGCTTCGTACGATCAACTCTCTCTGGGCCTGGTTCATAAAAGCTAGATATTTTTGGCACTCACATCCGTCGACAACAGACTCCAACAACAGATCCTCTACGTCCTTGCGCCACATCCTTCACGGACGATACCTCACCGAGTCCCTCATCTGCCTTCAGCTTGGCTCCGGCGGATCATCCCTCGTCTACGAGCGTTGGCTCGGAGATACCCCCTCTCGCTAGCTACGCATGCTCCTTCCAACAGCGCTATCGAAGACCTATGGAGCAGCGTAAACAGTTGACAATGGGATAGAGTTAGGGAATGGTTAGGAAATGAGGCGACCTCGGGCCTCGTTGCCTCCGGACTAAAGGTCACAAGCGACCCAGGCGCCTTGAAATGGACCCCCACATCCGACGGAACATTCACACTTGCTTCTGCGAGGAAAGTGGTTCGCAGCAACGAAGTGCCTCCCACCATTACAGCCCTTTTATGGCAGTCTTACATACCAAAAAATGGTCGTTCCCTATATGGAGAGCCTTCTGCTGAAACTCCCTATGGACGACGCGCTCACAACCATCGGATTCAGCTTAGTCTCTAGATGTCACTGCTGCTCAGAGCACCAAATGGAGATCGTCAAACATGTTATGTATTCGTAGGACCTTGCCGGCCGGGTATGGACCTACTTCTCATACAGGTATAGACAAGACCTGGTGGAAGGGGGCTTCAACGATCTTCTAGCCAGATAGGGTAAAATATCGCACGGCCACCAGATCGTCGCAGCCGCCTGTATTTGGTTCCTGTGGAAGAATCGCAACAAATTCAAATACGAAGGATGCCAATATAACTTGGACCAACTGATGAGGGAGGCCCTCAGACAGATCCGAAAAATCAACCGATCCTGCAACCACGCCAGGGAGGGATTTTGGGACTCCATGTTCATCTGATTAGTTTTAGGGAGGAGGGCCATTCCTGGCCACCTCCCATTTTCTTTGCCTTTCTCTTTGCCTACCGGCTATTTTGTGCTTACTTGTAAAGGCTTCGGCATTTTGCGCCTATAAATTAATAAATTTGGGTTTTTAAAATTATATATATATATACATATATACACAGACATTAGTGAGATATACTAGGAAATCAATCTAAATGCCTTTCTAAAGAGCAACCTAGTCAACCATAGGCACAAAAATGAGAACAAAAACCAAAATAGCCTATTTGTCATTTTGACAAACACTTGGTGGGCTCTTATCGGATTTTTCAAGGATGGCACAAAAATCCTAAATAAAATACACCAAAATGAAGATTAGAGCCTTACTCTTTTTCCCATGGGTACCCCTAGTCAATGTGAGTGTTCCTACATGTGTCATGCATAAAATAAAGCTCAAACTATGCTAAAATGACAAAGGTTTACCTATTAGGAGATTGATTCCCAATGAAACCCTCTAGGGATGCTCTTGTGTCAAGTTTGACACAATCTCTCTATCCTTTGGACTCCTTCTCATGAGCTCCTTGTTTTCCAAGCTTCTAGCCTTGTTGGATGAAGATTTGGGAAGGTTTTGGAAGAATTTGGAGGCATTTTAATGGTGGAAATGAAAGAAATGGAAGGGGGCTTGAAGAGGTTCTTTGTAGGGTTTTTGGAGGCTTCTAAAGGATAAAGAAGAAGGAGTAAACCCTCTTACCAGCCATGAATGTAGCCCTAAAACCTCTTCTAAAATGTTCAACTTACCCTTCAAGTTGTCATGAATACTCTCTTAAATGAAAGGTTAGTTGTGCTCTATGTGTTGGATTAATTTCTTTTCTAAAAATAGACTTAACATAACTTAAATGAGGCTAGTTGTGTTCATCCTAGGTTATAGGCTCAAGTGGTTATGTCTAGTCT
Organism: Iris pallida; assembly: GCA_029216955.1. Taxonomy (NCBI): domain Eukaryota; kingdom Viridiplantae; phylum Streptophyta; class Magnoliopsida; order Asparagales; family Iridaceae; genus Iris; species Iris pallida. The sequence goes on along the minus strand of JANAVB010044818.1, from coordinate 1,765,055 downwards.
AATTGGGTCCACAAGTCAATGTTCAATTAATAGGCTAAACCAACAATAAATAAAACCTTCATAATCATTAATTTAAATACCTACTCATGCAATATAAATTGAAAAAATTAGCCCTATCTAGGATTGTTGTAGTGACAAGCATCGGCCGAATCTTCAGGAAGATGTTGTCAGCCAACATAACATCCGTGCATTCTCTAGAAGAAGATGACGATCAGACGTTGAAATTCATCAAGGAAGAACCTTGGGCACAATGCCTAGGATCTCTATGGGAATTTCGCTTCGAACACCCACCGAAGATGAAGTCGAACAAATCGTCTTAGGGGATGAATCCTCGCCCAAACCCATCTTCATCAATAAAAGCCTGTCAGGAGAATATCGGGAATCTTTGGTATAACTTATCAAGGAATACATCGACGTCTTCGCCTGGAACTATGAAGATATGCCAGGGTTGGATCCATAAGTCGCAATACACAGACTTAACATCTTACCTAATGCTAAGCCTGTTAAGCAACAACAACGATGCTTCCACCCCAATATCATTAACGCCATTAAAAAAGAAGTGGATAAGCTCATAACAAGTGGGTTCATTCGAGAAGAACAACACCCTGATTAGGTAGCCAACATCGTCTCCGTTACCAAAAAGAACATGAAAATTCGGGTCTGTAAAGACTTTTGGGACCTCAATTCCTCCTATCCGAAGGATGGGTTTCCCCTTTTGATCACCGATGTGATGATCGACAACACATGTGGCTTTGAACACGTGTTTTTCATGGATGGATATTCAGGCTACAACCAAATCAAGATGTTCCTGAACGATGAGAAGCACAAGTCATTCCGAACTTCGAAAAGGATCTACTGTTATACAGTGATGCCCTTCGAATTAAAGAATGTAGGTGCAACATACCAGCGAGCTATGAGCACTATCATCTGCAAGCATCTTCACAAAACAATCAAATGTTATGTTCATGACATCTCTATTAAAAGTCGCTTCCGGAGTGATTACCTGCAAGATCTAAGAATAGTCTTTAATCTCATACGGGCACATCAACTCAAGATGAACCCAGCGAAATCCTTCCTCGAGGTCTCTAGCGGCAAGTTCCTAGGCTTTATCATCATATCAAGGGTATCCACATTGACCTAGAAAAGACTAAGGCTATCCTTGACATGTACCCTCCGAAGAATCTGAAAGAACTTCGAGGCCTATAGGGACGTCTCACATATATTAGAAGATTTTTAGAAAATCATTCTGGATGATGCCAACCCTTCACCAAACTTATGAAGAAAGGAGTTTTCTATATATGGACCAAAGAATGTCAAAAGGCATTCGATGACATCAAGGCTTACCTCACGAACCCTCCGGTCCTGGTAGCGGCAGTGGTGGGTAAACAATTCATGTTCGATGTTCGCACAATAGACCATTCTCTTGGTGCCTTTCTGGCTCAGAACAACGATGTGGGCTATGAACAAGCTATATACTACCTAAGCAGGACGATGATTGGGGCCAAATATTAGTATAACTATGTCGAGAAAGAGTGCCTAGCTTTGGTCTTCGCTATACAGAAAACTCGCCACTACGTAATGGGTCAGACGATCCATGTTATATCCCAAGTCAATCTACTCAGAGTCCTTATGACAAAGCCAAGAGCACTGAACTCTCGATTAGCTACATGGGCAATATTGTTGTCACCGTACGATATAGTTCTTGTCCAATAAAAAGTAGTAAAGGACTAAGCACTGGCCGACTTTCTAGCCGCACACCCGATACCGAAACCATTGAATCTCTACGAGGACATCCTGGACGAGGTGTTAGAATCCAATATCACCAAAGAGAACTCCGTCTAGAGGATGTTCTTGGGCGATGACTCAAGAACAGGCCCTAAGAGTCAGATTGTTGTAGGAGTGGGGCTAGTCTTGGTTTCTCGAGATAACCTGGTCATCCAACGCGCTTATTCCCTCACAGAGCCATGCTCAACAACTTGGCTGAGTACAATGCCTTTATCGTCCGGCTCTAGTTTGTAAGACAACTGGGGGTTGAATACCTCGAGTCATGTGGTAATTTAAAACTTATCGTCAATTGGGTTTGAGGGAAGTATGAAGTCCGTCATGAAGACCTGATTCCCTACAACGAAGTAGCCTATATATTATCTCTACCTTTACCAGGTTTTTCATAGAACATGTGCCTCGACTAGAAAATATGGAGGCCAATGCTCTGGCGGGCCTGGCCACCTCCTTGGCAGCTCTCGTGGAGACCCAAGACTTTGTCACAGTGATTGGCTGGGAACTGGTGTATCCTAAAAATAGCTTATGCATGTGCCTAATCTATGCTACGCAATCAGACACTAATTTGAACATCAGGGACGAGCAATTTTTGTTTATCGACTATGTAGTCTACGAAATCGTCCTGGATGACCGGAAAGAAGTCGTGTCTGTCAAAAGATGCTCCCTTTAATTCTACTATAATATAGCTACCAAGATGGTATATCGTCCTTCATACGAAGGGTTTCTCCTTCGATGTTTATCGAATGAGGAGGCGATCGAAGCTCTCTAGGAAGTCCATGACGGTACCTGTAGAGTTCATCAGCCCGATCCTAAGCTTCAGGATCGACTCTGATACATGGGTTATTACTGGCACACCATGATGATAGACGTCATCAAATATGCCAAGAAATGCCAAACGTGCCAGTTGCATGCTGATTTCATTCATCCACCTTCGGAGTTCCAATACCCTACGGTCGCGTCTTGGCCATTTAAAACCTGGGCTGTAGACATAGTCGGATAAAGTACCCCTCCGTCATCCAGAGGGCTTCGTAATGTCCCTTCCCGCTCAGTTCAATCGGAGGAATCAAAATACCAATGATATTCGGAGTTAGCCATGCGACGACCTGCTTGAAGTCCTGCTCGTCCGAGGCAACTCCTCGCTCAGGTGGGTGGCTTCGGGAAACTTGCCTCAGCTTAGCCTTCACACAAAGAAAATGAAAGTTTTCAACTGCACAAGTAGGCTTGATAATCAAAGAGTTGAATCAATATAGCTAAGGGAATAATCCTAACTTGGGTCGGATTGAGTTGGAATATGGAAAGGTCCTACGGTCGGCTTAGAAGTGTTATACGACGTGCTTTTAAAATGACACTCGGTCCTTCGTCCCACGCCTTGGAAGAAGGAAAGTTGGTCGATGTTGCCACAAAGCTATAAACTTAGCATAAGTCATAGACGTCGCACGTATAAATGCTTGATAAAGCATACAATGTCCCATCATCTAATGCTTGGCACAGGAAAAGTGTCCTACAAGTCTCAATGCACGTTTCTATGGTATAAGGCTTGGCATAGCCTTTGCTCGTCACACGGGTTAAGTTGTTGCATGATTGAGTTAGGCAAAACTTATGTTGGGCTATCGAAGTCATAGCAAGCATTGTTCCACGCTTTCTGTGGTTGTTAAAGTCACACAACCCACAATCTCAAGGCTTATCGTATAAAGTATGACTTGGGTGGTAGTGTCGCATAGAACACAAATTGTTTTAAAGCACGAGCTACGGTTGGTTCGTTGATAAGTTAGCCATGGCCTATGGCACCTAAAGAACACGTTTTGTTCAAGTTAAGTGGGAAGGCTATGAAATAGTCGTTCCCTAGATTTCAAAGAATGGAAAGTTTATTTTACCATTTGTCGCCGAGGCGGTCCCTCATTTGGGAGCCTCCAAAGATGTATTTGCAAAGTATGAGGCGGTCCCTCGGTTGGGAGTCTCATGGTTCTTATACACATTTTGCTAAGCATTGTTTGAGTCATACCACAAATTAGACTATACAATTATGTGAGTCTAGATGTTCTCGTAGGTGCGTGGTCATGGACAACTGTGCACAAGGATTTCTTCCTCGACTGGGATTACGCAGGGGCATCGGGGCCAGATCGACCTGGAGGAAGACGTTATAGCAGTACTGGATTGTACCAGGCTAGTCGAGGGCTTTCTTTGTGACTAGCACCTTTCATTGAAAGACCCGCTGCCTACCCTAGCAATGTCCATGATGGCTTGAATTGTCGATGACTTTCATATAGATTAGTTGGCATGCTGAGCAGCAATCTACACGTACGATGTCGGTCGAATCAAAGAAAGTACAAGCATGATACGTTTGAGTCAAGATGGTATGCATAGTTGTAATACCATTATGGAGCCTATGATTTGGCTATAGCAAGGACATGTGCTTCGACACGAATGTGGCGCCGTATTTGAGTCGTCAACACAAGTTCCACAAGTCGGGATTGAGTCATCTCGAGTTAAGTTAGAAAGGCCGTGAGGCAAAGTTTGGTTAAGTCATTTTGAATTATGAGGCACGGCCTCGATGTCTGAGGCGCGGACCAAGTTGATGACACGACACATATTGTGTCCCAAAGTACGAGTCAAAAAGGCAAGTACGAGTCGACACATTAATATTGTTGGCACGAGATTGGTCTAGAGGCTCAACGACAAGCAAGTTATCGGTGCAATGGCATGGTGATAGTCTAGAGACACAAATAGGCTAAGAGTCTTTGTCCTAAAATTGATCCTAAGGCAAGAATAGAAAGACAATCATAAGGGATTATGTTACACAAAGTAAATGAATGTTTTGGTTTTGTATGGGTGGGCGTGGAGCTCACTCCACCAGTACAGTTGGGTACTGACACCCACACAGTTTCCATGTGCAGGCAGCGGTAGAAGCTCGTTAGCACAGAGCTCACTTAGAAGCATTGAGGCACGGAGTTCCTAAGCATTTCGAGGCGTGTGGTCGCTTGGAGTCAGAACTTATATGGGACATAATGTATGGACATCGCCTATCTGAGGCATCCGTTGGCTCGTCAAATTGTACTGAGAGATGAGAAAGCTGGGTGACTTGTAATCAGAGAAAAGTGAGCTTGAGCGACTTGTAATCTTGGCCTCACTCCACCTTTGTAATCTCTGATTTAGATATCAATAAAGTGCTATTTGTATGACTCGTATTTGTTTTAACTTTTCGGTGGTATTATTCAATGCTTCTACTTGGGACTTCTAGGCGACGACCCCATCGTAAGCTGCTAAAATATGCTGTTTAAAACTCGTATTACATGAGCACAATCTAGGCTCACGCGGCATCATGCCTTAGCGAGGATGATCGGTTCTATGGGACCGGGGCATGACATAATGGTATTATAGCACGACTTTACGTACTTGGACTTTGATTGAATTTTTTAACTCTGATACTGTTTCTGCAAACTCTGATATTATTTTCAAAATCAATATCGTTGGTGCCCTCTCTCTCAATGTCCCACGAGATGTTCATACAATAAGTATATATATATATATATTAAAAAATATTGAGAAGGAAAAATTGGTTTAACAAAGTTAACTTCAAGTAAGCACGGTTGGCTAAGTCAGGCTGGGCATATACACCAAGAATTACGACGACCTTAGCAAAGTTGTACACGTGATTCAATTTGTTTGGACAAGAATGAGTTGGACTTGATTGAGTAAGTGGGATGACTAACGATAAGAGTACCATCAGACGATTTACCATCGATGCGATATAGATGAGGGTGCTTAGAATTTGAGGAATGGTTCAAACGGAGATTCGAAGTAATCGATTGTTAATCGAATGATAGTTTTAAGGATTTATCGAGTAACTTCATCCCTGAGTGGTATATGGATAGCTTCGGGGATGTCAACCGATTGAGGATACGGAGTGCCAATGAGTCTATCAGCAAACGTCACATGTATGCAAAATCTAAGATTGAGTATCAATAAGTAAGTTGTAATCTTGAAGATTTTAACGAGTTGATTCGAATGAATTAGAGACGACGCACATTGGCAGGATTACGTCGAGCACAAAATGCAAAATAATCGAGTATAAAGATTGAATCAAAGAAAAGTTAAAGTGTAACGAACGGATGAGTCGATCGAAGAAATCGATATAAATCGTGTACGAAAAGTTAGCACGATGGGAAGATAGCGTGCATAAAAGGTTTGATTTTAAAGTTACGAAAATCACTCTAAGGATTTAGATAAAACCACTCGATGTCTTGTGTTAGCATAGTGCAATACAATTTTAGAAAATATGTTGCTTGATGACGTGAGATAGACAAATGAACATACGTGATTTTAAGTTTGAACGAATTGAATCACGTAACAAGTTCAAGGGATAATAATCGAATTTTATCTTGAATGTCGGGGAGATTGTGATAATCCAGTTCCGATGATAGCATCAGTTGCACGACTCGGAATTCGTTAAAAATAAAGGTTGTCAGGTTACGTATATCATCGAGGCGTATCAAAGATCGATATGCGGTAACTCGGAGGTACTCTGATTCGTTGAGTGACGATCGTATAAAATGTTACTGTTTCGATGGATGCTATGCTTGGGATTTTGATTGAAATGAATGTTTCGATGAAACAAAAGTATCTTGATTGCTTCAATGATAACCACAATATTGACTCGTGCGAGCGCAACTTCAGCCTCGCATATGCGTCTCACCGAATTAGGGTGATCATTCCACATGAGCGCTGGTATGGTGATTCATTTCCAGTATAGATGATCAAACTTGCAGAAGATCAGGGCGTGGCAACTTGCTTGCTTCGACTTATGGTTTGATGCGAAGGTGAATTCGAGGATTGATTGGACTTGTGATTGACGATGAAGTAAGTTTGAGGATTGAGTAGATCCAATCTGCGTATTAAGAATAAAGTAGTCTAGACTCAAAATAAGAGTTACGCCCCGATGAGGTCGATTATCATGCGGGAGTGTTGGTATAGTGATTTCATGTCCATCGTGGATGATCAGACTTGCATGAGATTAGGGCATGACATATTGTAATACTAAACGACCTTGTGATCGGATGTATGAATTATTTTAAATGAGTTGGGAAGTATGGAATAAGAATTATGGTTTCGTGGTAAATCATGTCGTAGCGTGCTTGACTTGGGAAGAATGGATAGGTGGATTATATCGAATATGTTTGAAGAGATAGACTACGCAAATTGCTAGTTTGCACATGCGATAAGATATATGCAGAAGATTTGGTCGAACAGAACTCACGGTAGGATGGCTTTGCTGAATGACTCAGATCCCTGGGATTGAACACTGTAAGTACCGATAGAAAAAATCTATGCTCGAAGTTTAGAAATCGGAGTGATGCGAGCTTGGTAGAAAACCCCGTATTATCAACTTTGGTTTGACCTTAGGATTGGGGTCGGTGTTGATATTATTGTTTGGGAACTGTGATTCCAATAATGACGTTAACTTTAGCCTAGAGAGATGGCCTAGCGGTTAGGCAAAACGTCCTTGTCTCGAGAGGTAGCATCGGTATGATTGATTATAGTAATTGATTAGATGAATAAAATATGTGGGACTGGACTCACTATTACGAGGCTTGCCTAAAATGCATATATTTTAGGGACATCTTAAATTTGTGCATGATCCAACTAAGTGATACGTTAAATTCAAGTGAGACTAAAGAAACGAGACGGTATCAAGGACTTCGAGATATAGTTGTTCAGGGTAAAAAATAAATAAAGCATGATCATGGCTCAGATTAAAGAAAACGCGTAGGCAAAGTGTGTGCGAGAGTGGTTGGATATTGAATCAAGTGATAAGTCTATGAATGTGTACTCAGTAATACTCAGTAAGTTTCGAGGACAAATTTTTTTCTGAGTGATGTATAATGTAATGTCCCATCCCGCTCAGTTTAACCGGAGGAATCAAAATGCCAACGGCGTTCGGACTTAGCCATGCAATGGCCTACTCGAAGTCCTGCTCGACGGAGGCAATTCCTCGCTCAGGTGGGTGGCTTCGATGAACTTGCCTCAGCTTGGTCTTCACACAAATAAAACAAAAGTTTTCAACTGCAAAAGTAGGCTTGATAATAAAATAGACAAATCCACATAGGTAAGAGAATAATACCAACTTGGGTTGGATTGAGTTGGAATATGGAAGGGTCCGACGGTCGGCTTAGAAGTGTTGTACGACGTGCTTTCAAAACGACACTCGGTCCTTCGTCACGTGGCTTGGGAGAAGGAAAGTTGGTTGATATTGCCACAAAGCTATGAACTTAGCATAAGTCATAGGCATCGCACGTATAAATGCTTGATAAAGCATGTACTGTCCCACCATCTAATGCTTGGCATAGCAAAAGTGTCCCACAAGTCTCAATGCACGTTTCTATGGCGTAAGGCTTGGCATAGCCTTTGCTCGTCCCACGGGTTAAGTTGTTGTACGATTGAGTTAGGCAAGAGTTATGTTGGACTATCGAAGTCATGGCAAGCACTGTCCCATGCTTTCTGTGATTGGTGAAGTCATATAGCCTACGATCTCAAGGCTCGTCATATAAAGTATGACTTGGGCAGTAGTTTTGCATAGAACACAAATTGGTTTAAGGCACGAGCCACGGTTAGTTCGATGAAAAGTTAGCAACGGTTTATGGCATCGAAAGAACCCGTTTTGTTCAAGTTAAGAAGGCTCTGAAATAGTCGTTCCCTAGGTTTCAAATAAAAGAATGTTTATGTGACCGTTTGTCGCCGCGGCGGTCCCTCGTTTGGGAGTCTCCAAAGATGCACGTTTTTCGCAGTATGGTTCTAATGCACGTTTTGCAAAGTATGAGGCGGTCCCACGGTTGGGAGTCACATGGTTCTTATGCACATTTTGCTAAGTATGGTTCGAGTCATACCGTAAATTAGGCCATGCAATTACGTGAGTCTAGATGTTCTCGGAGGTGCGTGGTCATGGACAATTTATGCACAAGGATTTCTTCATCGACTGGAATTACGCTGTAAACCCCCTAAATTTTTACTATGATTTTAATTTTTTAATTTTTTGATTGGTCTTATTGTCGGTATTTTACGTCGAGTACAAACACGTAGGTACAAAGTATATTTTTATACAATGGTTTTATAGTATCAAATTTTTTATATAGAAAATAAGTATATTTTTAAATTATACAAGATAAATATTTTCCTTGTTTAAGCACGAATATATACCATATCGTAGTCAAAACCTTGATTATTTTAAAAAGTCTATTTTTATTAATCTAAGTATAAGTAGTGTTTAGGAGAATATGCACCATGTAAATTTTATTTGCGTGTGAGTACAAGAATTTAATTCTTGTACATTTTTTAAAACCGAATTATAAATTATATATGTAAATGCAAAAAGGTGTTTCAAATATTTAAATATACATATTTATTTTTGGAATTATTTTTTTAATTAATTATAAAAAGTTATTTTAGTTTAATTGTTATACTTTAAATTGTGGTTAGATTTGTTGATTTGATTTAAATAGTTTAATTTAAGGATGAAGATTTATCTATATTGGATTTATTTGGATTTAAACTATATTAAGATTTGATTTTGATTGAATTGATTGGTTTAAATTAAATAAGGAAATTATCTAATGGGGATTTAAATCATTCCTACACCTTATCCAACTAGGAGTTTCTACCCCCTATATATATGAGCGCCTCCATATGCTTTTCTTCACAAACTAATTCCACAAATATTTCCACAAAAGTGCGTGCACCGTGTCCATGTCCAAACTCCATCGTGTCAGCCGTGATGGCCTCGGGTCCGACCCCAGGTGTCTTTCTAATATTTTTTGTCCAATTACAACCCACAGTAAATCTCGTATATGTGTCGGATCCCCCAAAACTAACCAAAAATATTCGAACTCCCCAACCCTCGCGCAGCCTCCTCCGTCCTTGTCCCTTCTCAGGCTACCGCCACATCACGACAGCCCCCTTCTCGGCCATCTCCCGCTCCCTGTCGCATCCAAACCTACTGCTGAATCACCACCACCACCACCACCACCACCACCATCATCACCATTGCCACCCATTACACGCCCGCCATCGCAGCCGTCCCCACAGCCACCACTCGCTTCACTGCCACGACCCACTGTCTAAACTACCGGCCCAACCGCACAAAACCATCACCACCATCAGACCAGCCGCCCTGTCCCCCAAAATTTGGCCATCACTACCGCCCGGACCTTCTTGTTCATGACAGATCCACGCATACCGTCACCATCTCCACCACCTCCCTAAACCCCAGAACCATCGTTGCCACCCAAATTCTCAGCACCACCGCGCTCCGCCTCCACCGGATCTTCACCTCCGCTTCCGTCTCGACTTCCTCCCTCCTCTGACCACACGTTATCGTCGTCACCATCTCGCCATCGTCGATGACTCGAAACTCTGTCAGCGACCACCTCGCACCGCCGTATCCAAGATCTGACCACCACCGTCAGATCTGCGCCCCGGTGACCATCGTGGCCAGCCAACCCCGGCACATAAGCGTCGTTGAACCTCCAGACGTGATCCCTCCTCGCCATGAAAACTGTGTCGTAGTGCCGTCGAGCCACACTACTGCACCAGCTACTGTCCGTCTCCTTGGTAAGCCCACCTTTCTCTCCGGCCCCTCTCCCTCAACCGCTCCCTTTCTCTATTTTCCTTACAAACCCCTCCCCTCTCCTTTTAGTTCATTCATTAAAGTCTTCTAATGCTCTTCCTCGAAAGAGGAGAGCATCTGCTGATTGTATACATTATTAATAATAAATATTATTATTTAGTTGTTGAAAAATGTATACTTTAACACCAGTGTAAGTTTACTAAGGATCATTATCAATAAATTTATAGTATATATATAAGTATTTGCAAAATTGATTAATATTAATATTATTAATATTATTTTATTATTATTATTATTATTTATTTACCGTTATTAATATTAATTATAATGGTATTTTGTTAGTAATTATCATTATTATTTTTATTGGTTCCAATAATACCTATATTGTTATTTTGTTCTCAATGTATTGAAATATTTCTAATATATTGACGTTATTTTTGTCTAAAAAGATTTTCATCATACTCACCTAAAAATACTTTGACCATAAAAATGTGGATTCAAAATTTTCTTGGTATTTCTCATATATTTTTTTAACTAATATGGTTTCTATCTCAAAATAGTATTTTTACAAACCTAGAGTTTTACCTAAAATTAGTTTTAAACAATTCTTCCAAGAATATTTATCTACAAATACTTCTACTAAAAATATAGTTTGCCTAGAAAACCTATTTTTAACAAAAATAGAGTTTTGCCTGAAAGCAAGTTTTATATATTTCAAATTTTTGGTCTAAAAACTATTTTAACTAGTATAACTATTTTTATTTATTTATTTTCTTCTTTTTCGAGTATTATAAATATTTTCAAAAATTATATATATATTATTTATCTAATTACCATTGATTATCCTCATGCCCTCGACTAGTCCCATTTATTTCCTATTCCTTCGCCAATTCTATCCTTCCTCCTATCAACCCTAACTAATTCGACCTTTCTGGACCCAATGGAACAATCCGTGCCATCATTGGAGTCCGTCTTGCGTAGTTGTATCGCCTAAGCCATATGTTGTGCTACTATGAGCATCGTACTGTTACGCTCTGATTCGGGGAATCGCTCGCTTTGCTTCGATACACGTCGAATCGATCGTCCTCGCTAAGGCATGATACCGTACAAGTCTAGAGTTGCACTTGTACAAGGCTAGAACATGTACATTTATATCATTTCAAAACATTTGAAAATATGCTACAATTGCGAAAACATTGAGTAACCAGAATAGGAAGAAAAATATTCATTTTATTGATGATTGCAGTCAGAATACAACTTTTCTCGATAATATTTGAAATGTCTTTTCGGCTACATTGATTAATGAAAAGAAGTACAACTGATAGGCTGCCATGAAATAATTTCCCGTTCCATACATCATGCCCCTTTAGTACTTTGAAATATAAGCAGCCATCTTTGAAAACTCTGCAATACTTTGTGCATCTTTAGGGAAAAACAACTTGAAAGGAAACAACAGTTCAAAAAACTTTAATTGCGATGTGCGCCTGAGCCTCCTCCAGTACCTGTGGAGGAGGGGTCAGCATATTATAACAATGCGCTGGTGAGCCCCGTTGGCCCACTCAGCTAAACCAATATTTTATTAATGACAAGCATTTTAATATATGAGATCATTATGGAACAGGCAATATTCGAGGCAATATGATATTGCATAAAAATAATAATTACTTTACCATTGGCCGAATCCAGTTATTCTGTATAAAATTACAGGATAATAACAGTACTTACCGCCCTCCACAAAATATTGATTAGCATACATCCCCACATTATGACCACTGGTGTTGTTAAACCATATGGACTCTTTTCATTCATTTGCATTTGGGACTTTAAGGTAATGAGATGACATCACAGTAGGGAGCTAGCCTCTATGATGCCTCGCATTACTCATGCTCCCAAAGCACTTCATTATTTTCTCCTAGGCCGAATCGGTCCTGTAACACCCACTTTTCTAAAATGAGGGTAATTTTGAACTTTTGTAAAAGTTTATTATTTAATAATAGGATTTATGATTTATGGAAAATTTTAATTAATTTAATACTATTTAAAATTGGTGAATTATAATTTTGATGTGTTAGCTAGTGAACCCTAGAACTGTTGAGCCTAGAGACTAACCATGACCATGGGAACCTAACAATGTGATTAGAATGACTATTTACAACTTTTTAGGCTAAGGGTATTTTGGTCATTTTGTGACTTTTGAATTATTTAGGATTTTAATTAATTGGTAAATTTTAGATTATTTTAATAATATTTAAATTGATGTATTATAATTTTGGTTATTTTTTGTATTTTAATATTTTGGGAAAAATTTATATTTTTAATATTGTTTTTATTGGATTTGTTTAGTCGGATTTGAGTTTCGTCTCGTTTCGACTTGTATTGTGACCCGGGTAGCTTAAACTCTAGATGGGACCCAATATTAAGTTAAGAATGGCCCAAAAAATCTAACATTTAAGTTAGTTAATTAACTAATTTTTATTATGTTAGAATGGTTAAGTTAGAGACTCAAAACTAGATCATTTTGACCCCAAACTTGAACCTAGTCTAGACTTAACCATATGAGACTAGAGAGGGGCAATTAGGACATTTCCTATTAGCCCTAATGGACACTTTATGGCAGCCACCTTTAGGGGAGAATGATTCATTTCATTCATTACAATCTTGCCTCTTTTATTTTCCTTTTGTTCTTTCCTAATTTTAGAGAGCATTCCCATTGATTTGATCTCCAAATCAAATCATTCCTTCACCAAACCTTCCCTCAATCATTCCCATTCTCCAAGGGAAGGGTGCTACCAAGGATTGGAAGAGGAGTGCAAGGAGGGGTGTCCACTTTGAGGGATCTTTGCATCGGAGCTGTGTCCTAAAGAATTTTATTGGGATTCCACTCCCAATAGGTAAAACCTATCCTCTAAATCGATTTTCTTTGCATATAAATTAGTTTTGAATCTGTAGGATCCATCCTCATGCATGTGTCCCATTTAGATTCAAATTTGAGGCCATTTGGAGCTCTCTTGAGGATTTTAGATATGTCTTGTGTCCTACTTTGATAGATCCCAAATTAGGACACCCCATGTGTGTGTATGTATGATAATAGTTTAAATAGATATTTAAATTCAGTTTTAGAATGGTTAGAGAGTGGATTGATCTTAGTTATGATGGTTAGAATGAGTTTCATTTGGATACCTATGTTGGTATCCAAGTATCTTGGCCAACCCAAATTCGTCATAATTTTTATCAACATTTTTATTAACCAAAGCAACTTAGAAATGTCATAACTTTTAGCTTAGAACTCCGATTTATCTTTTATTTTTTTAAAAGAACCGTATCGAAGTTACCGTTCCAAATATATATTTTAATAAGCAAAATTCGTTCTGAAACTTTCTGTAAAATTATTTAAGTGTCAGCTGTACAAAAGACGAACGTGTTTCGGTGTTTTTACGATTCCGGGAGTTTTCGGACACGAAAATGCGATCCGTTTAAAGTTTTGGAAATCTAACACAAAGGACTATGACATACTTTAATCCTAGAATTTAGTGAAAGCCCAATTGGTACAGTATTGATTTTAAGTAAGAGAGTGACTATACGACATAGGCATTTTGTGTAACCTATGAGCCTATATAGTATGGATATTAAATAAATGTAGAATATGTAATGCATGATATGTTAGATGAATGAAATAATATATATATATATATGATATGTATCCTCTTTACATTAATATATATATATATATATATATATATATATATATATATATATATATATATATATATATATATATATATGGTTGAATGCAAGCATGTAGGAATGAAATCAATGTAATGTATGTAAGCAATGCATAAATACATGAATGAAAGAATGATATACAATGTATGCATAAAAGTATATAATGAATGCTAGATATGAATACAAGGTATACATGTAATGATAGATATGAATGCATAATATATACATAATGTAATACAATATATAATGATAGCATGTATGGTAATGTAGAATATATGATGCAAACATTTATATGTCCACTGTTTTCCTTTTTTCTTACATTTTTCCTTCCCTTCCCATTCCATTTTAGTTTTCCCTCTTCTAATTTTCCATGTTGTATACAATGTATATAATGTATAGATACATGTATTTATGTAATATGCATGAATGACATGTATGTAATAAAAATAAGTATATGTATGCAATTTAATGATATGTGAATGTAATATAATGTAAAATATGCATATATGAATATAATGTATGCAAGTATATAATGTAATCAAATATGTATGTATGCATCTATATATGTATGTATAGGTGCATAAATGAATGCAAGTATGCATATATGATATGTATGTAGGCATGTATGCAATGTATACATGATATATATATATATATATATATATATATATATATATATATATATATATATATATATATGCATGTATGCAATGTAAGCATGTATGAATGTATACATGTATGTTGTGTATCCATGTATGTGTGGATACATGAATCAAGTATGTATATAGTGATAACATGAATGAATGAATGTATAAATACATGAATGAATGTCATATATGAATAAATGAATGAATCAAAGGTATAAGTAAAATATAATGCATTGTAATGAATGTTAACATATATAATGTATAAAAGTATATATGTAAATGTGCATGAATATATATATCTATATAACTATCTAAATATGAATGATGTAACATATGCCTATATATATAAATATGTATGTAATGTGGATATGCATATATGTATGAAGATATGTATTTATATGTAGTATCTATTTTATATTATGCATTATTGTGGTTCGCATTGCCTTGTGATTGTGTGAGTGCTAGCTTAGTCTTTGTTAGGCCTAGTGAGACTTGTTAGACATGTTTGGGCTAGGACTTGACCTAGTTGACCTAGTTTGACTAGTGTGGTTGACTAAAGTTGACCAAGTGTTGACTTTAGTCTAGTTTGATCTAGACAGCATGCAGATGCATTGTACATTTTATTTATCATCCCTCGTATACATCTTGACTTGTGTTGCTCTAACTAGGAGTCAGGTACCTCATCTCGGACAGTACATTTATTACAGTTATTCAGATACCAGGCGAGTATATTCTCTGATCTTTTCATACCTGTCTAGACTATATTCTTGCTCTAGATTACTTTACTTGATGCTGACACGTATCTTCACGGATCAGTACTATATGGATCCTTTTCTGAGATGTTATCCCTCTACGGGTGCATCGGATATTTCATGTTCATGTACTTTATCATGTGCATCAGGTACTCCTTGTACTCGTACTAGTTCATGTATTTACATGTTCTCATGTGCTTTCATGTGCTATCATGTACCTCATGTACTACTCATTACATGAGTTTACGTATCTTTAGCTGTATTCATGTGCCAATAACGTAACTTGAATGGATCCTTGTGTATTGATTAGGGCGGGGTGAGTAGAATTGGTTATGTGATCATTATCTCCAGTAGGTATTCATGTGCCTCTTAGTGTATTCATGTGCTTCTTAGTTGTATTCATGTGCCCCTAAGCCGTTTACATAACCATATTGTACTCTAAATCACTTAGCCACTGACAGTCTTTACCTATCATGTATTTACTTTTAGTTACAAATATCTTCTGTTTTCCTGTACTTCCTTTTCAGCATTTCCTGTATTTTACTCTATTGTATGCTTTATACTCCTAACCTGTTATGAACTGTTTTGAGAGATATGTGCTCATTCCCGTCCTGATTGGACCTATTGAAAATTTTACAGAGGACGAAGAGGAGGCCTGCTTAGATACTTCTATGGGACAGCCTTAGAGGACACTTGCGATTCGGACTTCCAGTCGGATCCCTTAGCTGTAGAGACTGTTGCACCATAGATATCTTTTTCTTATTTCATTGTATTGGAAATTTGAGTTGTTTATTTGGATCTGTATTATTTCTGGTTGTCAGTGGAGTTTATCATAGACACTTAGCTTTCTCTCTATTTGTATTTCCTGTGGATTTGGATCTTGCATCTTTTATATCATTATATCTTATCGTATTCTACCTTAGATGTGATTGAGATATATTCTGTTATGTCACCCCCATTCGGGGAGTATAACTGTTTATTACATTAAACTGTTAGATGTTGTGAAAGGACAGCGTTCTACTGCCGACACTGCGGCGTAGGCTGGACGTACCCACGTCTCGTGCCCTTACTCTAGGGTGCGGGTCGTGACACGTTTTAGTGGTGGCCCATGCAGGTCGAGTTTGTGTAGTGGTATTCGAACTAGAGTATCACTACAGCCTGCAGTAGGATTAGGATATTTTTGAAGGTACTCAATCACAGTTAGAATTCCTTGAGAGATTCCTGGGATGACTCTTGAGAATCTTATTTAAACTTCAATTTTGTCACGACCCGCACCCACTGTGAGGGTACGAGAACGTAACAACGCCCAACCTACGTCGCAGTGTCGGCGGTAGAACGCTGTCCTAGGTCAATCATCTAACAATATAAAGGTACCTGTATAGTATATACACTCCGAATGGAGGTGACATAGCAATATACAGTCTCAATCACAACTAAAGCAGAATGAAAGATAGGAAGATAGATAGATAAATACTGGAATGAAGGAAAAACCACATAAATACAACCAGAGAGTCTAAGTGTCTACTGACATAACAAATCAGAACATCCAGCTCAATACAAGACTCTAACACTGAAATAAAAGAATATATACAATCTAGATCTCAAATGACAGAAATAGAAAACCTAGACTAGGGAGCCTCAGTCTCTAAGCTAGTGGATCAGGCTGGAAATCTGGGTCACACATGGCATCTACAGCTGCCCCATAGTAGGTGTCTACGCAGGCCTCCTCCTCATCCTCTGTAATATTTTCAACATGTCCAGTCAGGACGGGAGCGAGCACAAAACATCTCACGCAGTTCATATCGAGTTAGGAAATATAAAGCATGCAATAGAGTAAAGTACATGAAACGCTGAAAGAAGAAGATATATGAAAACAGTAGAGATTTGATAACAGGAAATATCTAAATATGATAAGTAAGAACTGTAAGGAACATGTGATTTTAGAGCACAATATGGTTATGTAAACGGGTTAGGTTATACAATAAAATGGGACTCCTTTGTACGTGGGTGTACAATGGACATATACAATTTCTTATACAATACGATTGATCACATAACCATTTCTACTCCCCTCCCCAATCAATACACAAGGATCCAATTCAGTTACGTTACCTTTATACAATGGCTTGTACAATGACTTGTACAATGGATTGTATAGTGGCTTGTACAATGGCTCAATGTGATACTGAGAGTACAATATGCACAATGAGTGTACAATGATAAGGGTATTCAATAAATACAATATGTAAGTGAAACGCACATCACAATATGTACTTAGTGAATACAAAGAGATAACATCTCAGAAGAAGATCCATATAGTACCAATCCGTGATAAAGATCGTGTCAGCATCAAGTACAGCAATCTAGAGCAAGAATGTAAATCCATACAAGTATGAAACGGTCAGAGAATGTACTCGCCTGATAGCCTGAGTGTCTGAAGAGAATATACTGTCCGAGGAGTAGTGTCTGTCTCCTATAGAACAGCACAAGTCACAACAAGTCCAGAATAGTAAAATGGAGTCCTACTATGCATTCTACATGATTCTAGGTCAATCTAGGCCAAAGTCAACTCTTGGTCAACTCTGGTCAACCCTAGAAGTCAAACTAGGTCAACCAAGTCTAACTAGGCTATACTAAGTCTAATACTGTAGTACAAGCCCTATCTAGTCTCACCAGGCTATACCAAACTACCTAGGCCTATTCTAACACAAGTGAATACATAACCTATATATAGTAAATACCCAAGTTATATGGCATAAACATATACTAGTATAACCCATACCCCCATGTGTGTACTAACATATGGCAACCCCAATCATTACACAATATACATATATCTATATATAAAACCACACTCATATATATAGGAGCATATATGTCACAAAGCATATATTAACTTACATATATATAATACATTGCATTACAATATATATAGTCCTATAATAGACTGCACATGAGATAGGCATATAGGGAGAGCATGAGAGAGAGAATATGTGTGAATGTGGGTGCTTGTGTGTGTGTAACCTCTGGAACATAGTGTGGCAGGAATAACATAGTGTATATGTGTGTGTTCACATGAGTGAGCGAAAAAGAGTGGAAGGGTGAAAATGCAGGGATAAACAGGGAAGAAGGTAAGCCTAGGCTGTGTATAGGAGTGATGAGGTAGTGAAATATGGGTGCATAGACAGGTAAACCAAGTGCAGGAAATACACTCAGTGAAACAGTGTACCAATGTCAATATGTGTGCAAAAATTACTCAAAACAATGAAGGAAACAACAGGAAGGGAAAAAAAAATCAGTACAACATTTTAAAAACAGTCAATGTATCATGAAAACTGGAAGACATGGACCCATTCTCAGGTTTGTACAAAACTGGAAACTTAACTCAGGTTTAACTCATATAGGAAAGTAAAAACAACAGTTAACCCTCAACTGAATTCTCAGGTTTGATGTGTAAACTGGAACTAAGTATTAGCTAAGCAAAAGGGAAAGCATTGAATCCCAGGTTTTTGCAAAAATAGTGCACACCAAGGCTGACATATAAACTAATGTTAATAGAACATGTTCTCAGTTAAGAAGAAAAGGAAAGAGAAAATCAATTCATTGTTCCCCCCTTCCAACTCAGTTTTCAAGTATAACCCAACAATCACAGATTTTGTATCTAGAAGCTCAGTTGACATAAAACAATTTAAAACTTGAAACCATAACATAATGTATATCATTCAAAACCTTATCAAGAATCAAAACTGGACTTAACAGTGTAGAGTTGAATATCAAAGCAGTGTCATGTGTTCGACATTTAAGAACAGCAGTGCTTTGATCTTAACCCAAAATGACAGATTCAAACCCCATCAATTAAAATCCAAAAATCACCAATCAACACAAAAATTGAACTATAGTTAGACAACAAATAGGAGAACAAGTCTAGGAACTAAAACCAAACATTTAACAGTGATTTAGAGGGTTTAACAGTTGACAGGTTCAAGTTTACAAAACTGGAAACACAAGAACTGATACATGAGTTCAACATCTGCCAATGGATTAAAACCTAATAAAACGTAACAAAAATTCAATTTAAAGAGTAGGTAATGCATACACACAACATAAAGGTGTCCCCCATCCTGTTCGTGTCTACCAGGATAGAAACAAACGTGTCCAGGCAACCAGGATACAAAATCAGTGCTCAGTGAGGTATTCTTCGTGCACGTGTGCACGCGTGTCGTGCACACGACACAGCACGTGGTAGGCCACGTGCTCCTGTACCTAAATACCCCTATACTAGGGCTAGGTCTAGGTCGACCTGCCCTGAGTCCTCGTGTCCGCGTGTCCAACTTATAAAACCGTATCAGTGACAAAAACCCACACTGCACAGAACAGTGCAAAACCCGTGCATCGAGGATTCCTCACTCGATACGCCATGTGGGCCCACGAAACTTGACACGTGGCGTGTCAGTCACTGCCCCTAGTGGCGTGTCAAGTTTCGTGTCAAACAAATATGTGTCGTGTCCAGTGCAGCCCCCGCACAGCAGGACAGTGCAGCCCCAGAGCGCGCGGTGTGTGCGCACGTGTCCACACCACAAAATTGACACAGAACGACACGAAAACTAAGACACAAGGACAGGAACCTATAAACCAGATCAAAATCATATTTTCTATTCAAAAACATTGGACAAACCCGATCGAAATGCCCTTTGAGGCATTTCGACAAACAGTCTGTCCTAGCTTCTGAAACGTGTCCAGAACGGACACGAAACCACTGACACTCGACACAAAAACTATCCAGACCTTAGGGGGACCCTTAGGGCTTCCTATTGGTGAAGACAAAATGAAAATCCATGAAGAAATGGAAAAGTTAACTATTGATGAACAATGGGTGAAAAATCCCCAAATGGAATGATTTCCACAACCACCCAAATCTCACAAATTGTTGTTTCCTTGCAAACAATCAATAACAATAGCAAGAATATAGATATTAGGATCTAATGCAACTAGTTTGAGAAAAAAAGGACCTAAAATGGATTTATTATGAATTTCTAAAGATGGGAGCTCACCTCTTTCTTCTTGAAATGGATTCCTATGGAAAGGAGGCTAGCCCTAGAAATTAGGAGGGATTTTATAATGGGGTAATCCCTAGGTTGGCTGGACAAAATGTTTGGGTTGCTAATTTGGGCTTTGGGCCAAGTTACAAAGCTAATGAGGATTAAACTAATTAAAGGCTCTAAACCATAAGCCCTGACTTATGACTTTCCTAATCCTTTTGCTAAAATGACTAAACCAAGTCCTAGGCTAGGTTAGACTAGAGTCACTTGACCTAACCATGACCCACTAACTAGGGTTAGCTTCTAGGTAGGTCTACAAAGTCAACACTAGTCAAAAGTCAACCTAGTTCAAACTATCTCAAATAATTCCTAAAAATTCTCATAAATTCAATAAATTCTAATAAATTTAAATAATAATTAATAATCCCAAATAATTCTTAAAATTACAAAAAATGACTAAAATACCCTCAGTCTGGAAATGAACACTAAGCAAGACACCAAATCATAAGTCATAAATTTAAAAAGTTTAAAAATAATTAAATATCACTAAAAATTATAACATGAAATAAATACCATTAAATAATAATTATAATTACAAAATTTCAAAATTACCCTCTTCTGGAAAACTGGGTGTTACAATCCTACCCACCTTAGAAAAATTTCGTCCCAGAAATTAAAATGGCAGTAGTCCTTCTAGGTCAAACACCCCACAATCAGAGTCTCAAACATACCGTCAGATAATCATATGCGTCTGTCCAAAACCATGATACTCAGAATCTCTGTCATGCCAGTGAGCAAGGCTACGATAATCACAGAGTCCTCAACTATGGTATATACCTCTAGAACTATGGTATTTAAAATTTTCGTATTGCCGCGCGCTTGGCAGCGAAAACCTTAAATTCCCACACCCGAGAAATACGTCCATAGTCCGACTATATGTCCTCACTATGCCTGCTAGCATGACCCTAGAGGATTCTAAAATCTCATAATCGAGGCGACCTAGCCCATACGACTTATCTCAGAAGAAAATTAAATCATAACACAAAAACAACAAGACAGAATTGATCAACCAACGGGGAACAGAGAGAATCGAAGTTCAAGGCAGTAATTGTAGAATTTTAATCAAGAACGGAACCTGCAACTAGATCTCCAACGGCCTGAGCATCCTCGGCTGTCATGGCAAAAGCTCGCCCTGGCTGGCCTCCCCTGGCCTGCTGCTGATGCTGTACGAACCTCTCCTGCTGAGTCTGCAATGGTGGTCCCCTCTGCTGCCCTGCCGGAGCCCTAGCTCCTGGTGCTATCTGAGCCAACGGTGTCGGGTTCTGGGGACACTCTCTACGCTGATGCTCTACTGACCCACAAAGTAAACACATACCCAGTCTCTTCCAGCAATCATTCCACCAATGGCCTGGCTTCTTGCAGAAGTTGCACACGGTGTCCTGCTGATACTGCACCTGTCCCTGACCCTGATACTGAATAGGCCTCTGCTGTAGCTGATGTATCTGAGCCCTCGGCTGCTGGTACTGCTGCTGAAACTGTATGCCTGGTATCGGCTGCTGATACTGCTGCTGAAACTGATGCTGAACGTGCGACCTCATGGCCGGTCCTCCGCTGCTGTTGCCCCCAACTGGGTCTCGCCCTCTCTTGAGCCTAAGCTCAAGATCATCCTCAGCCAGTAAAGCTCCTGTCAGAATCTCCTCGAATGTGGCATCCCTGTTGCCCTTGGTCAAGGACTTGACTTCCTTGACCAGACCCTTCCAGAACCTCTGGGCCTTTGCCGCCTCGCTCAAACCCTCCACGAATCTGCTGAGGCGGCTGAACTCCCCAGCGTACTCCTCCACTGACAGGCTCCCTTGAACTAGGCTCTCAAACTGCGACTCTAAAGCTCTGAGCGCTGAATCTGGAAAGAATTTCTTCTTGAAGAAGCCCTTGAACTCCTCCCAAGTCTGTCCGGCTACCCCCACCCTGGGGTCCGACTGATACCAGGTGCGAGCAAGATCTCGCATCTGGCTAGCTGCGGCCTCGATCTGAAGATCTGCTGGAATCCTGGCCAAGCAAAAGATCTCCTCTATATGCTCGATCCACTCATCGGCATATAGGACCCCCTCTGTCCCCAGAAAGTCTCTGGGGCTCATCTTCTGAAACTGCTCGATCCTCGGTGTCTTTGGCTGCTGCACCACTGGTCGGGCTGCAACTGTCGAAATGACCAATACCATGCCTCTGTCCTGTCGAGCCTGCTGTCGGTCCATGAACTGCTGGAAGTACGCGAACATCTGAGCTGCGTCCATGTTTCCTGCAGGCGGCGACTGCTGGAACGGTACCTCTGGAATGACTGGGTCCTGCCTCCAAACTGGTGAAGGCATACCCTCAGCTGCTGCTGCTGCTGAAGTCCCAATATGAGCAGAGGTGGTAGGAGCTGTAGCCTCCCGACCCTGCTGAACTGGCTGAGAGGTAGCAGTCCCCTCTACAATATCTCCATGAATGGCACGATGTGACCGCCATCCTGAAGACAGATCAACAAACAATTGCTGAGAATGAGTCGAAATAGCAAAGGCGGACAGTTATATTCAAGGAGAACAATATCAGCAAGAACTGAGATGGTATGAATTTGATATGAGTTTTTCCTAGTATGATTGAGTACCTTCAAAATATCCTAATCCTATTGCAGGCTGTAGTGATACTCTAGTTTGAATACCACTACATAAACTCGACCTGCATGGGCCACCACTAAAAACGTGTCACGACCCGCACCCACTGTGAGGGTACGAGAACGTAACAACGCCCAGCCTACGCCGCAGTGTCGGTGGTAGAACGCTGTCCTAGGTCAATCATCTAACAATATAAAGGTACCTGTACAGTATATACACTCCGAATGGAGGTGACATAGCAATATACAGTCTCAATCACATCTAAAGCAGAATGAAAGATAGGAAGATAGATAGATAAATACTGGAATGAAGGAAAAACCACATAAATACAACCAGAGAGTCTAAGTGTCTACTGACATAACAAATCAGAACATCCAGCTCAATACAAGACTCTAACACTGAAATGAAAGAATATATACAATCTAGATCTCAAATGACAGAAATAGAAAACCTAGACTAGGGAGCCTCAGTCTCTAAGCTAGTGGATCAGGCTGGAAATCTGGGTCACACATGGCATCTACAGCTGCCCCATAGTAGGTATCTACGCAGGCCTCCTCCTCATCCTCTGTAATATTTTTAACAGGTCCAGTCAGGACGGGAGCGAGCACAAAATATCTCACGCAGTTCATATCGAGTTAGGAAATATAAAGCATGCAATAGAGTAAAGTACATGAAACGCTGAAAGAAGAAGATATATGAAAATAGTAGAGATTTGATAACAGGAAATATCTAAATATGATAAGTAAGAACTGTAAAAAACATATGATTTTAGAGCACAATATGGTTATGTAAACGGGTTAGGTTATACAATAAAATGGGACTCCTTTGTACGTGGGTGTACAATGGACATATACAATTTCTTATACAATACGATTGATCACATAACCATTTCTACTCCCCCTCCCCAATCAATACACAAGGATCCAATTCAGTTACGTTACCTTTATACAATGGCTTGTACAATGACTTGTACAATGGCTTGTACAATGGCTTGTACAATGGCTTGTACAATGGCTCAATGTGATACTGAGAGTACAATATGCACAATGAGTGTACAATGATAAGGGTATTCAATAAATATAATATGTAAGTGAAACGCACATCACAATATGTACTTAGTGAATACTAGGAGATAACATCTCAGAAGAAGATCCATATAGTACCAATCCGTGATAAAGATTGTGTCAGCATCAAGTACAGTAATCTAGAGCAAGAATGTAAATCCATACAAGTATGAAACGGTCAGAGAATGTACTCGCCTAATAGCCTGAGTGTCTGAAGAGAATATACTGTCCGAGGAGTGGTGTCTGTCTCCTATAGAACACCACAAGTCACAACAAGTCCAGAATAGTAAAATGGAGTCCTACTATACATTCTACATGATTCTAGGTCAATCTAGGCCAAAGTCAACTCTTGGTCAACTCTGGTCAACCCTAGAAGTCAAACTAGGTCAACCAAGTCTAACTAGGCTATACTAAATCTAATACTGTAGTACAAGCCCTATCTAGTCTCACCAGGCTATACCAAACTACCTAGGCCTATTCTAACACAAGTGAATACATAACCTATATATAGTAAATACCCAAGTTATATGGCATAAACATATACTAGTATAACCCATACCCCCATGTGTGTACTAACATATGGAACCCCAATCATTACACAATATACATATATCTATATATAAAACCACACTCATATATATAGGAGCATATATGTCACAAAGCATATATTAACTTACATATATATAATACATTGCATTACAATATATATAGTCCTATAATAGACTGCACATGAGATAGGAATATAGGAAGAGCATGAGAGAGAGAATTTGTGTGAATGTGGGTGCTTGTGTGTGTGTGTGTAACCTCTGGAACATAGTGTGGCAGGAATAACATAGTGTATGTGTGTGTGTTCACATGAGTGAGTGAAAAAGAGTGGAAGGGTGAAAATGCAGGGATAAACAGGAAAGAAGGTAAGCCTAGGCTGTGTATAGGAGTGATGAGGTAGTGAAATGTGGGTGCATAGACAGGTAAACCAAGTGCAGGAAATACACTCAGTGAAACAGTGTACCAATGTCAATATGTGTGCAGAAATTACTCAAAACAGTGAAGGAAACAACAGGAAGGGAAAAAAATGAGTACAGCATTTTAAAAACAGTCAATGTATCATGAAAACTGGAAGACATGGACCCATTCTCAGGTTTGTACAAAACTGGAAACTTAACTCAGGTTTAACTCAGATAGGAAAGTAAAAACAACAGTTAACCCTCAACTGAATTCTCAGGTTTGATGTGTAAACTGGAACTAAGTATCAGCTAAGCAAAAGGGAAAGCATTGAATCCCAGGTTTTTGCAAAAAATAGTGCACACCAAGGCTGACATATAAACTAATGTTAATAGAACATGTTCTCGGTTAAGAAGAAAAGGAAAGAGGAAATCAATTCATTGTTTCCCTCCCCTTCCAACTCAGTTTTCAAGTATAACCCAAAAATCACAGATTTTGTATCTAGAAGCTCAGTTGACTTAAAACAATTTAAAACTTGAAACCATAACATAATGTACATCACTCAAAACCTTATCAAGAATCAAAACTGGACTTGACAGTGTAGAGTTGAATGTCAAAGCAGCGTCATGTGTTCGACATTTAAGAACAGCAGTGCATTGATCTTAACCCAAAATGACAGATTCAAACCCCATCAATTAAAATCCAAAAGCTCACCAATCAACACAAAAATTGAACTATAGTTAGACAACAAATAGGAGAACAAGTCTAGGAACTAAAACCAAACATTTAACAGTAATTTAGAGGGTTTAACAGTTGACAGGTTCAAGTTTACAAAACTGGAAACACAAGAACTGATACATGAGTTCAACATCTGCCAATGGAATAAAACCTAATAAAACGTAACAAAAATTCAATTTAAAGAGTAGGTAATGCATACACACAACATAAAGGTGTCCCCCATCCTGTTCGTGTCCACCAGGATGGACACAAACGTGTCCAGGCAACCAGGATACAAAATCAGTGCTCAGTGAGGTATTCCTCGTGCACGTGTGCACGCGTGTCGTGCACACGACTCAGCACGTGGTAGGCCACGTGCTCATGCACCTGAATACCCCTATACTAGGGCTAGGTCTAGGTCGACCTGCCCTGAGTCCTCGTGTCCGCGTGTCCAACTTATAAAACCGTATCAGTGACAAAAACCCACACTGCACAGAACAGTACAAAATCCGTGCGTCGAGGATTCCTCACTCAATACGCCACGTGGGCCCACGAAACTTGACACATGGCGTGTCAGTTACTGCCCCTAGTGGCGTGTCAAGTTTCATGTCAAACAAATGTGTGTCGTGTCCAGTGCGGCCCCCGCACAGCAGGACAGTGCAGCCCCAGCGCGCGCGGTGTGTGCGCGCATGTCCACACCATAAAATTGACACAGAACGACACGAAAACTAAGACACAAGGACAGGAACCTATAAACCAGATCAAAATCATATTTCCTATTCAAAAACATTGGACAAACCCGATCGAAATGCCCTTTGAGGCATTTCGACAAATAGTCTGTCCTAGCTTCTGAAACGTGTCCAGAACGGACACGAAACCACTGACACTCGACACAAAAACTATCCAGACCTTAGGGGGACCCTTAGGGCTTCCTATTGGTGAAGACAAAATGAAAATCCATGGAGAAATGGGAAAGTTACCTATTGATGAACAATGGGTGAAAAATCCCCAAATGGAATGATTTCCACAACCACCCAAATCTCACAAATTGTTGTTTCCCTGCAAAAAAAATCAATAACAACAGCAAGAATATTGATATTAGGATCTAATACAACTAGTTTAAGGGAAAAAGGACCTAAAATGGATTTATTATGAATTTCTAAAGATGGGAGCTCACCTCTTTCTTCTTGAAATGGATTCCTATGGAAAGGAGGCTAGCCCTAGAAATTAGGAGGGATTTTATAATGGGGTAATCCCTAGGTTGGCTGGACAAAATGTTTGGGTTGCTAATTTGGGCTTTGGGCCAAGTTACAAAGCTAATGAGGATTAAACTAATTAAAGGCTCTAAACCATAAGCCATGACTTATGACTTTCCTAATCCTTTTGCTAAAATGACTAAACCAAGTCCTAGGCTAGGTTAGACTAGAGTCACTTGACCTAACCATGACCCACTAACTAGGGTTAGCTTCTAGGTAGGTCTACAAAGTCAACACTAGTCAAAAGTCAACCTAGTTCAAACTATCTCAAATAATTCCTAAAAATTCTCATAAATTCAATAAATTCTAATAAATTTAAATAATAATTAATAATCCCAAATAATTCTTAAAATTACAAAAAATGACTAAAATACCCCTCAGTCTGGAAATAAACACTAGCAAGACACCAAATCATAAGTCATAAATTTAAATAGTTTAAAAATAATTAAATATCACTAAAAATCATAACATGAAATAAATACCATTAAATAATAATTATAATTACAAAATTTCAAAATTATCCTCTTCTGGAAAACTGGGTGTTACAAATTTGAAATCATTTCCCTTGTTTGTTGCTCTCACTCCTTGATTATTGAATTTGATTTTGTTAGATCGTTGTTGATTTTGATATTCCTATCGAGATGAATTTTATGGCCTGAGTTACGATATTTTTTGATAACATATGTTGACGGGAATACAAGAATGGTAAAACGTCTACTTGATTATGGAACCTGTAGTTTATCGCAGCCATATTAGCTGGCATGGCGAAAACATAGGGACCTGACTTCGGATGTACGTATCTTGGTTATGAGATTTGGAATTTTTCGCAGCAATACTAGTCGGCATAGCGAGATTTCCAGATGACATGATTGTAGAGGTGCATACCCCAGTTATGGAATATATCGTTTATCGCAGCCTTGTTTACTGGCATGGCGAGGACTCTGAGTAACATAATTTTGGACATACGCATATGATTATCAGATTGTATCTTAAAAAAGTTTTTAAACATATCATCTCTATCGTACTATTCTGTTGTTATAAATTGTATTCCATCATCAAACAACTTAGGAGTAGGAGTATGAGTAGGAGTAGCTTAGCTGTTATTATAAATCTAGTGTAACTTCTTGCTATAATTTTTTTTTCCTAATACAATGAATCGATGATTTTGCTAGACCTTAACTTGGATTTGATATTATAGCTCTGGTTTCAAAATGGTTCCTTCTTTTAAACAGATAAGCAGAACAGATTTTATTATTATTTTCTTCTTTCCATTATTTCTTGTATTACCTTAAAATATATATATATAGTGGACACAGATGCTTGCCTGACACGTATGCATGCTACACTTGAATACCAACCTATCTAAATGCATATTAATATGTTGATGTTAATTTCTCAAAATTCTAATAATTCTAATATAGGACAGTATCAGTGACTAGTTCTCCGTTTCCCAGATTAATTTCGTAAATTAAATTTAAATTTCATGTTATTAGTTGTTGTTTATATTACTGCACATATATGTTACATACATGTTTCAAGTCTTAAAGAAAATTGGTTGAGTTTGGTTGAGTTTTGTGTTGAATTTGTCAAATCTGAGACTGTGTACATATTAAACCTTTAACCCTGGATTCTAAGTGTTTTAGTTCAATTTGCAGTTTTAAATTGTAATGTTTTGAGCCGTATACATTGTTGTGTGCAGGTATATAATGTTAGGTCTCATACTCTTACATGTTAGGTTGTGGTTGTGGTTGTGGTTGTGGTAAACATTGAGTTGGCTTTGATGTTCGAATTTCTCTAAAATTTTGAAAACTAAATACATGTTAACATTTTTACATTGCTTTCAAATTTGTAGTTCAATTTCAGATCTAATATGTAATGTTGAACTAAACTAAAAGATCGAACCCTTTATTTCAAGTTTTAACCCATGTACACTTGACACTCTACACTAATGTTCACACACTACAAGAAAAAGCATATTTTACGGCAACGTCTTACGGCAACATAAAATGTTGCCATATAACATAGTCATAATACGGCAACATTAATATTGCCTTAATACACAAGTTTGATTATGGCAACAAATAATGTTGCCTATAATTGTCACACTTTATATGGCAATAAGGACTCATGCCATATTTAATGGAAACGTTTATGGCAACAATAATGCGTGCCATATTTAATCGCAATATATTATGGCAAACTGGATTTGTGACATAATATATTACAATCAAATATGGCAATATTTTACATTGCCATAAAATAATTAGTTTATGGAAAAAATGTTGGCCCAAAATATGTAATATATTTTTCATCCATGAACAAAATAAATATGGCAATATTTTACTTGTTTACTTATGGAAACTTTTTTATGTTTAATGATATTAAAAAAAATTTGTGTCTATACATAAGACCGGCAGGAACATAAAAAGTTGAAATATTTTTCCTCCTTTATTATTTTGCCAAATTCTAATTCCTATTCTCTCTCAATCTAGGTCTCTCTTTAAACTTTGGTTCTCTTTACCCCTTCAACATAAATCTCTCTTCCCCTTCTTCAACCTAGGTATTTCTTCAACCTCTATTTCTATTTTGTTATTTTTTCTTTCATTTGTGGATTTCTTTTGGGAACGAGAAGTTTTGGATTTTTGGTTCTGAGCGCCTCCAGTAGAAGGTCTCTGCTGCCATCGAGTCCGAGTGATCGACGACTGATCGGTATGGATAATTATTTAAAATGTTGCTTTATTTTGTGTTCTAATTTTTTGTTAATAAATGCGTTTGATCAAATTGTGAAATTTTTCTCCAATTAAATTACTCCGGAACACACGATGAAAATTTTCTCCTTAGTTTTCTGCATTACTCATGGACCCTAAACCTTCAAATCTTCTATTATCATTTCTTCTAAAAAGATTTAGAGGAAATAAGATTTGATAAAATTTTTGATAATGAGTTTGTAAATATTTTTCTAAATATTAATTAGGTTTGTTTTTGACTTGATTATCATCCTAATAGTTCTACAATATACTATTGAATATTTTACCATATATTCATGAAGATAAAATAAATCTTTTCTTTGTTTAGGATTCGATTCACTAGAATCAGAATATTCTTTTAATTATCTATGGAAGGTTAATATTTTTTTACAGCCATATATGAAAGGTTGAGAACCATATATGTACATAATATTCTTTTAATTATCTATGGAAGATTTTTTTTAGAGCCATCTTTGGAGGTTGAGAACCATATATCCATAGAATATTATTTTAATTATCTATGGAATATTTTTTTTACAGCCACATGTGGAAGGTTGAGAACCATATATGCATGTAATATTATTTTAATTATCTATGGAAGATTATTTTAGAACCACATAATATTCTTTTAGTTAATCTATGGAAGATTTTTTTTTTACAACCATCTATGGAAGGTTGAGAACCATATATGCATGCATGAGAATAAACTTGAAAAATATTTATAATTATGAAATTGTATATATTTCACAAACATATTTTTATAAATGTGAGGTTGTCATTGCAAATAGAACAGTTTTAGGCCAATGAATGAGTTTGGTTGTAAATATATTATTTTCATTAGTTTTTATCCTTAAAATAAAATATTTATACAAGTTTCATATGTTATAACCATTCATATAAAATAAATGAAACATAGGAATTTGCACTAACTTAAAATATTTTTTTATTAACATTTTTTGGTCTATAGGCTAATTTTATTGTTTGTCCATACCAGGGTATATAATGATTGTATAGCTGTGAATCGGTGCACCACAACTGTCAAAGAAATTTTTGCAGACATGTTATATATATGGAGGGAACAAGGAGGCAACAAATTTAAGTTTAAGTTGGGGGTGTCAAGTACCTATTTGAATTTTGAACCTCATATGAAAGAGGAATTGTGCCTCATAATGTTGGATATGATAAGTATGGATTCCTGGCGTAGTTGGTTTTATGTAACATTAATGATGTAGTACTGAATCTACCATATTTAATTAGAAGTTATTTTTTTATTTGAAGTGTACAAATTGAATTATTATCTATATTTAATATTTGGTTAATGATCTACTTAAATTTTGGCAATTAAATTTAGTTGATATTTCAAATATTGGCATCTATTAATTATCATATTTTGTCAATCATGGCAATAAATAGTAAAAATTAATTTTTCAAATATGGAATCCGGCAGTTGTCTTACATTCTCAAACATGACAATAAAGACATGTCTAACGAAGAATTGCCATATGGGATTGCAATATATGGCAATATATAATGCCATATAATACTAGTAGTTTACGACAACAAAATATTGCCATTAAAATAAATATAATATTTTGCAACATAATCTTGCCATTTATGGACGGATGATATATGACAATAATATATTGCCATATATTGTTCAAAATTACGGCAACTAAATATTGCCATTAATAACAATCTTTAAAGGCAACAAAAAGATTTCTTATAAGGCAACAATTAATTGCCGTAAATTAGTTCCCTTATACGGCAATAATTGGAAGAGGTCGTAAATAAGCAATACTGACGCAACCTTTTACGGCACGCTATGGCAACTTTAAATTATTGCCATATTTGAGTTTTATGTGGCAACAATTTTATTATTAACGAAATTTTAAGGTTGCCTTATAATGGATTATTTGTAGTAGTGACAACTGCCATGTAAACTTAACCCTTCATCTCCATGTTATGTTCATAAATCTATATAGATTTATATATATATATAGTTTATGCATACATGTTATAATGTATATAAATACATAATTAAATCTCTACCTCTCTATACATATAGATATACATATATATATATATATGGTTAGCCATGCATGTTATGAGTAAATAGCTTATGCCTTGTAGACTGTTTAACCAATATGCCATGAATAGTATAACTTGATAGCTATTGTTTTGAGACCCAAATCCTCCTATACACTTTCATGTATATTTCACACACACAAGCCTACTATCTAACCATATGAACATGTCCACATACACCCATACACACACTATCCACATAACATTTACATAATGTTAGCTTTTCCCTCTCTAACACTCACTCTTTCTATATATATTATATTGTGATTGGATTCAATGCAATTGACTTTCGTTCCTCAAACTTTTGGTTTTGATTTTTCTTAAATAATACCCCTTTATAGATGATTAGTAGTTATCTTATTTTATTTTTGATAATTACCAGTTTTCATATAGGATGGTAAACTGCCTTACAGCTTTGATGATTGTTGTTTTTATAACTTTTCTAGTTCAATACCCTTGATTGCTTGTATATTTTGATACCCTATGATTGTTTTGGTCTAGTGAGACTAGTATACCTAGATGAGACTTTCATTACCACCGTATGCCATGATCCTGTATGCCGTCCTTTTAAATTGTATGATTGATTAAGTTTTGAAACTTTGATTGTGGGGGTTTGACCTGGAAGGGGTAGGAACATTTTAATTTCGAGGACATAATTTTATAAGGAGGGTAGACTTGTAACACCCACTTTTCTAAAATGAGGGTAATTTTAAACTTTTGTAAAAGTTTATTATTTAATAATAGGATTTATGAATTATAGAAATTTTTAATTAATTTAATACTATTTAAAATTGGTGAATTATAATTTTGATGTGTTAGCTAGTGAACCCTAGAACTGTTGAGCCTAGAGACTAACCATGACCATGGGGACCAAACCATGTGATTAGAAAGACTATTTACAACTTTTTAGGCTAATGGTATTTTGGTCATTTTGTAACTTTTGAATTATTTAGAATTTTGATTAATTGGTGTATTTTAGATTATTTTAATAATATTTAAATTGATGTATTATGATTTTGGTTATTTTTCGTATTTTAATATTTTGGAAAATTTTTATATTTTTAATATTGTTTTTATTGGATTTGTTTAGTCGGGTTTGAGTTTCGTCTCGTTCCGACTTGTATTGTGACCCGGGTAGCTTAAACTCCAGATGGGACCCAATATTAAGTTAGGCATGGCCCACAAAATCCAACATTTAAGTTAGTTAATTAAACTAATTTTTATCATGTTAGAATAGTTAAGTTAGAGACTCAAAACTCGATCATTTTGACCCCAAACTTGAACCTAGTCTAGACTTAACCATATGAGACTAGAGAGGGGCAATTAGAAAATTTTCCATTAGCCCTAATGGACTCTTTATGGCAGCCACCTTTAGGGAAGAATGATTCATTTCATTCATTACAATCTTGCCTCTTTTATTTTTCTTTTGTTCTTCCCTAATTTTAGAGAGCATTCTCATTGATTTGATCTCCAAATCAAATCTTTCCTTCACCAAACCTTCCCTCAATCATTCCCATTCTCCAAGGGAAGGGTGCTACCAAGGATTGGAAGAGGAGTGCAAGAAGGAGTGTCCACTTTGAGGGATCTTCGTATCGGAGCCGTGTCCTAAAGGATTTTATTGGGATTCCACTCCCAATAGGTAAAACCTATCCTCTAAATCGATTTTCTTTGCATATAAATTAGTTTTGAATCTATAGGATCCATCCCCATGCATGTGTCCCATTTAGATTCAAATTTGAGGCCATTTGGAGCTCTCTTGAGGATTTTAGATATGTGTCTTGTGTCCTACTTGATAGATCTCAAATTAGGACACCCCATGTGTGTGTATGTATGATAATAGTTTAAATAGATATTTAAATTCGGTTTTACAATGGTTAGAGAGTGGATTGATCTTAGTTAGGATGGTTAGAATGAGTTTCATTTGGATACCTATGTTGGTATCCAAGTATCTTGGCCAACCCAAATTCGTCATAATTTTTATCCACGTTTTTATTAACCAAAGCAACTTAGAAATATCTTAACTTTTAGCTTAGAACTCCGATTTATCTCCTATTTTTTTTTAAAAGAACCGTATCGAAGTTAGATTTCCAAATATATATTTTAATAGGCCAAATTCGTTCTGAAACGTTCTATAAAATTATTTTTGTGTCAGCTGTACGAAAGACGAACGCGTTTCGGTGTTTTTACGATTCTGGGAGTTTTCGGACACAAAAATGCGATCCGTTTAAAGTTTCGGAAAGCTAACACAAAGAACTACGACATAATTTAATCCTAGAATTTAGTGAAGGCCCAATTGGTACAATATTGATTTTAAGTAAGAGAGTGACTATACGACATAGGCATTTTATGTAACCTATGAGCCTATATAGTATGGATATTAAATAAATGAAGAGTATGTAATGCGTGATATGTTAGATGAATGAAATGATATATATATATATATGATATATATCCTCTTTACATTAATATATATATATATATGGTTGAATGCAAGCATGTAGGAATAAAATCAATGTAATGTATGTAAGCAATGCATAAATGCATGAATGAAAGAATGATATACAATGTATGCATAAAAGTATATAATGAATGCAAGATATGAATGCAAGGTATACATGTAATGATAGATATGAATGCATAATATATACATAATGTAATACAATATATAATGATAGCATGTATGGTAATGTAGAATATATGATGCAAACATTTATATGTCCACTGTTTTCCCTTTTTCTTACATTTTTCCTCCCTTCCCATTCCATTTCAGTTTTTTCTCTTCTAATTTTCCATGTTGTATACAATGTATATAATGTATAGGTACATGTATTTATGTAATATGCATGAATGACATGTATGTAATGAAAATAAGTATATGTATGCAATTTAATGATATGTGAATGTAATATAATGTAAAATATGCATATATGAATATAATGTATGCAAGTATATAATGTAATCAAATATGTATGTATGCATCTATGTATGCATGTATAGGTGCATAAATGAATGCAAGTATGCATATATGATATGTATATAGGCATGTATGCAATGTATACATGATATATATATACATGTATGCAATATAAGCATGTATGAATGTATACATGTATGTTGTGTATCCATGTATGTGTGGATACATGAATCAAGTATGTATATAGTGATAACATGAATGAATGAATGTATAAATGCATGAATGAATGTCATATATGAATGAATGAATGAATCAAAGGTATAAGTAAAATATAGTGCATTATAATGAATGTTAACATATATAATGTATAAAAGTATATATGTAAATGTGCATGAATGTATATATCTATGTAACTATGTAAATATGAATGATGTAACATATGCCCATATATATAAATATGTATGTAATGTGGATATGCATATATGTATGAAGATATGTATTTATATATAGTATCTATTTTATATTATGCATTGTTGTGGTTCACATTGTCTTGTGATTGTGTGAGTGCTAGCTTAGGCTTTGTTAGGCCTAGTGAGACTTGTTAGACTTGTTTGGGCTAGGACTTGACCTAGTTGACCTAGTTTGACTAGTGTGGTTGACTAGAGTTGACCAAGTGTTGACTTTAGTCTAGTTTGACCTAGACAACATGCAGATGCACTGTACATTTTATTTATCATCCCTCGTATACATCTTGACTTGTGTTGCTCTAACTAGGAGTCAGGTACCTCATCTCAGATAGTACATTTACTACAGTTATTCAGATATCAGGCGAGTACATTCTCTGATCTTTTCATACCTGTCTGGACTATATTCTTGCTCTAGATTACTTTACTTGATGCTGACACGTATCTTCACAGATCAGTACTATATGGATCCTTTCCTGAGATGTTATCCCTCTACGGGTGCATCGGGTATTTCATGTTCATATACTTTATCATGTGCATCAGGTACTCCTTGTACTCGTACTAGTTCATGTATTTACATGTTCTCATGTGCTTTTATGTGCTATCATGTACCTCATGTACTACTCATTACATGAGCTCACGTATCTTTAGCTGTATTCATGTGCCAATAACGTAACCTGAATGGATCCTTGTGTATTGATTGGGGCGGGGTGAGTAGAATTGGTTATGTGATCATTATCTCCAGTAGGTATTCATGTGCCTCTTAGTGTATTCATGTGCTTCTTTGTTGTATTCATGTGCCCCTAAGCCATTTACATAACCATATTGTACTCTAAATCACTTAGCCACTTACAGTCTTTATCTATCATGTATTTACTTTCAGTTACAAATATCTCATGTTTTTCTGTACTTCCTTTCCAGCATTTTTTGTATTTTACTCTATTGCATGCTTTATACTCCTAACCTGTTATGAACTGTTTTGAGAGATATGTGCTCGTTCCCGTCCTGATTGGACTTGTTAAAAATTTTACAGAGAACGAGGATGAGGCCTGCTTAGATACTTCTATGGGATAGCCTTAGAGGACACTTGCGATCCGGACTTCCAGTCGGATCCCTTAGCTGTATAGACTGTTGCTCCATAGATATCTTTATCTTATTTCATTGTATTGGAGATTTGAGTTGTTTATTTGGATCTGTATTATTTATGGTTGTCAGTGGAGTTTATCATAGACACTTAGCTTTCTCTCTATTTGTATTTCCTGTGGATTTGGATCTTGCATCTTTTATATCATTCTATCTTATCGTATTCTACCTTAGATGTGATTGAGATATATTCTGTTATATCACCCCCATTCGGAGAGTATAACTGTTTATTACCTTAAACTGTTAGATGTTGTGACCTAGGACAGCGTTCTATCGCCGATACTGCGGCGTAGGCTGGACGTACCCACCTCTCGTGCCCTTACTCTAGGGTGTGGGTCGTGACAGGTCCCGGTGCCCCGGTACCGTTCGAGAAAATTATTGCTCAATCCTTGTATACAAGTTGTCCAAGGTCAGGCGAATGTGTGTCCGACTTGATAAACACAGTGCGCATAGAATATTTGAGATAATCGGCAACATGATCATTCTTAGCATTTCATAACCATCATTCTAGGCATCAATTTATTTCAGTTCAATGTTCAGTTCATTTCAGTACAATCAATTCATTTCAATGTTCGATCTCTAGCTTCTTAGTGGTATTGACTTGTGGTATTAGCAAGTTGATATCGATCAACGAATGTTGCAAGACAATTATTTAGTTGGCTTGAAGGAATAGCGAGAGGGACAATACCACCACAGAGATCCACACTCACCAAATTAGAGAATCGCAGAGAGAGAGGAACACTTGTACGCTTAGCCTTCCGTCACGCATCAGCCTGCAATGGCACCAAAAGTTTGGTTAATACTCCGTCTCGTTATGTTCTCTTCTCTCAGAATTCTCAAGAATGAATGCTATGCAAATCAATAAAAACGGGCAAGAATCAAATCATCGAAAATCCTTCAAAAAAGCATCCATCAAAACCAAGCAACAAAACCAGCAGCAAAACATCCAGAGAAAACTCTTGGACACATTTCAAAAAAAACTAATCCATTAGTTGGAAAGTTTCTTATTCACTTGTCCGTGATCGATTCGATGTCGACGGTAAGTTTCCCCAATACTCGGTTTTGATCGAGTTGATCAAGCCACCAGCCTTACATAGTGAACCGCTAGGAGCGGGGCACTACATAATATACCACTAAGAAAAAGTTTCGTCCTCGAAACTTAAAGCAAAAGTCCTACCTCAAAATTATCAAACAGCGAGGGGTATTTCACCCGCATCTCCTCTTCTAATTCCCACGTCGACTCTTCGACTGCATGCTTCTGCCATAGCACGTTGACTAAAGACACTGTCAGATTCCGCAAAACTTTCTTCTTTCTGTCCAAAATTTGGACAGGCTCTTCAGTATAGGATAGGTTAGTGCTCAGCTGCAACTGATCGAAGTTCACTACGTGACTTGGATCATGCACGTACTTCCGTAGTTAGGATACATGGAAGACATCGTGCACATCAGCCAGAGCCAGAGGTAGTGCAAGTCAATAAGCCACTGAGGCTACCTTCTTCAAAATCTCGAATGGTCTAACGAATCTCGGGCTCAGCTTTCATTTCATCCCAAACTACATCACACCTCGTATGGGTTTGACCTTCAAGAATACCTGATCACCTGCCGCAAATTCCAAAAGTCATCGATGTACATCCGCATAACTCTTCTGTTGACTTTGAGCAACTCTAAGTCTTTCTCGAATTAAGCGAACCCTCTCGACGGCCTATTCCATAAGTTCTGGTCCGAGCACTTGCCGTTCGCCGACTTCATCCCAGCATATCGGTGATCGATATTTTCGTCCATACAAGACTTTATACGTGGCCATCTGGATACTTGCCTGATAAGTGTTGTTATAGGCAAATTCTACCAATTCGAGATGTGAGTCCCAATTTGTCTTCGAATCGAGCACGCACAATCTCAATATATCTTCAAGAATCTGATTTACTCTCTCTGTCTGACCATCAGTCTGCGGATGGTATGTCGTACCAAAATTCAACTTTGTGCCCAATGCTGAGTGCAGACTTATCCAAAATTGTGACAAGAATCGTTCGTCTCTATCCGACACTGTAGAAGCTGGCACCCCATGTAATCGGATAATTTCATTTATGTAGATCTGAGCCAACCGTTCTACGCCCCACGTAACTTTTATTGGAATGAAATGAGCCAACTTGATTAATCTATCCACGATAACCCAAATCACATCATTCCCCTTCTGAGTTCTTGGCAAACCGACTATAAAGTCTATACAGATATTATCCCACTTCCATAGTAAATAGGCAAATTTTGTAGTTCTCCGCCTGGCAGTTGGTATTCGACCTTCACATGCTGACAAGCCAAACATTGTGACACAAATAGGGCCACATCCTTCTTCATACCATGCCACCAAAATGTTGAGCGCAGATCCTTATACATTTTCGTGCTTCCCGGATGCAGGGAATACTTCGTGAAATGTGCCTCGGTCAGTATTTCCTTCCTGAGCTCATCATCCTTAGGAACGCACAGTCTTTCCTTGACACGAATAGTGTCATCTTCAACAGTAAAGTCGGGCACCTTTCCTGCTAGAATCAACTCGCGTATCTTCTGCATAAACAGATCGTCCTTCTGAACAATCTTAATCCTTCCCTGGAGGCTCGGCTCAAGCTGTAACTGAGCCAACTGTACATTCTGCGAACGAATCCTAAATTCGATACCCATCTCTTCAAGATCTCGTAGTACCTCTTTTGCTATTGTTTGTGACCCAACGAATTTTTGACTCAAGGCATCAGCTACTACGTTTTCTTTACCCGACGTGTAAGAAATTGTCAAGTCATAATATTTGATCAATTCTAACCAACGCCGATGCCTCAAATTCAATTCCTTCGACGTGAATATGTACTTCAAGCTTTCGTGATCCGCGAAGATCCTACAGGACACACCATAGAGATAGTGTCGCCACAATTTTAACGCGAACACAATCACCGCCAGTTCTAAGTCATGAGTTGGGTAATTCTTCTCATGTTGTTTGAGTTGTCTCGACGCATAAGATATTGTCTTCCCACATTGCATGAGAACATATTCCAAACCAAGTCCCGATGCGTCACTGTAGATCTGAAATCCCTCAGAGCCTTCTGGAAGTGCTAAAATTGGAGCCGTGACGAGCCGCTGCTTGAGTTCCTGAAAACTACTCACACAGTCGTCAGGCCACTTAAATACGACTCCCTTCTGAATGAGGCGAGTCAAATGCGAAGCGATTCTTGAAAAGTCTTTCATAAACCTACGGTAGTACCCGGCTAAACCAAGGAAACTCCGTATCTCACTAGCTGATGCAGGCTGTTTCCAGTCTATAACTGCCTCAATCTTCTTCGGGTCAACGGCAAAGCCTTCTGCCGAAACAACATGTCCTAGGAACGACACGTTGTTCATCCAAAATTTGCACTTGCTTAGTTTTGCATACAACTGATTGTCCCACAGCGTCTGAAGTACTTCTCTCAAGTGTTTGACATGAGTCTCCTTGTCTTTTGAGTAGATCAAGATGTCATCGATGAACACAGCAAAAAACTTGTCTAAGAACGGTCAAAACACTCTATTCATTAGATCCATAAAGGCTGCTGGAGCATTAGTCAAGTCG
Organism: Iris pallida; assembly: GCA_029216955.1. NCBI lineage: Eukaryota > Viridiplantae > Streptophyta > Magnoliopsida > Asparagales > Iridaceae > Iris > Iris pallida. Next base: position 1,724,932 of record JANAVB010044818.1, on the reverse strand, counting down.
CATGGCATGACCAAAAACTCATAGTGTCCGTATCTCGTACGGAATGCTGACTTAGGGACATCCTCGGGGCTGATCTTCAACTGATGGTATCCTGAATAAAGATCGATTTTAGAAAATATGGTCGCCCCTTGTAGATGATCGAACAGATCATCTATCCTTGGCAAGGGATACTTGTTACAGACGGTTGCCTTATAAAGTTCTCTGTAATCGATGCACAGCCGCATCGTCCCATCATTCTTCTTCACAAACAGCACTGGAGCTCCCCATGGAGATACACTTGGGTGAATGTATCCCCGGTCTAGTAATTCTTGTAGCTTCACCTTTAGTTCCTTTAATTCTGCCGGAGCCATGCTATACGGTGCCTTTGATATTAGGCGAATATCTGGAAATGTATCGATTGTGAATTCAATTTCTCTATCCGGCGGTATTCTAGGTATCTCGTCTGAAAACACGTCAGAGAACTCTGCCACAATTTTGGTCTGATTCGAGCCTACACTCTTCATTCGAGTGTCTTGAACAGAAGCGAGGAATCCTTCACACCATGAGTACAGCATGTGCCTTGCTGTAACTGTCGATATTATTATGGGTCGTTGGAACGCCGAGCCGCACGAGTAACAGAACTCCGTTTCTCCGTGTAGGCAAAACACAACTCTCTTATCCGTACAGTCGATTGTTGCATGATAGGCGCTGAGCCAGTCCATTCCCAAGATGATATCATACTCTTTGATGTTGAGTACAATTGCTTCCAGAGATAAAGTCTTGTATCCAATCTTAATGTAGCCGTCCCTGCAAATCAAAGTTGCAGGCATATCTACTCCCGAAGGAGTGCTAACACACAAAGTTGTCTTTAGTTGAGTCATACAAAATTTATTTTTCATTGCAAAATTAGACGAGATAAAGCAATGAGTAGCACCAGAATCAAAAAGTACTCATGCAGGTGTGCCTTTGTACAGCAACGTACCTGTTATTACATTCTCTGTGGTCTGGGCCTCTGCCTGATTCAAGGCATAAACTCTTGCTTGCACACCTTGTTGTTGATTCGGTGCATTCCCAGTTGGAGCTAGTAAGGCTAGTGGCGCTTGGCCACGATGCTGGTTGTTATATTGGCCCCGGTTCTGATTGTTGTTATGCCTACTATACTGATTGTTGTTATGTCCACGAGAAGGATACTGATTCCCTCCTCTATTTCTGTAGTCAACTTCCTTATGGCCCTATTCCCCACATTTGAAATATTTAACCCGACAATATTCAGATCGATGTCCCTAACGGTTGCATGCTTTACAACGCTCCGCATGTTGAGACCCCCTATTGTCTCCCGTATTGTAACACCCAGTTTTCCAGATGAGGGTAATTTTAAAATTTTGTAATTATAATTATTACTTATTGATATTTATTTTATATTATGATTTTTGGTGATTTTTAATCATTTCTAAACTATTTAAAAACTATGACTTGTGATTTGGTGTTTTGCTAGTGTAACCCTAGAGATAGTGATCTAGAGCCTAGCTATGTGATTAGGGTATTTCATTTATCATTTTTAGCTTGAGGGTATTTTTATCATTTTTGGGTTTATTTGATTTTAATATTATTTATTTGAATTTAAGGAAATTTTTAGGAATTATTTTGGATGATGGTTGACTAGGTTGACTTTGACTAGCATTGACTTTGGTAGACTAGTCTAGAAGCTAACCCTAGTTGCGACTGCCTTGGTTAGGTTAAGTAACCCTAGTCTAACTAGAGTTAACCATGATTTAGTCTTTTAGACTCGAGTTAGAATAGAGAGGGTTAAGTCATAAGTCATGACTTATGGTTTTGAGACCAATAGATAATCACTTAGCCATAGCTTGTGAAACTTGGCCCAAGGCCCATAGCCCATAACTAAACCCTAACCCTAATCCACTATGGCCAGCCACCTAGGGAATCCTACCATATTTAATGCCTCCTTCCTTTAGGGTTAGCCTCCCTTGGAAATAGATCTCAAGTTTAGAAAGAGGTAAATCTCCAACTTTAGAAATTCATAGAAAATCAATTTTAATTCATTTTTCTTTCAAACCACTTGCATTAGATTCTAATTGTCTCCCTCTTGCTGTTCATGGAGGATACTCTCAGTTTGTGGACAATTTGGGAGAGTTGGCTAGCAAGGAGAAACCCCCCATTTAAAGCTTTCTTTGGTTTTTGACACCTATAGGTAATTCCATTAAAACTCTAGTAAATTGCTGTTATTTTTACATATTAGCCTAGATCAAGGTGTCCCCTAGCTAACCCTAGTAATTCGTAGGATATTGTGTCCAATTCGTGTCCTAATTGGACACGTATAAGTCCAAGTTACCCACTGTTCGATGAAATGCCCCAAAGGGGATTTCGATCTGATTTTTGGAAAACTTTTGAATAGGAAATTAGGTTTTGTGGTTGCTTATCGAAATCTGGTTGACTGAGGTGGTGATTATTCTGTGTCGTATCGCATTTGGACACGAACCCGCATGGTTCAGACACGCACGAGCTCCCCTGCTACTCGGGTGTGAATACACAGTGGACATGACACTTGGACACGAGATATTGGACACACACGAAGGAGCATTGACTGACACCACATGTGTCAAGTTTCAGGGTCTCTTGTGTCGTGTCGGACACGCAGTTGGCTGTGCACGGGGCGTGCCTGTGCATGTGCAGTCTATTAGATTGTTCACTGTTTTAATTCTAGTTTTAATGGTTTTAATTATGATTTTAAATGCTAATTAGATTCCTATACATGTTGTTAATATATGTTAGATTGGATTTACATTTAGGATTGGGTTGTTTGCTGTAGAGGGGGATTCGAATTTGGTAAATTACATGTTAACTGATACTTAACTGATACCACATTATTATTCCCACTTCCTAAACTGTTAAGCCTATTTAATCTATTTTAATTGGTTGTTCAGTTGTCTTAATGATTCTCACATAATTGTTAGCCCATGATAGATTGATTACTTGTACGAATTAGGCTTTTGATTGAGAATGGGATAATTAGACTTGTGTTGGGTTTCGAATTGTATGAATGGGAACTGAATTCCTTTTCTATACCTGAGAATAATTCATTCCTAATGAACTGAAATTGAATGATTTATTTCTTGATAACCTGAGTTGAATTCCTAAGCTACTGATTTTGATTCATGTAAACTGTCAACCTGAGTAAAATTCCATACATGGTATTATTTTGTTCATTAATTAGATGGTGAATTGAGTTTTATGTAAACTGTTAAACTGAGAATTGATTCTCTTAATATCCTGAACTGATTTCTATTCCTATTACCTACGATTGATTTCCTATAGAGACTGCTATACAAAGTATACACTGTTTCCAGGTTAACCCTCACACCATCATGCCACATACACTACACTGTCATGTTATTCCCCTCACTGAATTCCTATTTTCCCATTCACTGATTCCCTATAGAAGTTTACTGATTACCTATAGTTAGCTCATTGATTTTTAGCACATGCACACTGTTCTCATATGTACACTATTTTGCATTTGACACATGAACACAAGGTAATCACTGTTTCCAGATTTTCTAAACTTTCAACTGATTTTGATTCCTATATTACTGATTTGCCATGCCACTGTTTTCACATGTTTCACACATTCCTAACACCATATCAGTACTCACTAATTTCCAGGATTCACTAACTGAATTCCAGGTTTACACTGTCCATTCCCTGTTTTTCCTATTGACCAATGTACACATCACTGTCAAGTTAGCTCACTGTTTCTTGTTTTCAGGATTGATACTTGACACACATACTCTCTTTTCACTCTCACTAAACACCCACACATTGACACCCTCATGTGACACTCTTGACACAACTCTATGTGATACACACTCTCTTGTATTCTCACACACACACATACTTGAACACATGAGCACATGTTCCCTTTCCTTATTCTCTATGTATGTATATATATACACATGTGTATATATATGTATGTGAGATTCACATATAGGTGACCTATATGTTAATGTGTATTACTATATTATATTATATAAATATATCAATATGTGTATTATATTAGATATATGTAATGACATGTGGTTATGTGATTTGTGGTTTGGTTATAGGTATGAGATAGCCTAGCCTAGGGCTCATGGCCTATGGGTGTGTCTGTTGGCCTAGTATAGGTCTAGTTAGACTTGTTTAGTCTTGTTTAGACCTAGAATAGACTAGTTAGACTAGTATAGACTTGTTTGACTTAGGTTTGACCTAGTTGACATAGTTTGACTTTTAGGGTTGACTAGAGTTGACCAAGAGTTGACTTTGGTTTAGATTGACCTAGATTCATGTAGAATGCATTGACTTGCATCTTATTATCATTTTAGACTCATAGTGACTTGTACTGTTCTATAGGAGACAGACACCACACCTCGGACAGTAGATACTCTTCAGATACTCAGGGTACAGGCGAGTACATTCTCTGATCATTTCATATCCTGTTAGAATTATTTTCCTGCTTTAAATTACTTTACTTGATACTGTCACGTTGGTCACACGGATTAGTACTATATGGATCCCTTCTTGAGATGTTATCCCCTCAGGGAGTATCGGATACTACATGTTCTGTGTGTTTCACTTACATTGTGTATTACTATGCTTTATGGTTCATTGATCACTTGTGACATGTACTCTCATGATCACAGAGTCTTCCTTGAATCATCCATTTATGGGCATTCCTAGAATCACCCATTTTTGGGCCTACCATGTATCACCCCTTGTGGGCCATTGTATGGATCATAACATAACCTGGCTGGATCCTTGTGTATTGATTGGGGGTACGGGGGAGTAGAAGTAGACATGTGAATAATATCCAAGTAGTATCTCATCTGATCACCTCCGTAGTGTCTCATCAGAATCTCCTATGCCATTCACATGTTTATATTGTACTCTGACTCACTAGCCACTGTTAGTTCTCTACTTATAGTATATATTTCTATTACAGTTCTCTCTCTGTTTATATTCTGTACTTTCTTCAGTTCCTGTATCTTACTTTACTGCATGATTATATTTTCTAACCTGCTATGAACTGTTGAGATGTATTGTGCTCGTTCCGTCCTGAATGGGCACCGTTGAATGTTTACAGAGTACGAGGATGAGGCTGGTATTGACACCTTCTATGGGACAGCCCTAGACGACACTTGTGAGCTGGACTCTCAGGAGGACCTAGCTCTAGCTGATGATATTACCCCTACTGCCTAGACTATTTTAGTTAGGCTTTATTTCTGTCATTGAGATCTGGATTGTATATATTCTTTCATACTCTGTAGTTGAGACCTTGTATTCTGGATATTTGCTGAGATGTTATCTTAGACACTTAGACTCTTCTGATCATCTGTATTTCATTTGAGTTCTATATCATATCGTGTTTCTTCTTCCTTAGATTGTGATTGGGTTTATATTCTGCTATGTCACCCCCATTCGGGGAGTATAAACTGCTTAGCATTATATTGTTAGATGTTGTGACCTAGGACAGCGTTCTACCGCCGACACTACGGCGTAGGCTGGACGTACCCACGTCTCGTGCCCTTACTCTAGGGTGCGGGTCGTGACACGTTTTTAGTGGTGGCCCATGCAGGTCGAGTTTATGTAGTAGTATTCGAACTAGATTATCACTACTAGCCTGCAGTAGAATTAGGATATTTTTGAGGGTACTCAATCACATTACGAAAAACTCTTAATCATATTCCTTTTATCTAAATTGTTGCTTATTGACTTTCCTTGAATATAAACTGTCCTCCTTTGAATTTTTGCTTCATTCTCAAAAATTGCTTCTTGTTTTGATCTGTCTTCATGATGGTTATGAAGACACGATCTCATCGCTCCGATCCGGGGAATACTATCGAGAGGCTGGCCACCTCTCGTCCTGTTCATCAGGGCCTCGAGACCGCAGCTCCTGTTGTGCCGACTCAGGTTGGCATTTCTGCTACATTGGAGGTGTACCTCTGTCTGTACAGAGACTTTCTCCCGTCATTCCCGATTTCTCTCAGCAGCAGCGGTTCATGCTGCATCAGCAGCAGACCAGGGAAAACCAGCAGGGGCGAGCTATCATCAGGACAGTCGATGATGCACAGACCATTGGAGATCTTGCTGCAAGTTCTGTTCTTCTCGATTCCATTCCCGCAATTGTCTTTTATAACTACCTTGAAATTCGATTCCATCTGTTCCTTGTTGATTGATTAATTTTGTCATGTTGCTCTTTTGTTATGTTTGTTTTTTTTTCTTCTAAGAAAATCATATGGGCTAGGTCACCTAGTTATGGAATCTAGAATCTTCGATAGTCGTGTTAGCTGGCATAGTGAGGACATATAGTCAGATTTAGGACATATTTCTCGGGTATGGGAATTTAAGGTTTTCGCCGTCGCATGCGGCAATGCAAAAATTTTAAATACCATAAACCTAGAGGTATGTACCTTAGTCGAGGACTCTGTGATTATCGTAGCCTTGCTCACTAGCATGACGAAGACTCTGAATAACATGATTTTGGACAGACGCATATGATTATCAGATTTTATCTTGAGAAGGTTTCAACCTATCATCTCTATCATACCCTTCTGTTGTTTTAAAAAAATTGTATTCCATCAAATAACTTAGAAGTAGGGGTATTTAGTTTTGTAGAGCTTATTCATATGTAGTTCTTTCATAGTGTAATGAGGTGATGACTTGTAGAGTGTCTGTACCTTAGAGATGATAGTTAGCATTGGTATTAGAATAGTAACCTATTATAGATGATTCCCTGTTATTTATAATACCAACCAGTTTATATATAGGATGTTAGTATGCCTTACAGCCTTCATGATTGTTATTACTTTCCTTACCTTTTCCAGTGAGACACCCATGACCAGAGCCTGTCCTTGAGTATAGTTGCAGTTCACCTAAGGCTGAGAGGTCTATATATACATATAGATTGCAGATGATATTGGCATATGTGATGGGTTGGTTGGTAACTATAGGCCACAGTTGTATATAGTATTGACAAGTTATTTAGCCTACATTTGGTTCAGTTATCTATTTTAGTTAATTTCTCTTTGTGTGGAGTTCAGTCATGTTTGATCAACCTTTATAGGCAGTGGGCAGACCCTTCACTAGATACCATGTCCCCTTGGTTCAGACTTGTATAAGTTGTTCACTGCACTCAAAATTCATTACCCACCATGTTGCATCATAGGTTTCACTGGACCATAGTTCAGACCCCAATTATTGACTCACCAATATAACCATCAATCCCCTTACCATATTCTGCATATCTGGAGAGTTACTATCATGCATACTAGAGGCCTGTACTCACCCCTTGGGACAGTTCACTGTTCTGTCCCAGTACACCTTCCAGTATCTGACCCCTTCATTGGAGTGTTAGGCATGTGGTAGGGAGTATGTGTTTTAGACCCTGAGTAGAGTTGAGGTGATGAGGGTTAATATATATAGTTGTATATATATGTAATGCATTTTGATTGGTACGTAGCCTACACTCATTAGCAGTATACTGCCTATTGCATTCCTTGTACACCAGTTTGGTTCACTTCTTCAGACCACTATCCTGCATGTAGTTAGTTCAGCCAGATATAGAGGAGAGGCCAGGTTGATCTAGAGGCATGTTTTAGTCACCATGTAGGTTTCCTTACACTTTGACTTTACAAGTGGACCCAAATGTCCTGTCCTTTAGCTCATAATTTCAGTCCCCTTGGCATCATTCCCTTTTGCCTATATTGATGTTTCAGACCATTCATCCTTAGCCTAATTCTAAGCTTTTGTTTCAGTCCCTTATGAGTTTAGTCTACTTTAACCCTTGGTTGATCAGTCAAATATATATAGATGATATACTTAGGATATATGTGATGGATTGTTGTTCTTGAGCATATATATATGTGGTATTTGGGATTGGTGTGCTTAGCTTGTAGGTACTTAGTTATGGGTGACTTGATAGGATTGGAAAGTTAAGAGCTAGCCTATATAGAGTTTCTCTTTTTGCTAATTCTGATTGCCAACACTAGGTAGCTAGCATAGGTAAAGTCCTAAGAAGTTGACCAGCTGATGACCAAGTACTTGGATGTTGAGAAATTGACTAGTGATTGACTCTTGTCTATGTTTGACCTAGAAGGGGTGCGATCATCTTAATTTTGAGGACGAAATTTTTATAAGGTGGGTAGGATTGTAACACCCAGTTTTCCAGATGAGGGTAATTTTGAAATTTTGTAATTATAATTATTATTTATTGATACTTATTTCATATTATAATTTTTGGTGATTTTTAATCATTTTTAAACTATTTAAAAATCATGACCTGTGATTTGGTGTTTTGCTAGTGTAACCCTAGAGATAGTGATCTAGAGCCTAGCCATGTGATTAGGGTATTTCATTTATCATTTTTAGCTTGAGGGTATTTTTGTCATTTTTAGGATTATTTGATTTTAATATTATTTATTTGAATTTATGGAAATTTTTAGGAATTATTTTGGATGATGGTTGACTAGGTTGACTTTGACTAGCATTGACTATGGTAGACTAGTCTAGAAGCTAACCCTAGTTGTGACTGCCTTGGTTAGGTTAAGTAACCCTAGTCTAACTAGAGTTAACCCATGATTTAGTCTTTTAGACTCGAGTTAGAATAGAGAGGGTTAAGTCATAAGTCATGACTTATGGTTTTGAGATCAATAGATAATCACTTAGCCATAGCTTGTGAAACTTGGCCCAAGGCCCATAGCCCATCACTAAACCCTAACCCTAACCCACTATGGCAAGCCACCTAGGGAATCCCACCCTATTTAATGCCTCCTTCCTTTAGGGTTAGCCTCCCTTGGAAATAGATCTCAAGTTTAGAAAGAGGTAAATCCCCAACTTTAGAAATTCATAGAAAATCCATTTTAATTCCTTTTTCTTTCAAACCACTTGCATTAGATTCTAATTGTCTCCCTCTTACTGTTCATGGAGGATAATCTCAGTTGTGGACAATTTGGGAGAGTTGGCTAGCAAGGAGGAATCCCCCCATTTAACGCTTTCTTTGGTTTTTGACACCTATAGGTAATTCCATTAAAACTCTAGTAAATTGCTGTTATTTTTGCATATTAGCCTAGATCAAGGTGTCCCCTAGATAACCCTAGAAATTTTTAGGATATTGTGTCCAATTTGTGTCCTAATTAGATACGTATCAGTCCAAGTTACCTACTGTTCGATGAAATGCCCCAAAGGGGATTTCGATCTGATTTTAGGAAAACTTTTGAATAGGAAATTAGGTTTTGTGGTTGCTTATCGAAATTTGGTTGACTAAGGTGGTGATTGTTCTGAGTCGTGTCGCATTTGGACAAGAACCCGCACGGTTCAGACACGCATGAGCTCCCCTGCTACTCGGGTGTGAATGCACAGTGGATACGACACTTGTGTTGGCCCATTAGTCATGGTCAAACTTGATTTTAATAATTGATCAAACTCTGTTTCGATATAAATGCAAGTCAACTCAGATGTTACCTATGACGTTTTGGGCACTGCTCAACAATGGTTATCAACAATGTTCAAGACTGAAGCCGTTTGCCACTTCAGAATATACTTCCTGCTAAGCAGTGTTATTTTTATTTTATTTGAGTCTAGGAATACATTGTACACCGAGTCGTACTGGCAAATAGGCTATCCGAAAATATTTTTCAAAACCATCCTATTCTTTTACAAATGACCCATGTTTTTGAAAAATATTCTTTTTACAAAAAGCCCTTGAAGGATTATTCAAAAAGCCAAAATTTATTTTCTTCAAAAATGAACTGGCAGAACCTCAGGAGAACTCGGCCCGAGTTCGGCCAGAGTTCGGCCCGAGTTCAGCTATTTGGAACGTTAGTGAACGTTGGGTTTTTGAACTTGGTCATCCTTCAGTTAAGGATTGTTACAAAGAATTCTGTCCGAATTCGGCCCTAATTCTGTCAGAGTTCTGTCTTTGGAAAAGCTATAAATAGAGAAGTATATCGATCATTTCAATACACCAATTCACTTTCAATCTTCTCTCTTCTTAAGCTTTCAGTCTTCCAAAGAGTTCTTAAAAGCTTTCATTTTCAAATCCCAAGCCAGTTACAATCCTCTAGTCGATTTGCCAGTGCGGTACGGTCTAGAAGTTTCAAGAGAGATTGTAATCAGAGGCTTGATAGAAGATTCAACTCTTCACAATTGAAGTTGGACGAGTTCTTCGTATCAAAGCTCGCGTCTGTAGAAGTTGCAAGGACTTTGTATGAAAACTTGCGAGATTTTCCAATAATGGATTCAACTGGAAGCTAGAGTTCTTCCGACTGGACTAGCCCTCACCAGAGGAAAACCAGTATAAATCTTGGTGTTTGCGTTTGCCTTCTGATCACTTTTAAATTTTGTCATTTACTTCTTGTGATTATTATTATACCTGTGATCTAACTGCTAACAAGCTTTTTATTAGCAATATTCCGCTGCCTACTCTATTCACCCCCCCTCTAGAGTATTCTGCTTTACGATTTCATTCCTACAATTGGTATCAGAGCGGATTATACAGGTAAAGCAAGGTAAAACAGCAGTTATATTCAATTTTATACAGATCACAGCTTTACACATGGCAACTGTGAAATTCACAAGTGAAGGCCAAGCCATAAACAGACCTTCACTGTTTGACGGCACAAACTACACTTATTGGAAAATACGTATGAGTTTCTTTTTGAAATCTCTTGATTTAGACTTATGGTCTATGGTTATTGATGGCTATAAAAAGCCACCTCGTATAAATGTTGATGGAGTTTTAACTGAAAAATCCCATGACAAATATACAGAGGAAGAAAAGAAAAAGGCCAGTCTTGACGCACGTGCTATTAACTCTTTATTTTGTGCTTTAGACATAACTGAATTTAATAGGGTATCTACCTGCACAACTGCAAATAAAGTATGGAAACTTCTTGAAGTCACACATGAGGGCACAACTCAAGTCAAAGAATCAAAGGTCAGCAGACTTACTCAAGAGTATGAGGCGTTCAAGATGAAGCCCAACGAAACAGTTACCCAGATGTTCGAAAGATTCTTGGATATTGTAAATCCTTTGTCCTCCCTAGGCAAAGATTACAGTAACCATGAAAAGATTCGCAAACTCCTGCGAGAACTTACAAAGAACTGGATTTCGAAGGCTACTGCAATTGTTGGCCCATTTGGTCATATGGTCAAAACTGATTTTAATAATTGATTAAACTCTATCTGGATATACAAAGCTAGTCGGGACATCTCGGACTCTTGAACATGATCAAGCATGGCTATCCAATGAATTCAAGATCGAAGATTTGTTTGCCTACTCGAGTCTGTAATTCCTTATACAATGTATTTTCATTTTATTTGAGTCTAGAAATATGTTGTACACCGAGTCGTACTGGCAAATAGGCTACCCTTAAATGAGTTCAAAATGTTTTTAAAATGTTCTCTCAAAAAGGTTTACAAAAAGGTTTTCAAAAAGGTTTTCAAAAATCACCAAAAAGCTTTTTAAAACCCTAACTAAACCCTGACTAAACCCTGACAGAACTCGGACCGAGTTCGGCCAGAGTTCGGCCAGAATTCGGTTGGTGGCCGTTTTGATTTTGAATCCTTGGAACTTGGTCCTCCTGCAGTTGCGGATTTGACCGAGATTTGCTCATAGAGTTCTGCCCGAATTCTGTCAGAAGTCTGCCTTTGAAATTCCTATAAATAGAGAAAGATTTCGATCATTTCAACTCACTCATTCACTTTCAATCTTCTCTCTATCTAAAGCTTTCAGTCTTTCAAAGAGTTTTCTAGAGCTTTCAATTTCAGATCCTAAGCCAATTACAATCCTCTAGTCGATTTGCCAGTGCAGTACGGTCTAGAAGTTTCTGAGAGATTGTAATCAGAAGGCTTGATTGAAGAATACCTCTTCACATTGAAAGTTGGACGAGTTCTTCGTATCAAAGCTCGCGTTGTAGAAGTTGTAAGGACTTCGTAAGAAAACTTGCAGTTTTTCTAATAGTGGATTCAACTGGTAGCAAGAGTTCTACCGACTGGATTAGTCCTCAACAGAGGAAAACCAGTATACATCGCTGTCTTTGTGTTTGCTCTCTTAACTCTGTCTTTACTTTATTTCAGTTGTGATTAATATTCTGTGACTGTGCTGCTAACATTGTTTTAATTAGCATTATTCCGCTGCCAACTCTATTCACCCCCCCTCTAGAGTATTACGCTTTACTATTTCGTTCCTACAATTGGTATCAGAACGGGTGTTACAGGTAAAGCAAAGGTAACAGTACAATTATTTATTCTTTTTAATTAACTGTTATATAGATCACAGCACAACACATGGCAACTGTGAAATTCACAAGTGAAGGCCAGGCCACAAACAGACCACCACTATTTGATGGTTCGAACTATACCTATTGGAAAACACGGATGAGTTTCTTCTTAAAATCACTTGACTTTGATTTATGGTCCATTGTTCTTGATGGCTATCAAAAGCCACCTCGTATAAATGTTGATGGAGTTTTAGTTGAAAAACCCCACAGCAGATATACAGAGGAAGAAAAGAAAAGGGCCAGTCTTGACGCACGTGCCATTAATGCTCTCTTTTGTGCTTTAGACAGAACTGAATTTAACAGGGTGTCTATCTGCACAACGGCTAATGAAGTGTGGAAGCTACTTGAAGTCACACATGAAGGCACGACTTAAGTCAAAGAATCTAAAGTCAGCAGACTTACTCAAGAGTACGAGGCGTTCAAGATGAAGCCCAACAAAACAGTTACACAAATGTTCGAGAGATTCTTGGATATTGTAAATCCTTTGTCCTCCTTAGGCAAAGATTACAGTAACCATGAAAAGATTCGCAAACTCCTGCGAGCACTTACCAAGAACTGGATTCCGAAGGCTACTGCAATCATTGAAGGGAATGACCTCACAACTATGTCCTTCGAAGTACTCATGGGTAAGCTACTCACTCATGAACTGGAGCTACAAGATTTTGAAGAGCCTGCACCAAAGGAGAAGACGATCGCTCTCAAGGCTCAGCACAAAAAAGCTGCTGAAGGTGACTCAGACAGCAGTGGATCTGACGATGAAGATCAAGCACTCCTAGCAAAAAAGTTCAAAAGATTCATAAGACATGAGAAGAGAGTCAAAGAGAACAACAACAACAACTGGTATCAAGAAGATGCTGTCTGCTATGGTTGCAAGAAGAAGGGACACATGAAGAAGGATTGTCCCACAAACTCATCATCAAGCAAGAAGAGCAACAGGTATGAAAAAGGGAACCTGAAGAAATCAATATCTAGGAGATTTGCCAATACCAGCATATGGTATGAAAGTGAAGCCAGCGACTCAGAAGACGAACAATCAGAAGATGCTACAAACGTATGCTTTATGGCATCCGATCAGGTACCTACTGAACCTGTAGTTGATACTTATGATGACTTCACCTTTGAGCAATTAGGAGATACCTTCAGTGACCTGATGACTGACTACAGAAAACTGCGTAGCAAGTATCACACCGCTAAGAAGGTACTCAAAGAGTACAAAGGTGAAATAGGTAGACTTACCGACCTACTAGCTGAGGTTAGAAATAATGTTAGTGAGTCTGGTGAGCTTTCTTCAACGTAGCTCTTATTACACGAGACTACCAAGTCATCTGAAGAGAAAGACAAAATTATTGACCAATTCAAGAAAGAACTTTCTATAGAGAAGAAAAGTCTTCGATGTGCACAAATCAGAATGGAATCACTCACTTCTGATTATACTAAGTTGTATGATACTTCCAAAAGATTGGAAATTAGGTTAGCAAAACAGCCTGAGCCTGCTACTTCCTTCCCTAACACGTGTTACTTACCGAAAAATCAGAATATTCCCAAGCCAAACACTGTCAGACCTAACCATATAAAACCTTTACCCCAAAAGGTTAAGCCCAAACAAGATTATAGGTATGCTTTCTTCTATACTAGAAAACCTAAACCTACCAACCATACACACCACTCAGCTTTCAACACTCGACATGCACAATGTCATTATTGTGGCCTCATTGGTCATATTTCATCTGCATGTAGAATGAGAAAGCTTGTTGATTTAAATGTTTATGCTTGGATACCTAAAGCTAACAATTCAGGACCCTACAAGAAATGGGTACCAAAAGTTTCATCTGTAAACTGTTTTGTAGGTGGAACACCCTTCACATGCTAGAAGCAAATGGATCCTCGACAGTGGTTGCTCACGGCATATGACCGGTGACGCTACCCTATTTGCAACACTGTCGAAGAAAAAGAAGGAAGGCTATGTCTCCTTCGGTAATAACTTGAAAGGGTATATTATTGGTATCGGTGATGTTGGTAAGTCTCCCTATCCTGTGATTAAGGATGTCTGTCTGGTTACCGAGTTGAAACATAATCTACTCAGCATAAGTCATCTAGCTGATCATGGTTATGGCATCAACTTTGGCAAAGACAAATGTACTATAGTTGATAGCTCAACTGGTAGTACTATCTTTGAAGGTATCAGGGAAGACAATATATATGTTTTCTATTTGTTAGAAGAAACTAACATTTCAGGTAGATGCTTAATGGCCAAGAGTGATGAGAGTCATCTGTGGCATATGAGACTCAGTCACGCTAATATGGATATGATCTCAAGATTATCCACAAAGAAGCTAGTACGCGGTTTACCGGACATTACATTCAAGAAGGACTCGGTATGCAGCTAATGTGAAAAGAACAAAGCTACCAGATCCACATTCAAGTCAGTAAACGCAGTATGTACTACTAGACCTCTACAATTGCTTTATATGGACTTATTTGGTCCTAGCAGAGTTGCTAGCCTCGGAGGTAAACTTTATACTTTCGTAATTGTAGATGATTTCTCTAGATACACGTAGGTATATTTCTTGACACGCAAGAATGATGCATTATCCAAATTTGTCGTCTTTTGCAAAAAAGTACAGAATGAAAAAGGTTACATGATCACTCGCATAAGAAGCGATCATGGAGGAGAATTCGAGAATGCTGATTTTGAGCAATTTTGTGACACACACGATTTTGTACACGAGTTCTCCTGCCCTAGGACTCCACAATAAAATGGAGTTGTGGAACGTAAGAACAAAACTCTAACCAAAATGGCCAGAGTGATGTTAAACCAGTTTAGTCTACCCAAATATTTCTAGGCTGAAGCTGTCAATACAGCTTGCTTTGTACTCAATAGAGTTCTAATTCGACCCAAATCGAAGAAGACTCCATTTGAGTTATGGTTTGATAGAATTCTATCTGTTTCATACTTTAGAATATTTGGCTGTAAATGTTTTATTCTTAATACAAAAGACAATTTGGGAAAATTTGATGAAAAGGCCGATGAAGGTATATTTTTAGGTTATGCGGCCAAGAGCAAATGATACAGAGTCTTCAACAAAAGAACTATGATCATCGAAGAGTCAATCAACGTCACCTTTAATGAACTAAATCAGATGACGATCGATGACAATAATGAAGATCCAACTGTACCAAGCTCAACATCAGCTGATCCTCAACCAAGCTCTGCACTAGCTGAACCTCCTAGAGAAGATCCAGGAACCAGCTACCTTCAGAATCTACCGAAAAGGTTGAAATTTACAGCTGATCATCCAAAAGATTTGGTAATTGGTGATATTACCAAAGGTGTAAGTACTCGTACATCCAGTAGAGATATTGTTTCTAGTGTTGCATTTATTTCACAGCTAGAACCCAAAACTATTGATGAAGCATGTAGTGATAGTTTTTGGATAGATGCTATGCATGAGGAATTAAACCAATTTGAACGAAATCAAGTTTGGGAACTTGTTCCCAGGCCTATTGATCATCCGGTCATTGGCACCCGTTGGGTATTCCGAAATAAACTAAATGAGAATGGTTTAGTGACTCGTAATAAGGCTCGACTCGTAGCTCAAGGATACAATCAAGAAGAAGCTATCGACTACGATGAGACTTATGCCCCAGTTGCGAGATTAGAATCCATTCGCATGTTATGTGCATTTGCATGTTTTCATGATTTCAAACTATTTCAAATGGATGTCAAGAGTGCTTTTTTAAATGGTTTTATAAAAGAAGAAGTTTTTGTAGCACAACCTCCAGGTTTCACGGATTTCAAAAACCCTGATCATGTTTTCAAGTTGAAGAAAGTCTTATACGATTTAAAACAAGCCCCTCGTGCTTGGTATGATCGTCTAAGCTCGTTTCTACTTGACAATGGTTTTTCAAAAGGCAAGGTTGACACTACACTGTTTATTAAGTCTTTTAATGGCAAACTTCTTTTAATTCAAATCTATGTTGATGATATTATTTTTGGATCTACTGATGAATCTCTGTGTCAAGAATTTTCTAAGTGTATGCAGAATGAGTTTGAGATGAGCATGATGGGAGCATTGAAATTCTTTCTCGGATTGCAAATCAAACAAACTGATAATGGGATATTTATAAATCAAGCCAAGTATACAAAAGACCTGCTAAAGAAGTTTGATCTGGACAATGTCAAACCTATTGGCACTCCAATGGCAACTTCAACAAAGCTTGATTCAGATGAACAAGGCAAGCCAGTCGACACACGTAAGTATCGAGGTATGATTGGTAGTTTACTTTATTTAACTGCTAGTCATCCAGATATAATGTTTAGTATTTGCCTGTGTGCACGTTTTCAAGCTAACCCAAAGGAATCACATCTGTCCGCAGTTAAGCGTATCTTTCGATACCTTAAGGGCACTTCTTCTGTTGGCTTGTGGTATCCCAAAACTAAGTCCTTTGACCTTATTGGTTATTCGGATGTAGATTTTGCTGGATGCAAAGTCAATAGAAAAAGTACCAGTGGCACATGTCATTTCTTAGGCAAGTCTTTAGTCTCATGGTTTAGTAAAAAGCAAAATTCTGTAGCCCTATCAACAACAGAGGCTGAGTACATTGCCGCAGGACGTTGTTGTGCTCAGATTTTGTGGATGAAACAAACCCTAGAAGACTATGATTTATTTTACACACATATTCCCATTTTCTGTGATAACACGAGCACTATTAATTTGACTAAGAATCCAGTATGTCACTCTCGTACTAAACATATCGAGATTCGACATCACTTTCTTAGAGATCATCATCAAAATGGAGATATAAACCTTGTGTACATAGATACTGAAAATCAACTAGCTGACATCTTCACTAAACCTCTAGCGGAAGATCGTTTCAATTATTTACGTCGAGAATTAGGAATTTTGGACGTCAATAATATTAGTTAATTTTGTTTTATGATTATATATCATTATACAAAAACTGTGTTAGAGACAAGCCAATAAAGAGTCTGTCTGTCACCACAACTACGGTTGAAGCGAAGCGGTACTTAAGAGTTCTCCGGTGAACCTCCGCCAGCTGGGACAGTACTCCTACAGCTAATCTGAAACAGTAGCTGTGTAACGACATTTAATCTATAAAATAATATTAATTATGTTAATTGAAGTTGAAATGACTAATCTTTGAATTAAATATTTGAAATGAAATGCTCCGACATTCCAAGTTATTATCAGTACTTTTTTATTAGCACTTTTTAGTTTGCTTCAGTACTCTTTTCTTTTCATGGACATGTTTATTATGCCTCAGTTTATGGCATTCAGTTTATTTCAGCACTATGTTTCAGTTTCAGTTTATGATAGCTCTATTTCTTATATTGCTTCATTCTTTATAACTGCCTATGAAATTACATGCATGTGATGATTTTTTTACAATACATGCCTGTGATATTCTTTATATGTTTCTTTTATATGTTTTCTTTTATATGTTTTCTCACTATTTGTTACTTATGCATTTGATTGCAGGGGAGCTTCATCTTTTGCAATTATTTTGCTAAGTGACAAAGGGGGAGAAAATTAAAGATCTAACATTTTTTTTGAGATATAGGATATGAACAATTCTACTTTTTGATATTTTGAACAAGCTTAATGTTATATCATTCATAGTTTATCAATTATCAAAATGGGGGAGATTGTTGGCCCATTTGGTCATATGGTCAAACCTGATTTTAATAATTGATTAAACTCTGTCTGGATATACAAAGCTAGTCGGGACATCTCGGACTCTTGAACATGATCAAGCATGGCTATCCAATGAATTCAAGACCGAAGATTTGTTTGCCTACTCGAGTTTGTAATTCCTTATGCAATGTATTTTCATTTTATTTGAGTCTAGGAATATGTTGTACACCGAGTCATACTGGCAAATAGGCTACCCTTAAATGAGTTCAAAATGTTTTTAAAATGTCCTCTCAAAAAGGTTTACAAAAAGGTTTTCAAAAAGGTTTTCAAAAATCACCAAAAAGCTTTTTAAAACCCTAACTAAACCCTGACTAAACCCTGACAGAACTCGGACTGAGTTCGGCCAGAGTTCGGCCAGAGTTCGGTTGGTGGCCGTTGTAATTTTGAATCCTTAGAACTTGGTCCTCCTGCAGTTGCGGATTTGACCTAGATTTGCTCATAGAGTTCTGTCCGAATTCTGCCCAAATTCTGTCAGAAGTCTGCCTTTGAAATTCCTATAAATAGAGAAGGATTTCGATCATTTCAACTCACTCATTCACTTTCAATCTTCTCTCTATCTAAAGCTTTCAGTCTTTCAAAGAGTTTTCTGGAGCTTTCAATTTCAGATCCCAAGCCAATTACAATTCTCTAGTCGATTTGCCAGTGCGGTACGGTCTAGAAGTTTCTGAGAGATTGTAATCAGAAGGCTTGATTGAAGAATACCTCTTCACATTTGAAGTTGGACGAGTTCTTCGTATCAAAGCTCGCGTTGTAGAAGTTGCAAGGACTTCGTAAGAAAACTTGCGGTTTTTCCAATAGTGGATTCAACTGGTAGCAAGTGTTCTACCGACTGGATTAGTCCTCAACAGAAGGAAACCAGTATACATCGTTGTCTTTGCGTTTGCTCTCTTAACTCTGTCTTTACTTTATTTCTGTTGTGATTAATATTCTGTGACTGTGCTGCTAACATTGTTTTAATTAGCATTATTCCGCTGCCAACTCTATTCACCCCCCCTCTAGAGTATTACGCTTTACTATTTCGTTCCTACAGCAATCATTAAAGGAAACGACCTCACTACCATGACACTTGAAGTACTCATGGGTAAGCTACTCACTCATGAACTAGAGCTACAAGACTTTGAAGAGCCTGCACCAAAGGAGAAGACGATTGCTTTCAAAGCTCAGCACAGAAGATCTACTGAAGATGATGCAGACAACAGTGAATCTGATGCTGAAGATCAAGTACTCCTTGCAAGAAAATTCAAAAGATTCTTGAGATATGAGAAGAAGACAAAAGAGAATAATGGTAGCAACAACTGGTATCAAGATGACGCTGTCTGCTATGGCTGCAAGAAGAAAGGACACATGAAGAAGGACTGTCCTACAAACACATCAACAAGCAAGAAGAGCAACTGATACGAGAAAGGGAACCTGAAGAGATCAACATCTCGGAAGTATGCCAATACCAGCATATGGCATGAAAGTGAAGCCAGCGACTCAGAAGATGAACAATCAGAAGACGCTGCAAATGTATGCTTTATGGCATCCGATCAGGTACGCTCTGAACCTATAGTTGATACATATGATGACTTCACCTTTGAGCAATTAGGAGAAGCCTTCAGTGAACTGTTAAGTGATTACAGAAAACTGCGTAGCAAATATAAGACCTCTAAGAAGGTACTCAAAGAGTACAAAGATGAAATAAGAAGACTTACCGACCTACTAGCTGAGGTTAAAGATAATGTTAGTGAGTCTGGTGAGCTTTTTTCTATTAAGCTCTTATTACACGAGACTACCAAGTCATCCGAAGATAAAGACAAGGTTATTGACCAACTGAAAGAAGAACTTTCTAAAGAGAAGAAAAGTCTTCAAAGTGTACAAGTCAGAATAGAAGCACTCACTTCTGACTATACTAAGTTATATGACACTTCCAAAAGATTGGAAATTAGGTTAGGAAAACAGCCTGAGACTGCTGCTTCCTACCCTAACACGTGTCATTTACCGAAAAATTAGAACATTCCCAAACCTAACACTGTCAGACCTAACCCTATCAAACCTTTGCCTAAAAAGGTTATACCCAACCAGGATAATAGGTATGCTTTATTCTATACTAGAAAACCTAAACCTACCAACCATGCATACCACTCAGCTTTCAACACTCAACATGCTAAATGTCATTAATGTGGCCTCATTGGTCATATATCTTCTGCATGTAGAATCAGAAAGCTAGTAGATTTAAATATTTATGCATGGATACCGAAAGCTAACCAGTCAGGACCCTACAAGAAATGGGTACCAATAGTTTCATCTGCAAATTGTTTTGTAGGTGGGACACCCTTCACATGCTAGGAGCAAATGGATCCTCGACAGCGGTTGCTCATGGCACATGACCGGTGTTGCTTCATTATTCGCAACACTGTCGAAGAGGAATAAAGAAGGATACGTCTCATTCGGCAATAATTTAAAAGGATATATAATCGGTATTAGTGATATTGGTAAAGCTCCCTATCCAGTGATTAATGATGTTTGTCTTGTTACTGAGTTAAAACATAATCTGCAAAGCATAAGCCATTTAGTTGATCACGGTTATGGTATTAACTTCGTAAAAGACAAATATACTATTATTGATAGTTCAACTGGTAGTACTATATTTGAAGGTATTAGAGAAGACAATATATATTTTTTCTATTTGTTGGAAGATACTAACATTTCAGGTAGATGTTTAGTGGCTAAAAGCGATGAGAGTCATCTGTGGCATATGAGACTCGGTCATGCAAATATGGATACTACTTCCAGATTATCCACGAAGAAGCTAGTACGCGGTTTACCGGACATTACATTCAAGAAGGATTCGATATGCAGTCAATGTGAAAAGAACAAAGCTACTCGATCCCCTTTCAAGTCAGTAAACGCTGTATGTACTACTAGACCTCTACAATTACTATATATGGACTTATTCGGTCCTAGCAGAGTTGCTAGCCTTGGAGGTAAGCTATATGCTTTTGTAATTGTAGATGATTATTCTAGATACACGTGGATATATTTCCTGACATGCAAAAACGATACATTATCGGAATTTGTCACCTTTTGTAAGAAAGTACAGAATGAAAAAGGTTACATGATCACTCGTATTAGAAGCGATCATGGAGGCGAATTCGAGAATGCAGAGTTTGAGCAATTTTGTGACACATACGATTTTATACACGAATTCTCCTGCCCTAGGACTCCACAACAAAATGGAGTTGTAGAACGTAAGAACAGAACTCTATCCGAAATGGCCAGAGTAATGTTAAACCAGTTTAGTCTACCCAAGTATTTCTAGGCTGAAGCTGTCAATACAGCTTGTTTTGTTCTCAATAGAGTTCTAATTCGACCCAAATCGAAGAAGACTCCATTTGAGCTATGGTTTGATAGAATTCCATCAGTTTCATATTTTAGAATATTTGGTTGTAAATGCTTTATTCTTAATACTAAAGATAATTTGGGAAAGTTTAACGAAAAGGCCGATGAAGGTATATTTTTAGGTTATGCGGGCAAAAGTAAAGGATACAGAGTCTTCAACAAAAGAACTATGATCATCGAAGAGTCGATCAATGTCACCTTTGATGAACTAAATCAAACGACAATCGATGACAATGACGAAGATCTCAATGTACCCAGCAAAGCACTGGCTGATCCTCCTAAAGAAGATTCAGGAACCAGCTACCTTCGAAGTCTGCCAAAAAGATTGAAGTTCACGGCTGATCATCCAAAGGACTTGGTAATTGGTGAGATTACCAAGGGTGTAAGTACTCGCTCCTCTAATAAAGATATAGATTCCTTTGTTGCTTTTGTATCTCAGTTTGAACCCAAAAATATTGATGAAGCATGTAGTGATAATTTTTGGATAGATGCTATACAAGAGAAATTGAACCAATTTGAACGGAATCAAGTTTGGGAACTTGTTCCCAAGCCTATTGATCATCCGGTCGTTGGCACCCGATGGGTATTTCGAAATAAACTGAACGAGAATGGTTTAGTGACTCGTAATAAGGCTCGACTCGTAGCTCAAGGATACAATCAAGAAGAAGGTATCGACTACGATGAGACTTATGCACCAGTTGCGAGATTAGAATCCATTCGCATGTTATGTGCATTTGCATATTTTCATAATTTTAAATTATTTCAAATGGATATCAAAAGTGCATTTTTAAATGGTTTTATAAAAGAAGAGGTTTATGTAGCTCAACCACCCGGTTTTACTGATTTCAAATTTCCTGAATATGTTTTCAAGTTGAAGAAAGCTTTATACGGTTTGAAACAAGCCCCTCGTGCTTGGTACGATCGTCTAAGCTCTTTTCTACTTGATAACGATTTTTCAAAGGGAAAGGTTGACACTACTTTATTTATAAAGTCTTTGAATAATAATATTCTTTTGATTCAAGTCTATGTAGATGATATTATCTTTGGATCTACTGATGAATCTCTATGTCAATAATTCTCAAAGTATATGCAGAATGAGTTTGAGATGAGCATGATGGGAGAGTTGAAGTTCTTTTTCGGACTGTAAATCAAACAAACCAACAATGGAACATTCATAAATCAAGCTAAGTACACAAAATATATACTAAAGAAGTTCGACATAGAAGCAGCAAAGCCACTTAGCACTCCAATGGCGACTTCAACCAAGCTTGATATTGATGAACAAGGCAAACCTGTCGACATACGTAAGTATCAAGGTATGATCGGTAGCTTACTTTATTTAACTGTCAGTCGACCAGACATTATGTTTAGTGTTTGCTTATGTGCTCGTTTTCAAGCCAAACCTAAGGAATCACATATGTGCGCAGTTAAGCGTATCTTTCTATACCTTAAAGACACTTCTTCTGTCGGCGTATGGTATTCCAAAACCACGTCGTTTGACCTAACCGATTATTCCGATGCTGATTTTGTCGGATACAAAGTAGATAGAAAAAGCACCAGCGGCACATGTCATATCCTAGGAAAAGCTCTAGTCTCTTGGTTTAGTAAAAAGCAAAATTATGTTGCATTGTCAACAACAGAGGCTGAGTATATCGCTGCAGGACGTTGTTGTGCACAAATTTTGTGGATGAAACAAACCTTAGAAGACTATGGATTATATTTTACACATATACCCATTTTCTGTGATAATACTAGTTCTATTAATTTGACTAAGAATCCTGTATGTCATTCTCGTACTAAACATATCGAGATTCGACATCATTTTCTTAGAGATCATCAACAAAATGGAGATATAGACCTTGTATACATAGACACACAGAATCAATTAGCTGACATATTCACAAAACCATTAGCAGAAGATCGTTTCAACTATTTACGTCAAGAATTAGGAATTTTAGATATCAATAATATTAATTAATTTTATTTTATTAATTATTTATTCGATACTCATAAACTATTTTTGAGACAAGCCTAAAAAAAGTCTGTCTGTCACCACGACTACGGTCGAAGCGAAGCGGTACTTAAGAGTTCTCCGGTAAACCTCCGTTAGCTGGGACAGTACTCCTACAGCTAATCTGAGACAGATGCTGAGTAAAAAATATTAATTTGTAAAGTAATATTAATTATACTATTTTGAGATTTAAAATTACTAAACTTTGAATTAAGCATTTGAAACGAATTAATGAAAAAGAATGTGGTCTTATTTGAATTTTTTTATATATGTATAGCCAGGCAACCTTAGGCGAATTTGGCCCGAGTTCGGTCCGAATTCGGCCAGAGTTCGGCTGGGTGTTTATATATAACAGCAGCAACCCGAGGCCTCCTTCTTCTTCATAACTTCCCACATCCTCAAAACAGCAGCTCCGTCCCTCCGAACCCTAGTTCTACTCCCTCCTTGTTCTTTCAATTCTTGTGGTGTTTCGCATCAAAACTTTGGATTCGTGCGGAGATCATCATCCTCTACAATATATCCGATTCTTGGAAGGTATAATCCCTTCTTCCACCACTTTTTAATACTTAGGGTTTGTAGAAATTTTTGGAAAAGAATGCCTAAGTTCAATCCCTTCAAGAGGAAGAAGACCAATGCCAGTGAAGAGGCATCGTCTTCAGATCCACACATGGATTGCCTCTTTTCTCCGGTCCAATCGGACGATGGTGCGTCGGATGAGTTTTATTTTAAAACTTCCGATCAAGCGTTATTGTGGTACGCTAATTTTAACATACGTACTATTTGTACTGGATCGCCGATTAAGTGGACTGTCTTTTTGGATCACCATCCTTATTTTGAGGCATTAGGGTTACAACACTTTGTCACCTTACAATTCTCCATTGCCACTAATGCCATTAGATTATTCTACTGTAATTTTGTGTTAGACACTTTTACAGCGAGGACACGTGTCGGAGGAATTGATATCGAATTCACTGATGACACGTTAGCAAAAATCCTTGGTATCCCAAACGAAGGTGCCCCGCTCGATGACATCACTGATTTTGATTTCCTCGATGGCACGACACTCGTGAGTTTCAAGAATGAACTTTGTGCACCCGCACACGTTCTTCCTGGAAAGTTCAAGGCTAATAACTTGAACTTGTTTAACTACGAATTACATCGCATCATCTATTCCACCTTACTTCCAAAATCCACTTCTAAAGATAATGTCACTGCACTTGAGCTTTCTGCTCTTTATCATATTCTTAAGGGGATTCCTTTTTCTGCCCCTAAGACTATTATTCAGATGATGGGTAGATGTCGCGGGAGAGACCGCAACCTATCTTATGCGATGCTCATTCCTCGCATATTTCAGAGATTTGATATTGATTTATCTACTTGTGCTATCGACCCCGAGCCCAAGTTTCTCAAACTCTCTCGTCGTAGCATTGTATCTGTTCCTCCACCCACTGCACCTACTCCTCCTGTACCTACTCCCACTGATCCCGCAGCACCTGTTCTTCCTTATTCCTATCCTATGACTTTTGAGGGTATCCATCAGCACTTATCAGATCTGCAGTCTTTTTATGTTGAGACCTCTAGGGAATACGAGTTCCGTGATGTGACTCGGTTCCAGGCGATTGCTAAATCCTTTGCCGATCTGAGGTTTGCACAGATGGGACATTCTGCTAGCTCTCTGCCTCGAGACCCTTCTATTTCTGGATACCGCATTGACGATGAGGCGGTACACTCTCTGTTCCAGCCAAGGAACGCATATGATTGGTATCGTACCGCTGGCGCCCCTCCTCACTCTTCTGGCACTGGTACTTCTAGAGCTGGTCCTTCTGGACATGCTGGAGCTGCAGCTGATGATGATGATGTTGATGATGATGAGTTTTGATATGTTAGATTATTGAGACTGTTACTTTTTGTCTTATGTTTACTTGGAAATGCTCCGACATTCCAAGATTTTATCAGTACTTTTTAGATTTTATCAGTACTTTTTCTTATGTGACTATTCATGGACATGGTTGTTTTTGGTTATGCCTCAGTTTTTAGCATCTTAGTATATTTTTCAGCACTCTATTTGTTTCAGTTTCTAGTAGCACTATTTTTATGTTGTTTTATTCTTTACATACTGCCTAACACAAATACATGCATGTGATGTTATTCTATTTCTACGTCATGATTATTTATTTTTCTTGTGTTTCTTCACTGTTTGTTACTTATGCATTGATTGCGGGGGAGCCTTTCTCTTTTGCAATTATTTTGCTAAGTGACAACGGGGGAGAAATAAGGATCTAACATCTTTGTGAAAATACAGGATATGAACAATTTTTCTTTACTATTTTGATTTGATTCCAAGCTTAGATGTTATATCGGCATGGTTTGTCAATTATCAAAATGGGGGAGATTGTTGGCCCATTGGTCATGGTCAAACCTGATTTTAATAATTGATTAAACTCTGTCTCGATATAAATGCAAGTCAACTCAGATGTTACCTACGACGTTTTGGACACTGCTCAACAATGGTTATCAACAATGTTCAAGACTGAAGCCGTTTGCCACTTCAGAATGTACTTCCTGCTAAGCAATGTAATTTTCATTTTATTTGAGTCTAGGAATACATTGTACACCGAGTCGTACTGGCAAATAGGCTATCCGAAAATATTTTTCAAAACCATCCTATTCTTTTACAAATGACCCATGTTTTTGAAAAATATTCTTTTTACAAAAAGCCCTTGAAGGATTATTCAAAAAGCCAAAATTTATTTTCTCCAAAAATGAACTGGCAGAACCTCAGGAGAACTCGGCCCGAGTTCGGCCATAGTTCGGCCATTTGGAACGTTAGTGAACGTTGGGTTTTTGAACTTGGTCATCCTTCAGTTACGGGTTGTTACAAAGAATTCTGTCCGAATTCGGCCCAATTTCTGTCAGAGTTCTATCTTTGGAAAAGCTATAAATAGAGAAGCATTTCGATCATTTCAATACACCAATTCACTTTCAATCTTCTCTCTTCTTAAGCTTTCAGTCTTGCAAAGAGTTCTTAAAAGCTTTTATTTTCAAATCCCAAGCCAGTTACAATCCTCTAGTCGATTTACCAGTACGGTACGGTCTAGAAGTTTTAAGAGAGATTGTAATCAGAGGCTTGATAGAAGATTCAACTCCTTACAATTGAAGTTGGATGAGTTCTTCGTATCAAAGCTCGCGTCTGTAGAAGTTGCAAGGACTTCGTATAAAAACTTGCGGGATTTTCCAATAGTGGATTCAACTGGAAGCTAGAGTTCTTTCGACTGGACTAGTCCTCACCAGAGGGAAACCAGTATAAATCTTGGTGTTTGCATTTGCCTTCTGTTCACTTTTAAATTCTATCATTTTCGTCTTGTGATTATTATTATACCTGTGATCTAACTGCTAACAAGCTTTTTATTAGCAATATTTCGCTGCCTACTCTATTCACCCCCTCTAGAGTATTCTGCTTTACGATTTCGTTTCTACAACTTGGATACGAAATATTGGACACACACGAAGGGGCATTGACTGACACCACGTGTGTCAAGTTTCAGGGTCTCTCGTGTCGTGTCGGACACTCAGTTGGCTGTGCACGGGGCCTGTCTGTGCGTGTACAGTCTATTAGATTGTTTACTGTTTTAATTCCAATTTTAATGGTTTTAATTGTGATTTTAAATGCTAATTAGATTCCTATACATGTTGTTAATATATGTTAGATTGGATTTATATTTGGGATTGGGTTGTTTGCTGTGGAGGAGGATTCGAATTTGGTAAATTGCATATTAACTGATACTTGACTGATACCACATTATTATTCCCACATCCTAAACAGTTAAACCTGTTTAATCCATTTTAATTGGTTGTTCAGTTGTCTTAATGATTCTCACATAACTGTTAGCCAATGATAGATTGATTACTTGTACGAATAAGGCTTTTCATTGAGAATGGGATAATTAGACTTCTGTTGGGTTTTGAATTGCAAGACTGGGAACTGAATTCTTTTCCTATACCTGAGAATAATTCATTCCTAATGAACTAAAATTGAATGATTTATTTCTTGATAACCTGAGTTGAATTCCTAAGCCACTGATTTTGATTCATATAAACTGTCAACCTGAGTGAATTTCCATACATGGTATTGTTTTGTTCATTGATTAGATGGTGAATTGAGTTTCATGTAAACTATTAAACTGAGAATTGATTCGCTTAATATCCTGAACTGATTTATATTCCTATTACCTATGATTGATTTTCTATAGACACTGCTATACAAAGTATACACTGTTTCCAGGTTAACCCTCACACCCTCATGGCACATACACTACACTGTCATGTTATTCCCCTCACTGAATTCCTGTTTTCCCATTCACTGATTCCCTATAGAAGTTCACTGATTACCTATAATTAGCTCATTGATTTTTAGCATATGCACACAGTTCTCATACGTACATTGTTTTGCATTTGACACATGAACACAAGGTAATCACTGTTTCCAGATTTCCTAAACTTTTAGTTGATTTTGATTCCTATATCACTGATTTGCCATGCCACTGTTTTCACATGTTTCACACATTTCTAACACCATATCAACTCACTAATTTCCAGGATTCACTAACTGAATTCCAGGTTTACACTGTCCATTCCTTGTTTTTCCTATTGACCAATGTACACATCACTGTCAAGTTAGCTCACTGTTTCTTGTTTTCAAGATTGATACTTGACACACATACTCTCTTGTCACTCTCACTAAACACCCACACATTGACATCCTCATGTAACACTCTTGACACAACTCTATGTGACACACACTCTCTTGTACTCACACACACATACACACACTTGAACACATGAGCACATGTTCCCTTTCCTTATTCTCTATGTATGTGTATATATACACATGTATATATATATGTATATGAGATTCACATATAGGTGACCTATATGTTAATGTGTATTACTATATTATATTATATAAATATATCAATATGTGTATTATATTAGATATATGTATTGACATGTGGTTATGTCATTTGTGGTTTGGTTATAGGCATGAGATAGCCTAGCCTAGGGCTCATGGCCTATGGGTGTGTCCGTTGGCCTAGTATAGGGCTAGTTAGACTTGTTTAGTCTTGTTTAGACCTAGAATAGACTAGTTAGACTAGTATAGACTTGTTTGACTTAGGTTTGACCTAGTTGACATAGTTTGACTTTTAGGGTTGACCAGAGTTGACCAAGAGTTGACTTTGGTCTAGATTGACCTAGATTCATGTAGAATGCATTGGCTTGCATCTTATTATCATTTTAGACTCATAGTGACTTGTACTGTTCTATAGGAGACAGACACCACTCCTCGGACAGTAGATACTCTTCAGATACTCAGGATATAGGCGAGTACATTCTCTGATCATTTCATATCCTGTTAGAATTATTTTCCTGCTTTAAATTACTTTACTTGATACTGTCACATTGGTCACACGAATTAGTACTATATGGATCCCTTCTTGAGATGTTATCTCCTCAGGGAGCATCAGATACTACATGTTCTATGCATTTCACTTACATTGTGTATCACTATGCTTCATGGTTCATTGATCACTTGTGACATGTACTCTCATGATCACAGAGTCTTCCTTGAATCACCCATTTATGGGCATTCCTAGAATCACCCCTTTTTGGGCCTACCATGTATCACCCCTTATGGGCCATTGCATGGATCATAACATAACCTGTCTGGATCCTTGTGTATTGATTGGGGGTACCAGGGAGTAGAATTAGATATGTGAATAATATCCAAGTAGTATCTCATATGATCACC
This sequence comes from Iris pallida, assembly GCA_029216955.1. NCBI lineage: Eukaryota > Viridiplantae > Streptophyta > Magnoliopsida > Asparagales > Iridaceae > Iris > Iris pallida. Next base: position 1,695,706 of record JANAVB010044818.1, on the reverse strand, counting down.
TCCGTAGTGTCTCATCAGAATCTCCTATGCCATTCATATGTTTATATTGTACTCTGACTCACTAGCCACTGTTAGTTCTCTACTTATAGTAGATATTTCTATTACAGTTCTCTCTCGGTTTACATTCTGTACTTTCTTCAGTTCCTGTATCTTACTTTACTGTATGATTATATTTTCTAACCTGCTATGAACTGTTAAGATATATTGTGCTCGTTCCGTCCTGATTGGGCACCGTTGAATGTTTACAGAGGATGAGGATGAGGCTGGTGTTGACACCTTCTATGGGACAGCCCTAGACGACAGTTGTGAGCTGGACTCTCAGGAGGACCCAGCTCTAGCTGATGACATTACCCCTAATGCCTAGACTAGTTTAGTTAGGCTTTATTTCTGTCATTGAGATCTGGATTGTATATATTCTTTCATACTCTGTAATTGAGACCTTGTATTCTGGATGTTTGCTGAGATGTTATCTTAGACACTTAGACTCTTCTGATCATCTGTATTTCATTTGAGTTCTATATCATATCGTGCTTCTTCTTTCTTAGTTGTGATTGGATTTACATTCTGCTATGTCACCCCCATTCGGGGAGTATAAACTGCTTAGCATTATATTGTTAGATGTTGTGACCTAGGACAGCGTTCTACCCTGACACTGCAGCGTAGGCTGGACGTACTCACGTCTCGTGCCCTTACTCTAGGGTGCGGGTCATGACACGTATTGTGATACTTAGGTGCGTCGTTCCTGCTAGCAGACCAAGGTCGTTTTTGATTATTGTTGCCTTGGTTGCTCTACGTTGTCCCACGACTAGCCGACTGATGAAATCTCTCCATCTCGAGAGCTGTCTCGTACGCCTCTCGGTAATACATACATTTTTGACTTAGCACATCTCGCTGCAGGCCCTCATTTAAGCCTTGTACGAATCTTCCTCGCTTGGCGTCGTCATTCGGTACCATGTACCCAGCGAATGCGACTCTCGTCAAAAATTTTGTCTCGTAGTCATCCACAGACATAATGCCCTGTCGGAGTGCTACGAACTCATTCTCTTTTTGTTGACGGATAGCTGGTGGAAAGAATTGTGCAATGAAAGCCTGTTTGAAGGTCTCCCAAGAAATGTTCATATCCTGATTATTTCCGTAAAGTGCATGTCTCTACGAAGTCCACCATTTCTGGGCCTTGAGACGAAGTTGTACAGCGGTACACTCCACTCTCTTGCTGCCCTGTATCTCCAGCATTCAAAAGTAGCCCTCAAGTGTGTTCAAGAAGGCCATCACCTTATCTGGCTCTGCTCTCTTATTAAACTCAGGCGGGTCACAGTTCTTGAATTTGGAGAACTTGAAGCTCGTGCTCTTCCGTGTTGACATTTCAGGTTTCTCTGTCGCCTTTGCAGAAACATTGGAATCGGTCGTCAGCTTGGTGACAATCTGAGATAGATTATCTACTTGCTTTTGTTGAGCATCTAGCTGCTCCTAAAACTGATATCGAAGCTGCTCTTGAAGTACGCGATATTGGGCTTCACTCTGCTTCCTCTGAGCCTCCATTTGTTTAATCAGTTTTACTTTTGAGTCAGACGATGAATTCGTCTTTGCGCTGTCACCCTTGGTCATTCTACAACAAAGAAATAATTCCATTAGCACTCATAAAATATTTATGGATTTATTGTATGAAAAATTATTTCATGCCAGCGCTATCGACACCATCAATCGAGAAAATTTGCATCAAGACTTCCTATATTTTTGAAATCCGAGAAAGTAAAACCGTGTTCTGATACCAACTTGTCATTCCCCGAATCGGGGTGTGACACACACCACGCCAGAAGTCACTACCAGGCAAGATACCTTGCCATTAGCTGTCTATTTTACTTTAGCCCATATTTTATGAATTATTTACTTTCTACAAATTAAACTGTGATACATGGCATAAGTAGATAGAATTTTTATTGTTTAGTTCTATTTCCTGCTATCTAATATTTTTTTATACAGTGAACTTAGATTTAAAGGACTACCCTTTGTGTGTTGTATTTATAGGCCTTGACACATTTGTACCACGGAGTTACGAGTCCATATAGAACTCGGACATGCGTGATTGGCTTGTCACCAGTATGTATAAGCCATGCGATAGGATTAACCGCTAATAGAGGTTGCATGCTTAGTTTGACTTAGCGGTTAATAGAGGTTATATGTGTTACGGAGGCAACATATAGGCATGGGACGGGGAGGACGTTTCCTTAGCGTATGGGCTACTATATACTTTACCTTTTGTAACCCGTGAGCTCCGTCGGAGACGCGGGTGAGATTATCCATGATTACTGACGGCCACTAACGTTATACGGAACGTTATGCTCTTATTGATTGGGCCTCTAGTGCCCCAAGGGGGACCATGCCGATCCCATTTTAGCCTCGGAGGTTGTTCTTAAATTTGTATTTCACTTAGATTGGTTAGGCTACCTTATCCATTAGGTATGAGTACTCTTGGTTTGGGTACTTGTATCTGACCGTAGCTTGGAATAATAACTTGTCGTGGACTAGTTTGCCACATCTTGTCCTTGTTTGGTTGTAGGTGTGGCTCACTGCTCCGATGAGAAGGTATTGAACCTTGTTGGGGTCCGGATACCATATTGGATTCATGCTTGAAAAGATACTTCATCGTGGGTTAGTGTGCCATCTCCTATCCTTGTTTGGTTGGAAGGATGGTACGCTAGTCTAAATGGTAACGTATTGGACCATGTTGTGATCCGATCTCACTTATTATTGAGCAGTATTTATTCAGTTTATATGGCATGATATTATGTATCTTGTTACGTCCTATCACGACCCGCACCCGCTTTTCGGATGCAAGCTCGTGAGCAAGCTAGCTATGTATTGAGCGGACTCCAGCCCATCTCGAATACGTAAACGCTATCAAGGCTATGGTTTACTGCCAAATCATGGCAATGAAACCTACATCTCAATCCACAATAAGAATATGAAACGTGAATGAACACTATGGGTCGTGGTCTGCAGCCCACTAGCATATATGTCCGATAAGACTCTAAGGAAAATAACAAGAGTCTCTAAACTGAATCAATAAACATGATAACTCATGCTAAGGAATGTAGAGCATGAAAGGATAATAAACGTAATAATGATAACTGAATCCCACAAGAACCGTAAATCCTCCGCCATCCAGAACTACTAGCTAACTCCATGCAATCGCTAAACCTGAAGAGATCATCAGGTCCTCAGAGGACATAGCAAGATACATAATATACATGTCTATCTAACAGTTTTATCATGTGCAAGAAAATAAACAAGAAAAATAGGAACACGACAAATGACTACGAACACGAACACGAACACTAGAACAACTACGCGTAAATGAACAGCCGAGCGAACAATGAACACGAGATCAATGGAAGAACTAAACCCTCATCCCGAGTGTGGACTCACGAGTTTGAACTAAACACTAACCCTTGTCCCGAGTGTGGACTCTCTGGTTAGTACTAACCCTCGTCCCGAGTGTGGACTCTCTAGTTAGTTCATGGCAAGGCACCCTCGTCCCGAGTGTGGACTCTCTGGTGCAAGTATAACATCCTCGTCCCGAGTGTGGACTCTCTGATGTAAATACCCTCGTCCTGAGTGTGGACTCTCTGGTGCAAGTCAAGTCAAGTCAAGTCAAGTCAATACCCTCGTCCCGAGTGTGGACTCTCTGGTGCAAATAATCGACATCTTCGTCCCGATTGTGGACTCACGGATGTAAACAGATCAAAAAAAACAACCTCATCCCGAGTGTGGACTCTCTGGTGCCAAGGAAACAATATCAAGGATTTAGCAGTTCAATTACACGTACTCGTTCTATGACACGACTCAAGCAAGGTACTGACGAGAAACTCCAAGTGTGAACCACAAGACCAACATGAACACGGCTATATGCAATGAAACAACTCAAAAGAATAAAATACGAAAAGCACATGTCCATAAATAATCAAAACTAGGAAATGAAATACAATGCATGTAAATAAAACTGTAGAGGAAGGCAAGGTATACTTGCCTGGAGGTTGCACGCAGATCCAACAACAATATAGTCAACTACCAAGCCATAAAGTCCAAGTCATCACAACTGTCTCCAAAAGCTGAAACAAACATTGTCAACATTCTCATAATAGTCAAATTAGCTAGGATTGCCTGTCCTTAAGACCAATTCTAAACACAGGAGTAAAACTGTAATTTTGGGTCAAAACGGTGTCCGCCGTTGGACCCGCTTTGCGCCGAAAAGTGTGCCAGAGTCAATGGTCTCTAAAGTCGTCAAACTACATGTCTACAAATTCATTTTGATGATATGAACCCAACGGTATATCCAGTTTTGGATTCCGGCAGGTCGTGCACAAAATTGTTCGTTAAATCGGATCGTAGGGCCCGCAAAACGACGATCCAATCAACTGTCTCAGAATCGGACCAAACTTGGCATACAGGACCAAAAAATGATATGGTCCTGTTGGCACAAGTTTTGTCTCGATCTGATGAGCGTGCACAAAGTAATTGGAGTTTGTGCAAAGTGGTCGATACGGTGAATTTCGACGGATACGCATCAAATTTGTCGCGCACGCGCGACCAATTTGAATTCCGTCAAAGCCCACATGTCCATGAACCCATTACGCACCTTTCGATGCTTTCGGTTCGTGATCACGTCGCCCGGATTGGCGGGACGCACGTCGTATCGAAGTATTTTCACAAAATTTTATAGTTTTTAAAACGGGTTTTTGTCGGTTTTGGGAATCAGTTTTCTCCGCATATAAGCGATGAATTCTGAAACCACAAAAGAGGTTATGGAGTCCTACAGGTGGCCTAGAAGTTTGTCAAGGTAGAATGTTTAAATAGGTAACAGATCGACCAGGATCGATCTTCCAAAAAGGGTACATGACCTGTTCTATTCTGTTCACGAACATGAAGTTTTTGGCAGACTTTGTGTCGATCTAACGCTAATTTTTATAGGTTATTCATGAATCTATTTACTGGGATGTGAAGTCGTATAGGTTGGCCTTACCTAGGAGTTGATAGATCGATATTCGGTCGAGTATTCGTCAAGAAAAATAGGAAGAAAAGGGGGTACCTGCTGTTTCGAGCAAGACTCTGTTTTGCTCTGTTTTGTGCCCTGCCGGAGCGCGCGGCCGGCCGTCAACCCCCCTCCGGTGACGCGCCGCCGTCGGGGAGTTCGCCCAGTGCACTAGGGTGGCACGGCATCGAAGATTTTAGGGTTTGGGGTTTTTCCTTCTCGCTCTCTCTGTCGATCTTATATATACGCATATTTATATAGCGCGACTATGTTCGCGGGTTGGGGCTCGGTCTCTGTTCTGGACTAAGATCTCCTGTGCTCAGTTGGGCGCTCAGCCTGTGCGCCGGGCTGATTGGCCTGGGTGTTGCTGCTTGGCTGGGATTGGGCCGAGCTGGGCTAGGCCACATTCTGTTAGGGAAAAATCAGTTCAGTTATACATATAACTAAATATATTTATATCCATATATCTATATGCTTTTAAGACTATATATATTTATACATATATACGTATATTTCCTATATATGCATAAATACGTATATCCATATATATATATATATATATATATATATATATATATATATATATATATATATATATATATATATATATATATATATATATTTGGATATATCTACATATATCCACGTATATCCACACACACACACACACACACACACACACACACACACATATATATATATATATATATATATATATATATATATATATATTTTATATGTGTGAATATATATATATTCACACACATATTCCTATTAATATTCCTATATTTTATACATACACACATATATATAATATATTTATATATACGTACAAATACACACATATATAATATACATTTATATATACATAGACACATTTAATATATATCTATATTTATATACACATATATATCTATATTTACACACATCCATATACATATATACCTCATATATTTATATATCAATAAATACTCAATTAACAAATAATAATATCTAATAGCAATAAATATATTTATTTAATCACCACAAAATAATAAAATAATACTTAATTGGTGGTTTACTGAAACCTTTACTACTCACTCTTATTCGGGTCCAAAAAATTGTACATATATTGTAAAACAATATTTAATAATAAAAATACCAATTTTGTATGAATAATTAAATAATTAAAAACGTACATCAATACCTAAAATAATTTGGTAAATATTTGTACACACATAAAATATGCCTACATGGTTGTCTTTGGTCTCACTACAAGATTACATGGGCTTGGATTTGGTTCGGCCCAGTTCGGACTAACTTGGTTCAACCGGGTTCCTGCAAAGTCAATAAATCTAATAATAATTAATTAAACTATTTCCAATGGTCATGTTATAACTTGGCCTAGTTTTCCTAGTTCGGATACATCGATGGCTTGGCACTCCCCTACCATGGCTAAACACTAGTCAAAGCACGCTACTACACTACCAGTGCCATGATTCTTAGTTGTCTTGTATTTTAAAACTCAACCATGACTAAAGTCTTCTACCATAATAACTAAATAAATAATTATTTATAAAAATTCTAAAAATCACAATTTAAATCAAATAAATAATAAAAAAATATTTTTAAAAAATATTTTCGGGAAGAGAGGCTACACGTCCCTCTGAGGACCTGGTGTTCAGTCCAGGTGTGTGCTCTTGTCTTTCACAAGTGTTCTAGTCGTGGCCTTGATCATCTCTATTTTTTCGAGAATGATTGCACTTTGATCGCCTTCACTTCGCTCACGAAACTCTTCTTTCGTTATGTATTCTTTTCTTTAATTTGGTTGGTAGTGGATGTTTCTCCGCCCAACATATTGTACCAAGACAATTCAAGATTATTATATGGTATCTTTTATTTCTTTATTTTGTTGATGAGATTAGTTAGCCGCGGTTTTACTGCATTTACAGCTTATGTATACATACGAGGATTCCATACATTGGAGTATACTTCGTATGTATGCAGCAGGCATGTCTATGTACTTAGTCCTAAGTATTTTGGAACTGGAGCTTTACATGTTTTTGTGGTGGCCAATGCAGGTATAAATAAATTGTTTGGTTACTTTACCATACTAAGTAAGCCTGCATATAGGATTAGAGTCTAGGATCTCATCCACATACTTAACCTCTTTCTTTGATTCTATTTTTGAACTACCGCTTGACTCATCGATCTTGCTTGATTCCTTCCATCATTATTCTTATCTTTCCTTCGTGCTTGCTAGAGGTTAGGAAGTTGTCCCCTACTAGATAGACATGTTTTATTTGTCCCAAAACACCATTAGTTTAATTCTTGTAAGTTGGATAAAATGCCTTACGACCTAACCTTCCTTATGACCTTAACCAAGTCTTAGACAAGTAGGCAGTAGGACGACTGTATAGGCACCAACACAGGACATGGCTTAGATTCTTAAGGAGTTTGAACAAATTCTACTTCTTTCAATCATAATCTCATGTGCCTACGTTTTTGCTATCTTGACAAAATGTTGCTACTATAGCCTAGTTTTGCAAGTTTAACCGTTACCAAACTTGTTTAAGACACATGCTATTGAGCACGCGCTCACTAACATATTGTCTAGTCAGAACCGGTGCATGATGGTCTGATCAACCGAGTGCACTTTGGTTCGCTTTTTGTTCTACGTGGATGGAGTCATAGTTAAACTTGCCTCTAGAGTCTCATCCGCGACAGCCTTGACAATTCTCTTTTAAATTATTCTGTCACCTTTGAACCACGTAATCGTATTCAATGTTATCTTCTTTAAACTCTATATTGCCTCCGCCCTTTACCTATTTTAGAAGGACGAATGGCTTGTACTTAAATGTCCCTCTAGCTGACCTATAACTTATGACCATTACCACTCAATGTGACTATATCTTTGTCTTAACTACTCGTCCTTTCCTCGACCTACTATCGTGACCTTCTAATCCCTTGAATAATAATAATCGTCCTCTTATTTGTGACCTTAACCAAGACGTCTAGCATACAATCTTCTCTAAAGTCTCTAATTATTTTACCTCCACTTTTTGAACCCTAAACTTTTTTTTTCTTGTGTTAACTAGCGACCCTCATCCATTACCATATTCGTGGATTATTTTTGTGTTTATCTAATTCACGACTTTCTAATGCACGTTTGTGTTAAACATCGTTTCCTTGCCTCGTCCAATGATTTGATCGTGTTTCCTTACCGATATACCCTTGTACCTCCTCAACCCCCTAATTATTCTTAATTTCGAGGATAAAATTCTTGTAAGTTGGGTAGGATGTAAACCTCCTAAATTTTCACTATAATTTTAATTTTTTTTATTGGCCTTATTGTCTGTATTTTACGTCGAGTACAAACACGTAGGTACAAAGTATATTTTTATACAATGGTTTTATAGTATCAAAATTTTCATATAGAAAATAAGTATATTTTTTAATTATATAAGGTAAATATTTTTCCTTGTTTAAGCACGAATATATACCATATCGTAGTCAAAACCTTCATTATTTTCAAAAGTCTATTTCTATTAATCTAAGTACAAGTAGTGTTTAGGAGAATATGTGCCATGTAAATTTTATTTGCGTGCGAGTACATGAATTTAATTCTTGTACATTTTTGAAAACTGAATTATAAATTATATCTGTAAATACAAAAAGGTGTTTCAAATATTTAAATATACATATTTAATTACAAAATTATATTTTTAATTAATTATAGAAAGATATTTTAGTTTAATTGTTATACTTTAAATTGTGGTTAGATTTATTGATTTGATTTAAATAGTTTAATTTAAGGATGAAGATTTATCTATATTGGATTTATTTGGATTTAAACTATATTTAGATTTGATTTTGATTGAATTGATTGGTTTAAATTAAATGAGGAAATTATCTAATGGGGATTTAAATCATTCATGCACCTTATCCAACTAGGAGTTTCTACCCCCTATATATAGGAGAGCCGCCATATGCTTTTCTTCACAAACTAATTCCACAAATATTTCCACAAAAGTGCATGCACCGTGTCCATATCCAAACTCCATCGTGTCAGCCGTGATGGCCTCGGGTCCGACCCCGAGTGTCTTTCTAATATTTTCTGTCCAATTACAATCCACAGTAAATCTCGTATCCGTGTCGGATCCCCCAAAATGAACCAAAAATATTCGAACTCTCCAACCCTCGCGCAGCCTCCTCCGCCCTTGTACCTGCTGAGGCCACCATCACATCCCGGTGGCCCCCTTCCCGGCCATCTCCCGCTCCTTGTCGTAACCAAACCTACTGCTGAATCACCACCACCACCGTCATTATCATCACCATCGCCACCCATTACACCCCCGCCATCGCAGTCGTCCCCACAGCCACCACTCGCCTCGCCGCCCCGACCCATTGTTAAAACCACCGGCCCAACCGCACAAAACCATCACCAATATCAGACCGGCCACCCTGTCCCACAAAACTCGGCCATCACCACCGTCCGGACCTTCTTCTTTATGACAGATCCACGCACACCGTCACCATCTCCACCACCTTCCTAAACCCCAGAACCACCATCGCCACCCAAATTCTCAACACCACCGCGCTTCGCCTCCATCGGATCTTCACCTCTGCCTCTGTCTCGACTTCCTCCCTGCTCTGACCACACGTTGTCGTCGTCACCATCTCGTCGTCGCCGATGACTCGAAGCTCTGTCAGCGACCGCCTCGCACTGTCGCACCCAAGATCTGACCACCACCGTCAGATCTGCTCCCCGATGACCATCATGGCCAGCCAACCCCAGCACATAAGGGTTGTCGACACTCCAGACGTGAGCCCCGCCTCGCCATAAAAACTGTGTTGTAGTACAGTCGAGCCACACTACTGCACCAGGTACTGCCCGTCTCCTTGGTAAGCCCACCTTTCTCTCCGGCTCCGCTCCTTCAACCGCTCCCTTTCTCTCTTTTCCTTACAAACCCCTCCCCTCTCCTTTCAATTCATTCATTAAAGTCTTCTAATACTCTTTCTCGAAAGAGGAGAGAGCATCTGCTGATTGTATACATTATTAATAATAAATATTATTATTTAGTATGTTGAAAAATGTATACTTTAATACCTGTGTAAGTTTACTAAGGATCATTATCAATAATATTTATAGTATATATAAGTATTTGCAAAATAGATTATTATTATCATTATTAGTATTATTATTATTATTATTAACCGTCGCCAACGGTGCCACCAAGCACTGTTCGCCCCGACCCCGAAAACCCATACTTCCCTCCCCCAATCGCCACCATAACCCAACATCACCACCACCAGGAAAATCCGGCCACTCTCACCGGCAACCACTGCCGCAGCCAACCGCCCAATCCAGATCAACCGACCACCTCCTCACCTCGCCTTAGCTTACGGATACCCCAACCATCACCCAAACCTGGACACCGCCACCACCACCACCACGGTCATCATCTGCCCACACCCCGTCATGGTCAAATCTGGCCGGCATCAACACACCACCATCAAAGAAAGAAAGAAAGAGGAGGAAGAACCCTAACCTTGTGGCCCGGACCCGACAGCGCCGATCTCCTCCACCTCCCTCCGTGTGGACGCCCCGGCGATCAGCCCCTTGCCACCGAGCCTGTCCTTCGCTGGATCTTAGCACCACCGATCGTGGCCCTACGTCGCAACCACGACGACTCCGCCCGTAGCCTCACCGCCGCATCTTGGCGAGTCGCCATACCCGTGCGCACGCTGCGCCGAACGGACCTTCCCCGCTGCCCTCTATGTGTCGGAAGCCGCCGGTGAGACCCCCCAGCCCGACGTCCTCTTTCCCCCGTCTTCATCGAGCCGCGCGCGACCGTACCGCCGCTCTCCCTCTGTAAGTTCCCGAACCCTATTCTTCCGCTCTCTCTTTCTCCACTCTCTCTCTCGTCCTCACTCTTTTATTCTCCACCTCTCTTTCCCAGAACCGTTTTTGTTATTTAATTTATATTATTATTTTTTTTGTTATTTAAAGGAGTATAAATTGTACTAATGACAACAGGTATTTAGGAATACAGATTTTATGTTGGAATTATGGTTTTACTAAATAGTAGTAATATTAATTATTAGTATATATACATTAAACTATCTCTAAACTATATTATTGTATTTAAAATACGGTTTTACAAAAAAAAGTATATTTTTATATAGTAATTTAAATACTTTTCTAAATAGTATTGTAGTATTTTACCTAATTAAAATTTAGTTCTGAACTGAAACGATTTTTTAAAATATTTATCTACAAATATCTTAACTAAAAATATATATATATATTTTTTCTATATATATATATATATATATATATATATATATATATATATATATATATATATATATATTTAGCGATCATATATATATATATATATATATATATATATATATATATATATATATGATCGCTAAATATATATATATATATATATATATATATATATATATATATATATATATATATATATATATATTTCTATCTAACAAATTAGCGATCATATTTTAACAAACTTAGAGTTTTTGCCTACCACTATCTTTTTGACTTTCAAGTATTTATGTAAAATTATTTTTAAACTAATAACATGTATTTCTCAAGTATTATAAAATATTTTTAAAATTAGCATATGTATTTATTTTCATAAATTCTTTTCAAATCATCTTAGTTAATCGTGACTAATCTCTACTCCTATGTTCTCGTGAAATTCAGACCCGTACGCAATGACCATGGCTATTGGACAAAACTGGACTTGTCGGATTATCACACCACACCAGGTGACACACCAGGCAAGATACCTTGCCATAATTTTACGGTTTATAATTAGTCTGTATTTTATTTATTGCATATCATTGTGTATTTACTTTCAGTTTTTCTAGTTGTACCATTTTTATAGTGCCTAATTTACTACCTGCTCAATGATATTAGCTTTACTTTACTTATTATCATTTAATTGTATACAGACCCAGAGTTAAGGGACTACCATCTGTAGCATATTACATAAACCTTGTCATAATTGTGCCACGAGGAGGTGTGAGATGAGTAGCATGTAGAGATCCTTGCGTATTGGCTGATCACCCGTGTGCATGCATTAGGTCTAACTGCTAATAGAGGCATGTTAGGAGACTAGCAGGTAGTAGAGGTACATGATCATGGATGCGACTTAGATAGGTGCATCGGGCGGGAAGAACATTTCCTTGTCGTATAGGCTTCTATTGCACATTCTCTTGTAACCCGGAAGCTACGCTGGAGATACGGGTATGATGACCCCCTCAGATTGGCCAACTGACGTTTTTTGAATGTTATGTGCTTCGTCACTGGTGTCCAAGAGGGGACTATACAAGATCCTATTTACAGCCAGTGCTCATGCGACTAAAGGTTTGTTCTTAACTGCATAAACACATTAGAATGGTTAGGTAAACCCTAGTCAATGTCATGTCACCCCCGTTCCATTAGTAGCTTGGGACAATGTCGCATCGCGGAATAGTGTGCTACCCCTTGTCCTTGTTTGGTTGTAGGGGTAGTCCACTGTTTCGATGATAAAATATTGGATCTTGTTACGATTGGGACTATTTTACTTGCGATTTATGACATGTTATATATTTAGTATGTGGTATGTTCTTTCTGTATCTTGTTACGTCTCTATGAGGGCCTGGTGAATTCTCTAGGTGTGTGTTTGTGTTTTCTGCAGGTGCTCTAGCCAAGGCCGTGCTTTATTCTTATCCTTTGAGATGGTTTCACTTGGGACGTCTTCGCATCGCTCGACAAAATTTCGTTATCATGTATTTCTCTCTTTTTCGTTGGTAGTGGATTTGTCTCCGCCCAACAACTTGTAAATGATAATTCATGAGTTGATTTATAAATTCTTCCTTATTTATTTGTGGATGAGATTAGTGTCGTAGTTTACTGCATTTTACAGCTTATGTATACATACGATGGTTCCATATATTGGAGTATACTTCGTATGTATGCAGCTGGCATGTCGACGTTCTTAGTCCTAAGTATTTTGGAACTGGGCGTTACACTACCTATTCTTATAACTAACACACACATATTACCACTAGATAGGTACACACATTAACATACATATACATAATATATCACATATCCAATCTAACCGTATATATCATGAAATACCATGACACAACACCATGTATCCTATTTAGGACATATACCCCAAATATCGACTCAAAAAGGATACAAAAATCTCTACGGGGACACGTGTCGAATACTTGGTGCACAAGCTTGCGATAAGCCCAAGATACTCTACCAAACCATGTCTGAATCCTACCAAACTTCATAAGCAAGTCTAAAATATATATATTAAAATATAATTAGAGCATGGCAAGGCTAATGTCATGTGTAATAAAACATGTGCACCACAAGTGTAGGAGGCCAAAAACCTTTAAATTGATCCCGCATCCTACGGTATCATGACACAACCTACACGTATCCATTTATGGATACGAATCTAGATACACAAAACCAAATCTAATCTAAATAGGTCTAACAACCCAAATAAGAAACACTTAGTGCACCATTCTCGAAATTCCTCCAAAAATGGCACAAAAAACCTATGTAAAAGTCTCCAAATGGGTCCAATGAAGCCCAAGCTTCTCTCCATGGATAATCCTAATGCATGGATGGTTTCTAAATGACTAATTATACTAATTAGAATCAAATACAAGGGTGAATCTCAGATTTACCTATTGGGAGATGGATTCCCAATACAATGGCACTAGTAGACACAATCCTCAAGAATGGACACCTCCTTCAAGCTAATGGCCTCCTCTTCTTGTGCTTCTTAGCCCCCAAGCTACTTGGCTCCTTCGATGAAGAATATGGAAAGTTTGAGGATGATTGGAGTGATTTGATGGAGGAAGTAGAAGGGTTCTGGGAGGAACACCAAAACTAGGGTTTGTGCTCCAAAATGAAGAAGTGAAGTGAATGAATATTCTCTCTATGTGGCTGGTCATAAAACCCTAATTTGTCTATTTGAAATGTCCAAAATGTCCTCTCAAGTTGTCATAAAGGTTCGGTTAACCTATGGAAGATTTTAGCCTAAGTGGTTGGTTAGTTCTAATATTATTCATGACCTATTATGACTTAAATGAGTCTAATTATGTCTAACCTAAAATGTAGGTCCAAGTATAATGATAAGTCCATATAGGTTCACTAACCAAGGGTCCAATAAATAGACTAGTCTACTAATAAATACAACCATCACATTTAATTAATAAAAAATATATACTATATGAATAATATAAAATGGCAAAAATACCCATGTCTAGGAATGTGGTAGTGACATTCCTATTACTTCGCGACGTTTTCTTCTAACGTTGCTAAATACGTCACTAAGTTTGACAGATTTTTTTAGTGAAAGCATTTATGTTTTTATCACACTCATTAAGAATTCCCATATGAGCTAAGCCTCGTAGGGGCTTAGCGAATCAGACTTGGATCGGGTGAAGGGCGCCAAGTGGTGCTTTGATGGCGCACTTTGCACTTTATATGTACACATCGGACACGAATAATTACTTATGTGTATATGTTGCGCACGTGCACACGTTTTATGTATGATTTGCATGTGCCGCTATGTGTGCATGAGTGGATGTGTGGATGTATATTATGCTCGTGCACTTTATTTTATGCACAAGTTGCATGCGTTGTTGGGAACGAAACACAAAAATTATTTCCCTAGACCAAAGAGACTACGAGAGAACCAAGCAAAAACAATGCACAAACCAAATAACCAAAAATCATAAAGAGCCAATCACATGCACAGAGATTTTGATCTGGAAAACCCTTGCGAGAAAAACTACGGACGATCGGAGTCCAACCCTAAAAGTCCTCCACTAATGGAATAAGAAATACAATGACTCCTTACAAGATCCTCACTAATCCAAACTAGATCACCAACAACTCCTTGTAAGATGAATAAGATTACAGACACACGAAGAACAAAGTCGACGAAAAAAGTTATCCGAAATCGATCTCCTCTTCGAAACAACCGTCAATCCATCTTTCTCTCTCTAATAGTTGCATACCTTCTCTTGCTATAGATTAAGGTCAGGAAATCCCTAGTATATACCCCCTCAATCCCCCTCAATCCCACAATAAACCTAGATCACACGATGTGATCCAACGGTGTATAAAATAACCCAAAACCCGTATAGCTCGTCGACTACCAAACTCGACCCGATTTCCACATTTGAGAGACTTTTTGAGCAAGAGCAATTCTGGCTCCCAGAGATTAAACTCAGTCAAAACCCGATGGAACACCGAGTTCAACCTAAGCTCTGTCTTCTCTAGATTGAACTGATCTTCTCCAAATCTCGAGTTTCTCCGAACTTTGAATAGCACTCATTGACACAAGAATAATGCTCGTCGTACTCCGGGATATTCTCTATATAGGTCAAGAACCCCAACCACTCTAACAAATCTCCCCCTTTCCAACTAGGTGAAGGAACTTGTCATACCGACGATCTGCCTGTAGTACTCAAACTTTCCCCTGGATAGAATGTTTGTAAGCATATTTGCTCCATTGTCCTCCGTGTGAACATTTTTAAAACTTGTATCTTTCTTCTCAAGCACATTTCGTATCCAATGATACTGAGTATCAATATGTTTGGACCAATTATGAAACATCGGGTTCTTCCCAAGGTAGATTGCACTCTGGCTATCACATAGCAAATTGTACTATTTTTGTGTAAGTCCCACTTCATGTAACTTCTTTATCCATAACAACTCCTTGCAAGCCTCCATCGTAGTAATGTACTCTATCTCTGCCGTAGGCAAGGAAACACACTTATGTAACCATGACTGCCATGATACCGCTTTACCAGCAAACATTATCACATAGCCCAAAGTCGATCTACTTATGTCTACATATCAGCGTTAGTATATCCGACCAGCTTCGACTTGTCACCACAACATGAAAGCATCTAATCAGGAGTTCCCTGAAGGTATAATAGAAGCCATTTGACCGCACTCTAATGTTCCCTCCCAGGATTAGAAAGATATTTTCTAACCACACCAACTATATGAGCAATATTTGGCCTCGTACACACCATGGCATACATGAGACTCCCCACACCTGAAGCATATGGAACCTGCTCCATATATTCCTTCTCGTCCTTAGTAGATAAACACTGCTCCATAGTGAACATAAAAAGGTCGATCACAAAGGGGTTGCTCACTTTCTTTGACCCATCTATTTCAAAACGCTAAAGTACCGGTGAATGTAATTCTTTTTTGACAAGTACAGTAGCTTGGACTTTCTCTCCCGGCCAATTTCTATCCCAAGAATAGTCTTCGCTGCACCCAAATCCTTCATAGAAAATGATGCACCCAGTTAATGCTTCAACTCCATTAGTTTGGTGGCATTCTGACCCACCAACAACATATTATCTACATAAACCAGTAGTATAATTAAATCATCTCCAACAAAGTACTTCATGAACACACAATAATCTACAGTCGTCCATTCATAACCATGCTCTCCCATAAATGGCTCAAACTTCCTATACCACTACCTTGGACCCTGTTTTAGACTATATAGACTCTTCTTTAATCGGCAAACTAAGTGCGACTTGCTCTTCTCACATAATCCCTCTGGCTGCTCTATATATAACTCCTCTTCACATCCATCTTCTCAACCTCCAAGTCGAAGCTGGTAACCATTGCCAATACCATCTAAATAGATGACAACTTGACAAATAATGAGAAGATCTCATCGAAATGCAAGACCTTCCGCTACCTATAGCCTATAACTACCAGCCTCACTTTGTATCGAGCGTGAGTAGCATCATCCATCTACTTCACTTTGAATATCCATCGATTTTTCAAAGCCT
Source organism: Iris pallida (assembly GCA_029216955.1). Classification (NCBI taxonomy): domain Eukaryota; kingdom Viridiplantae; phylum Streptophyta; class Magnoliopsida; order Asparagales; family Iridaceae; genus Iris; species Iris pallida. Next base: position 1,678,821 of record JANAVB010044818.1, on the reverse strand, counting down.
TCTTGTCCATTGGCAACCGCACCAGCCTATAAGTGGAATTTTCCTGTAATAAACTCATATCCTCCTGCATGGTCTACATCTACTTCTATATGTGTTTGTCTTCCCTCTACAAAACATGGGATCTTATCCTTCAGTCAGTAGCACATACTCATCTGGCGAGTACCTAGTAGATGGTCGACTCGCTCTCATGCTCCTCTTCAATAGAATCTATGGTGCTGACTGTGTACCGATAGCCTCATTTCCTTCAGGAACTGCCTCCTCGACATGCTCATCCTCTTGAGGGCCATCCTAACCATCACTAATAGGGTGATGATCAAGGCTGGGAGCATCTCCATTTACTGGCTCTCCCATAATTGGATCCTTTATCGTATTTGTGGAAATGGTTCGAAACAAAATAACTAACTGACAATTCCTCAGCCTCAGAAGGTATCTCAAAATCCTAAGTGTTGGTCATGGTTTGATCCTCGACGAACACAATATCTCTGCTTTTGTAGAGGTTTATTTTTACTTGGTCATAGAGTCTATAGCCAAACTCAAGTTTGGATCTTTCGTCCTTCGGTACATGCACGAAGGCCTTACCACGAAACACTCAAAGGCGTTGTATGAAGGCTCCTTGTCGTGCCATACTTTGTCATGAACATCACCCTATAAAGGAGCACTAGAAGATAAATTAATAGTATAGACAATAGTATTGAGAACCTCTCCCCAATAACTATTTGATAAGTTTGCTTTTGGCAGCAAATATCGTACCCTCTCCATCAGTTTTATGTTCATGCACTTTGCTACACTATTGAGTTGAGGTGTCTTTGGTGGAGTATTTTGGTGTTGAATACCTTGATTTTGTAGTAAGGATCAAATGTACCAATGTATTCACCGTAATTGTCGGACCAAACACATTTTAACTTCTTTCCCGTCTATGTTTCAACAAAGGCCTAAAACTCTCCGAAAGTAGGCAGCACCCGATCATTGGTCTTTAAAGCATAAACACAAACTTTTTTGAACAATCATCAATAAAGGTAACAAAGTAAGAAGCACAAGCAATTGATTTTACCTTCATAGGACCATAGACATCCGAGTGAACCAACTCGAGCAACACTGGCTTCCTTGAACATGGTTGACTTTGGAAAGATACCCTATTTTGATTTTTTGCCAAACAGAGAGTGCATCTCTCTAATTTTATAGACTTGAGCCCTGTAATCACCTTCTTGTTTAATAAGTAGCTTATCCCCTTCTCGTTGATATGACTGAGCTGCATGTGCTACAGCTCAGTAGATGCATCACTGATTGTGTTCACCTCTTGTGCCCTTTATGTGTTGCCCTCTATATAGTAGAGGCTGGACTTCTTGCTTCCTTTGGAAATTACCATAGAACCACTGGAAAGCTTCCACTAATCATTCCCTAGAGATTAAAGAATTATTCCTCATCAAACCTTCCAACCGACACTAAGTTAAAATAGATATCAGGGATATGATGAACACTTTGAGAACAATAACCGCACTTGTCTTGGTTCTTAAATGCACATCTCCAATAGCAACCACTTTTGACACATCTCCGTTGCCCATCATCAATACTCCATAATCTTCTATTGTAGTCCCTGAGTCCACTAACCAAGAATTATTATCGCATATGAGGTTCATGACCTACGATGATCATATTGCCTCCATGTGTCGCGGAGGCCATTGTAGTATTCTTACTTTGCTTTCCTTTATCGCCCTTCTTCTCTTTGTTCCAAGCAAAATATTTTTATTTGATGTGGACCTTTGTGCCACAATGATATCACTTGGAGTCCTCGTACCGACCCTTGGACTTGTCTCTGCTCTTATGTATTCTACAGCCCGGACCTCGACTTTTACTCCTGTTGTGACTCTCTAAAACTAACGCCTTTGAGTGGGATGTGTATGAAGTGCCCAGAGATCTCCTCGGCATCTTTTCATTCAGTACCTTGCTTATAGCGAACTCCAGACTAAGCTTGCCTTCTGTAGTATAAGCAATTATGGACACTCGTACGGTCTTCTTGGAGTCTGACAACATACCTAACAACCAGAGTCCCTGAACTTCATCGCCAAACTTCACTTCCATAGAGGATAACTTGTCGACCATGCCTTGAAACCCACTAAGGTAATCCATAATAGACGTACTATCTTTGTAACTCAGACCCATTATTTGTCGGATCAGAAAATAACTTATACCTCGATCTTGTTCGCATACAAAGATTCCAACTTCTCCTGAAGTGTCATCGCATGCTCAATATTGGCAACATGATTGTACACGTTCTCGTCAACGAACTGTCGGATATATCTATATACTTGTATATGTTCGAACTTCCAATCATTTTGAATTTATTACTGGGCCTCTCGAAAGCAAATATTAGAAGATGCAGCTTCTTGACAAATAATAAATTCTTTATTTTGCTATGTCAATAATGGTAGTTGGTATCGTTTAGGTTTACCATGCGCACCAACTTCATGCCACCTCTTCTCCTAGGCTTGATTGTCAACTCTGACATCCTTTCGAACCAAAGCTTTGATACCATTATGTTGGTATCAGCATAACCAACCACAGGCTCTGATACCAATCTGTTGGGAACAAAACATGAAAACTATTCCCCCAAGACAAAATGGCTATGAGAGAATTGATTAATAACAACACATTAACCAAATAACCCAAAATCACGAAGAGCCAATTGTAGACACAAATATTTTGATATAGAAAATCCTTGCAAGAAAAACCACGAGATAATCAGAGTCCAATCTTAAAAAGCCTCCATTAATGGAATACGAAATACAATGACTCCTTACAAGCTCCTCACCAGTCCAAATCAGATCACCAACAACTCCTTGGAAGATACAATGATTAAAGACACGAAGAACGTAGATGACAAGAAAAATTACCCGAAATCGATCTCTGTCACGACCCGCACCCTAGAGTAAGGGCACGAGACGTGGGTACGTCCAGCCTACGCCGCAGTGTCGGCGGTAGAACGCTGTCCTAGGTCACAACATCTAACAATATAAAGCTCAAACAGTTTATACTCCCCGAATGGGGGTGACATGATAAAAGTAGACTCAATCACAACTAAGGAAGAAGAAGCACGATATGATATAAAACTCAAGGAAAAACAGATGATAACATAGCAGATAGATAGATAAATGAAACTGCTAAAATGAAAAGAAATCCCAAGTACATCCGAGAGTCTAAGTGTCTAAGATAATACATAATCCCAGATCCCAAGTATCAAAGTACAATCATCCAAAGAATACTGTAAATGAAAATATCCTAGTCTAAGGGTGTGTCATCCACAGCTAGTGGGGCCTGCTGATGGTCCAGGTCCAACATCTCATCTATGGTGGCACCGTAATAGGTATCCACACCAGCCTCCTTCTCGTCCTCTGTAATATTTTCAACAGGTCCAGTCAGGACAGGAGCGAGCACAATATATCTCAACAGATCATAGCAGGTTAGAAAATATAGACATGCAGTAGAGTAAGATACAGGAAACTGAAAGAAGCATGGAATGTAAACAGAGGAAACTGTAAGGAAAATATATATTTTGTAAATAAAGAGCTAACTGTGGCTAGTGAGTCAGAGTACAATATAAATATGTGAATGGCATAGAAGATTCTGGGAACTATACTATGGAGTGATTCTGGAAACTACACTACTTGGATATTATTCACATGTTTACTTCTACTCCCCCGTACCCCCAATCAATACACAAGGATCCAGCCACGTTATGTTATGATTCCATGCAAAGGCCCACAAGGGGTGATACATGGATAGCCCATAAATGGGTGATTCTGGGAATGCCCACAATGGGGTAATTCTGGGAATGCCCATAAATGGGGTGATTCTGGAAAGACTCTGTGATCATGAGAGTACATGTCACAAGTGATCGAAGAATCGTGAAGCATAGTGATACACCATGTAAGTGAAACGCACAGAACATATAGTATACGATGCTCCCTGAGGGGGATAACATCTCAAGAATGGATCCATATGGTACTAATCCGTGTTACCAACGTGACAGCATCAAGTAAAGTAATCTAAAGCAGGAAAATAATTCTAACAGGATATGAAATGATCAGAGAATGTACTCGCCTGGTATCTGAGTATCCAACTGAAAAGTACTGTCCGAGGAGTGGTGTCTGGCTCCTATTTAGAACAGCACAAGTCACAACAAGTCCAGAATGGTAAAATGAAGCTCTACTATGCATTCTACAAGAGTCTAGGTCAAACTAGGTCAAAGTCAACTCTTGGTCAACCCTGGTCAACCAAGAAGTCAAACCTAGGTCTAGCAAGTCTAACTAGGCTTAACTAGTCTAACTGACACACAATAGGCCAATACCACATATATAGATATATATCACCATTCACATATGTGAATATATATATATACCTACATATACAAATAAGATATGCATAGCACATTAGCTATTACACATAAGGAAATACCCATAATCCTACTCTACCATTCACACATTACATTTAGGCTATTATAGCTATTGACCCACATATATATATATAATCACACACATACATATATTAGGAATTATCTATATGTATATATATTTAGGATACAATATGTGTGTGTGTGGATAGAGGATGTGAGTGAAAGAGGGCTGTCCATGTGAGTGTGACAGGAATTGCAATGTGTGTGTGGATGTTATAAGAACATATGACAGGAATATGCTCTTGTGTGTATGTGTTACAAAGTGACAGGGATATGTATGTATAGATTGAAAACTTGTGTGTGTGTGTAGGAGACGTATCAATGTGCTGCTGTGTACAGGAACATAGGGGTGAGCATTGAGGAGTGTGGCATAGTGAAGTGTCAGGTGTATACTGTTTTCAGTGTGTAGTGAAGGAAAACCAATACATGACATGAACCACACCCACACAGTCACCTATTCTCAGATTTTCTAATATCAATACAAACTCAGAATTTGAGTTCTAATAACAGTGAACTCAGGTTTTTCATGAAAACTGGAAATCGATTCATGAACCCATTTAGACTTCCTACACCAAATCAAGTTTTGAATTACACACACACAATCTCAGATTTTAGTTCTTAACAACATGAAGGTTAGTTTTCAGTTTAAAGGAAAAGAGAACACTTAGAAATCTCAGGTTTGAATTCAGTTTTTCACCAAAAATAGTCTACACATTCATTCCTCTTTTCAAGTCCAAAATACCACAAATCAACCCACATTTCGACACACTAGTAGATAGCTATTATGAGAACATGTTAGGGTTTTAAACAAGTAAATAATGGCATTTAAATTAATCAAAAAGGGATGCTAAACTCAGATTTTAGAAACTGGAAGAAATAGTGAATGCCCATATCAGAAAAATTTGGGAAAAAGGAAATAAACCAACAATTTAAACTAAAATACCAAACTAATGGTTGGTAATTCAAATATAACATGGGCTCGTGTCATATAATGTGTTTGTGTCCCAGCAAGGGGACACAAACGTGTCCAACTGAAATAAACACGCGACAGTGCACTGAGACACATTTACACAGGCAGTACGTCGTGCACAGGTGCACGCGTGTCGTGCACCCGACACAGGCCAACCCAGGCCTCGTGGTCGTGTCCCCACCTAGGCTAGGTCTAGGTGCACGTGTCTAAGTGTCTGTATCGTGTCCACAGTGTCGCGTGTCCGAGAAATAGAGCCGTATCAGTGGCTAATTAACACTACATGCAGAACAGTGAGAAATCAGTGCACGACTGATTTCTCCCTAACCAGTGCACGAAACCTAGTGAAATTTGGGGAGCATGGTGACAGAACATGCCCCATTGATCCCACAAAATTTTGTGTCCAACAAATTCGTGTCGTATCCTGTAGGAAGCTCGAGTGGCAGGGGAGTACTGTAGCTGTGCGCGCGCACGCACGAGAACGTGTGCACGCATGTACAATCGACTCGACACAGACTCGATTCAAGCTCAGAGCAATGGAAATGAGTAAGCGACACAAAATTATATTTTCCTATTCAAAAAGTTCTGCAAAATCAGAATGAAATGTCCATTGAGACATTTTGTCGAACACTTAGGGATGTCTCTGATACGTGTCCTAAACGGACATGAAACTTACGAAACCCGACAAGAAACCAATACAGACACTCAGGGGACTCCTAGGGCTTCCAAAATATGTAAAGAAATTAGAATTTCATGGAGAAATAAGGAAGTTACCTATACTTGAACTTTCAAGAAAAACCCTCTTTCAATAGCTCTTCTCCTTGATGTCCCAATCCACTCAAATCACAACAAACTGAAATAAAACTTCAATGACAGCAGGAATAGGTATATTAGAACCTAATGAAAGAGATTTGAATGAAAAAGGAAAAAGGAATGGAAATCTAGGGATTAAATGAAGTGGGAACATACCTTTCTTAAACTTTGAGCTTTCCTAAGAAAGAGGCAACCCTAAATTTAGGAGAGTATTTATAGGGTGGTGTTCCCAATGTGGATAAGGGTGGTGGCCGGCCACTTAGTCTAGGGTTTAGGGTTTTGCTATTTTGGGCTTTGGGCCAATCTACAAGGCTATGAGTTAAAATGATTTATTAATGGTTCTAAATCATAAGCCATGACTTATGACTATCAAATTCCTATTGCTAACTAGAGTCTAATGACCAAACCAAGGATTAGCCTAGGTTAGACTAGAGTCAAATAACCTAACCAAGTCCATACTAAATAGGGTTAGCTTCTAGGTTGGTCTACAAGGGTCAAAACTAGTCAAAATCAATCTAGTCCAAACAATTCCAAAATAATTTCTAAAAATTCCCATAAATTCAAATAAATTCTAATAATTTAAATTACCCCCAAAAATGACAAAAATACCCTCATACTAGAAATGTGGTAGTGACAAATCTATCCTCCTTAAAAGAATTTCGTCCTCGAAATTGAAAGGCAAAATACAACTGATGAGAAGGATAGAAAGTATACCTCATGGTCCAAAAAGATAAAGGTAGCGCTCGCGCATCTCATCCTCCCGCTCCCAGGTAGACTCTCCTGGAGAATGATGCCTCCATGCGACGCCTACCAAAGGTATCACCTGGTTCCTCAGAACCTTCTCCCGTCGATCCAGAATCTCCACTGGCTGCTCTGGATAGCTGAGAGAAGGCCCAACCTCAATCTCTGAATGATCGAGCACATGGCTAGGGTCAGCCATGTACCGTCTCAACTGTGATACATGGAATACGTTGTGGACCCCCACTAGCACAGGCGGCAAGTCTAGCCTGTATGCAACGTCATCGACTCTCCCGCTGATAACGAAAGGGCCGATGAAGCGTGGGCTAAGCTTCCCGCCTCCACCAAAACGTATCATACCACGAGTCGGAGATATCCTCAAGAAAACCTGGTCTTCGACCTAATCACAAGCAAGGTCTCAATTAATTATAATAAACAAATATGATCAAAAATCACAAAAAACAAACCTAAACCTAATCCTACTCTAATCTGTACCTCAAACTCCAACGGCCTCCGGTGGCTATCGGCCCAGTACCGATGTCTGTCCTGTGCCACGCAAAGTCTGTCCCTGATGAGCTTCTCCTTCTCGGCTGCATCAACAACCATCTCTGGCCCAAGTAAAGCTCGCTCACCAACATCATCCCAAGATAAGGGTGTACGGCACCTACGCCCGTACAGAGCCTCGAAAGGTGACATCTCAATGCTGGCCTGGAAACTATTGTTGTAAGCAAACTCCACTAAATGAAGATAATCCTCCCAGGAACCTCCAAAGTCCAGGACGCACGTCCGTAGCATATCCTCAAGTGTCTGAATAGTCCGCTCCGACTGTCCGTCCGTCTGGGGGTGGTATGCAGTACTAAACTTGAGCTGAGTGCCCAAGCTGGTCTACAGACTCCTCCAAAAATGGAAAGTAAAATGGCTATCCCGATCTGAGATGATGCTGACTGGAACTCCGTAAATCCTGACTATCTGTCGCATATACATCTCCACCAGCCTCTCTGTTGACGTACCCACCTTGAATGACAAGAAATGGGCTGATTTGGTCAACCTGTCAACGATGACCCAAATCACGTCTTTTCCTCCTAGTGTGCGTGGCAATCCTGATACGAAGTCCATAGTGGTATGCTCCCATTTCTACTCGGGAATGGGTAGCGGCTGCAACAATCCACCGGGCCTCTGCCTCTCTGCCTTGACCTACTGACAGACCAAGCACCTAGCCACGAAACGAGCCACCTCCAGCTTCATCCCTGACCACCAAACATGCTCTCGTAGATCTCGGTACATCTTGTTGGCACCCGGGTGTATAGAGTACTGAGATCTGTGGGCCTCCTGTATAACCTGCTCCCTGAGATCTCCGCTGGGCACACATAATCTGAAATCGTGCCTCAAGGCACCATCCTCTGCAAGAGAAAACTCGCCCTCGAGCAATCCTGCTCGAACCTGCTCTCGGAGACACCACAGAGCAACGTCCTCAAACTGTGTCGACTTGATCCTCTCCACCAAGTCCGACTGAATCTGCATCCCCCATAACTGCATCTGTACTCCGGGCACGATCACCTCAATCCCAAGGCTCTCTAAGTCTGCAAGCAAATGCCGATCCATAGTCAAACACATGGCTGTCGGATACCTACTCAAGGCATCGGCAACCACGTTGGCCTTCCCTGGGTGATACTGAAGTAGGATGTCAAAGTCCTTCATCAACTCTAGCCATCTGTGCTGCCTCATGTTCAAGTCCTTCTGAGTGAACACATACTTTAAGCTTTTGTGATCTGTGAAGATCTCCACCCTCTCCCCGTACAGATAATGCTTCCACAACTTTAAAGCAAATATCATCGCTGCCAGCTCCAGGTCGTGGGTAGGGTAGTTCTTCTCATGGGGACGTAATTATCTGGAAGCATAGGCAATCACCTTTCCATGCTGCTGCAAGACACAACCCAGCCCCTTTCCTGAAGTGTCACTATAAATAGTAAAACCACCTGATCCTGAAGGCAATGTCAGAATCGAAGCTGTCGTAAGCCGCTTCTTCAACTCATCGAAAGCTGCCTGACACTCCTCTGACCAAACGAACTCAGCATCCTTCCGGGTCAATCGAGTCAACGGTTCTGCAACCCGGGAGAAATCCTGCACAAATCTCCGATAATATCCTGCCAGCCCAGGAAACTCCTGATCTCTGCAACTGAAGTCGACGCTGCCCATGCCTCAACTGCTACAATCTTCTTGGGGTCAACTGAGATACCATCTCCAGTTACCACATGCCCCAAGAAATCCACCCGGTCTAAGAAGAACTCACACTTGGAGAGCTTTCCGTAAAGCTGCTCCTTCCTGAGAATCTCCAGCACTATCCTCAAATGCTCCTCCTCAGTCTTGGAATATATCAAGATATCGTCAATGAACACCACCACAAACTGATCCAGATACTGATGGAACACCTTGTTCATAAGGTTCATAAATACTGCTGGTGCATTGGTTAGCCCAAACGGCATAACCAAAAACTCAAACTGCCCGTACCGCATCCTGAAAGCGGTCTTGGGAATATCCACCCTCTTCACCTTCACCTGGTGATATCCCGACCTCACATCAATCTTGGAAAATACCCGAGCTCCGCTCAACTGGTCGAATAGATCATCGATCCGCGATAGTGGGTATTTGTTCTTGACCGTGAGGTTGTTGAGTGCCCTATAGTCAATACACATGCGTACTAACCCATCCTTCTTCGGCACTAACAACACTGGTGCACCCCATGGCGACGAACTCGAGCGGATGAAGCCCTTGTCCTGTAGCTCATCCACCTGCTTTTTTAGCTCTACCAGCTCGCTGTTGTTCACCCGATAGACATGCTGAGAGATGGGTTCCGCTCCTGGAACCAAGTCTATCGAGAACTCTATGTCTCTGTCTGGTGGCAATCCCGGTAACTCCTCTGGGAAAACATCCATATACTCTGCTATTAAGGGGTATGGAATCGCCTACTCCTCGACCGAGACTCCACAGAAGACCCCGCTGCTCTGCTCTGCCTGACGTCTGGAGTACTCGAACTCTGGCTCCTCCGGCACTCTGAAAAGAACTCTACCCCCTCTGCAATCAATGCTGGCGTGGTGCCTGCTCAACCAATCTATGCCTAGTACTATATCGTAGTTCGGCAATGGCATTACGAGCAGGCTCGCCTCCAACTCACGGTCTCCCAAAATAACTCTTCGACCCTTACAAACATCACATACGAGGATAATGCCACCCCCGGTTGTGATCTTGTAAGTCCAAGGCAACGATTCAGCTATGATACCATGTCTAATCGTAAAAGATACTGATATGAAACTATGCGAAGCACTGGAATCGAATAATACAAATGCTGGACTGGAGTCGAGGAGAATCGAACCTGCAATCAGTTCTTCTATCACCTCTGCATCCTCAGCCGCCATGGCGAAGGTTCGCCCCGGCTGGCCTCCCCTGGCCCGCTGCTGGTGCTGAACAAATCTTTGCTGCTAGGTCGGCAGGGCTGGTCCCCTCTGCTGGCCTACTGCTGCCCTGGCTCCTCCTCCCTGAGCTGCTCGTCCCGTGGTCAAGGTACACTCCCTCATCTGGTGATCTCCTGAGCCACATACCAGGCACTTGCCCAGCCTCTTCCTACACTCGTTCTACCCGTGCCCTGGCTTCTTACAATAAACACAGGTGGTAGCCTGCTGCCTCGGTGCCTGCTGCTGCACCCTCTGCTGCTGATGCTGCACTGGCTGGTGCCTCGGCTGCTGAAACTGCTGCGGCTGGAACCTCTGCTGCTGGTGGTGCTACTGGTGCTACTTCTGAAAGTGCGGCCTCTTGGCCGATCCTCCGCTACTGCTGCCTCCCTGGGAGTCTCGTCCCTTCTTGAGCCTAAGCTCAAGATCATCCTCTGCAGCTAGTACGTCCACCAGGATCTCCTTAAATGTAGCACTGCGGGCATTCTTGGTGTAGGACTTGACCTCCTTTACCAAGCCCTTCCGGAACCTCCGGGCCTTCGTCGTCTCTGACAAGTCCTCCATAAATCTGCTCAGGTGGCAGAACTCTCCTGCGTACTCCTCCACGGACTGGCTCCCCTGAACTAGGGCCTCGAACTGGGTCTCGAGGGCTCCCAGTGCTGCGTCTGGAAAGAACTTCTCCTTGAACAACTTCTTGAATGCTGCCCAAATCTGTCCTGCTGTGCCAACCCTCGGGTCAGTCTGGTACCAGGTACGAGCCAGATCCTGTATCATGCTGGCCGCTGCCTCTATCTGGAGCCTCGTCGGGATCTCAGCCAGCCTGAAGATCTTCTTCATATGCTCGATCCACTCATCGGCATACAGGATCCCCTCTGTCCCTCGGAAGTCCCTCGGGTGCATCTTCTGGAAGTCTTGGATACCCTTCTCCCGTGGCTGGTGTGGCTGCAGGGCTGCTACTGGCTGAGCTATGACTCTCTCCACTGCGGTTACTGCCGGCTCAATGCCTCGAGTGAGCTATGCCGTGTGCCTCTACTTCTGGGTCTGCTGACCCTCCTTGTACTGTCGAAAGAAAGCTAACAGCTGAACGGCGTCAACTGTCCCTGCAGGTGGCTGCTGCTGGAAGGGCTCCTCTGCGATGACTGGGTCCTGCCTCCGAGCCGGTGGAGGCATACCCCCTGCTGCTGCTGCTGGAGCCTCAATACGAACAGAGGTGGCAAGAGCTGCAGTCTTCTGTCTCTGCTGAACTGGCTGAGAGGTAGTAGATCCCTCTGTAGCATCTCCATGAATGGTACGCTGCTGACGAGTCTCTACCATCTTGAAGATAGACCAAACAAGAGTATCAATTTCTGAGAAAGAAGCGATATAACAAAGACGGACAATTAAAATTCAAAAGGATCAGCTGACAATAAGGATTTAGATGGTAATAAAAGAATTTTTCCTAATGTGATTGAGTACCTTAAAAATTAATGTCCTATATCCTACTGCAGGCTGTAGTGATACTCTAGTTCGAATACCACTACACTTCTAGTCTCGACCTGCATGGGCCACCACTAAAAACGTGTCACGACCCGCACCCTAGAGTAAGGGCACGAGATGTGGGTACGTCCAGCCTACGCCGCAGTGTCGGCGGTAGTACGCTGTCCTAGGTCACAACATCTAACAATATAAAGCTTAAATAATTTATACTCCCCGAATGGTGGTGACATGATAAAAGTAGACTCAATCACAACTAAGGAAGAAGAAGCACGATATGATATAAAACTCAAGAAAAAATAGATGATAACATAGCAGATAGATAGATAAATTAAACTGCTGAAATGAAAGGAAATCCCAAGTACATCCGAGAGTCTAAGTGTCTAAGATAATACATAATCCCAGATCCCAAGTATCAAAGTACAATCATCCATAGAATGCTGTAAATGAAAACATCCTAGTCTAAGGGTGTGTCATCCACAGCTAGTGGGGCCTGCTGATGGTCCAGGTCCAACATCTCATCTAAGGTGGCACGTAATAGGTATCCACACCAGCCTCCTCCTCGTCCTCTGTAATATTTTCAACAGGTCCAGTCAGTACAGGAGCGAGCACAATACATCTCAACAGATCATAGCAGGTTAGAAAATATAGACATGCAGTAGAGTAAGATACAGAAAACTGAAAGAAGCATGGAATGTAAACAGAGGAAACTGTAAGGAAAATATATATAATGTAAATAGAGAGCTAACTGTGGCTAGTGAGTCAGAGTATAATATAAACATGTGAATGGCATAGGAGATTCTGGAAACTATACTATGGAGTGATTCTGGGAACTACACTACTTGGATATTATTCACATGTTTACTTCTACTCCCCCGTACCCCCAATCAATACACTAGGATCCAGCCAGGTTATGTTATGATTCCATGCAAAGGCCCACAAAGGGTGATACATGGATAGCCCATAAATGGGTGATCCTGGGAATGCCCACGATGGGATGATTCTGGGAATGCCCATAAATGGGGTGATTCGGGGAAGACTGTGATCATGAGAGTACATGTCACAAGTGATCGAAGAATCGTGAAGCATAGTGATACACCATGTAAGTGAAACGCACAGAACATGTAGTATACGATGCTCCCTGAGGGGGATAACATCTCAAGAATGGATCCATATAGTACTAATCCGTGTTACCAACGTGACAGCATCAAGTAAAGTAATCTAAAGCAGGAAAATAATTCTAACAGGATATGAAATGATCAGAGAATGTACTCGCCTGGTATCTGAGTGTCCAACTGAAAAGTACTGTCCGATGAGTGGTGTCTGGCTCCTATTTAGAACAGCACAAGTCACAACAAGTCCAGAATGGTAAAATGAAGCTCTACTATGCATTCTACAAGAGTCTAGGTCAAACTAGGTCAAAGTCAACTCTTGGTCAACCATGGTCAACCAAGAAGTCAAACCTAGGTCTAGCAAGTCTAACTAGGCTTAACTAGTCTAACTGACACACCATAGGCCAATACCACATATATAGATATATATCACCATTCACATATGTGAATATATATACCTACATATACAAATAAGATATGCATAGCACATTAGCTATTACACATAAGGAAATACCCATAATCCTACCCTACCATTCACACATTACATTTAGGCTATTATAGCTATTGACCCATATATATATATATATATATATATATATATATATATATATATATATATATATATATATAATCACACACATACATATATTAGGAATTATCTATATGTATATATATATAGGATACAATATGTATGTGTGTGGATAGAGGATGTGAGTGAAAGAGGGCTGTCCATGTGAGTGTGACAGGAATTGCAATGTGTGTGTGGATGTTATAAGAACATATGACAGGAATGTGCTCTTGTGTGTATGTGTTACAAAGTGACAGGGATATGTATGTATAGACTGAAAACTTGTGTGTGTGTGTGTGTAGGAGATGTATCAATGTGCTGCTGTGTACAGGAACATAGGGGTGAGCAGTGAGGAGTGTGGCATAGTGAAGTGTCAGGTGTATACTATTTTCAGTGTGCAGTGAAGGAAAACCAATACATGACATGAACCACACCCACACAGTCACCTATTCTCAGATTTTCTAATATCAAAACAAACTCAGAATTTGAGTTCTAATAACAGTGAACTCAGGTTTTTCATGAAAATTGGAAATCGATTCATGAACCCATTTAGACTTCCTACACCAAATCAAGTTTTGAATTACACACACACACAATCTTAAATTTTAGTTCTTAACAACATGAAGGTTAGTTTTCAGTTTAAAGGAAAAGAGAACACTTAGAAATCTCAGGTTTGAATTCAGTTTTTTACCAAAAACAGTCCACACATTCATTCCTCTTTTCAAGTCCAAAACACCACAAATCTACCCATATTTCGACACACTAGTAGATAGCTATTATGAGAACATGTTAGGGTTTTAAACAAGTAAATAATGGCATTTAAATTAATCAAAAAGGGATGCTAAACTCAGATTTTAGAAACTGGAAGAAACAGTGAATGCCCATATCAGAAAAATTTGGGAAAAAGGAAATAAACCAACAATTTAAACTAAAATACCAAACTAATGGTTGGTAATTCAAATATAACATGGGCTCGTGTCATATAATGTGTTTGTGTCCCACTAAGGGGACACAAACGTGTCCAACTGAAATAAATATGCGACAGTGCACTGAGACACATTTACACAGGCAGTACGTCGTGTACAGGTGCACGCGTGTCGTGCACCCGACACAGGCCAACCCAGGCCTCGTGGTCGTGTCCCCACCTAGGCTAGGTCTAGGTGCACGTGTCTAAGTGTCTGTATCGTGTCCACAGTGTCGCGTGTCCGAGAAATAGAGCCGTATCAGTGGCTAATTAACACTGCGTGCAGAACAGTGAGAAATCAGTGCACGACTGATTTCTCCCTAACCAGCACACGAAACCTAGTGAAATTTGGGGAGCATGGTGACAGAACATGCCCCATTGATCCCACAAAATTTTGTGTCCAACAAATTCGTGTCGTGTCCTGTAGGAAGCTCGAGTGGCAGGGGAGTACTGTAGCTGTACGCGCGCGTGCGTGAGAACGTGTGCACGCGTGTACAATCGACTCGACACAGACTCGATTCAAGCTCAGAGCAATGGAAATGAGTAAGCGACACAAAATTATATTTTCCTATTCAAAAAGTTCTGCAAAATTAGAACGAAATGTCCATTGAGATGTTTTGTCGAACACTTAGGGCTGTCTCTGATACGTGTCCTAAACGGACACGAAACTTATGAAACCCGACACGAAACCAAAGCAGACACTCAGGGGACTCCTAGGGCTTCCTAAATATGTAAAGAAATCGGAATTTCATGGAGAAATAAGGAAGTTACCTATACTTAAACTTTCAAGAAAAACCCCCTTTCAATAGCTCTTCTCCTTGATGTCCCAATCCACTCAAATCACAACAAACTGAAATAAAACTTCAATGACAGCAGGAATAGGTATATTAGAACCTAATAAAAGAGATTTGAATGAAAAAGGAAAAAGGAATGGAAATCTAGAGATTAAATGAAGTGGGAACAAACCTTTCTTAAACTTTGAGCTTTCCTAAGAAAGAGGCAACCCTAAATTTAGGAGAGTATTTATAGGGTGGTGTTCCCAATGTTGATAGGGGTGGTGGCCGGCCACTTAGTCTAGGGCTTAGGGTTTTGCTATTTTGGGCTTTGGGCCAATCTACAAGGCTATGAGTTAAAATGATTTATTAATGGTTCTAAATCATAAGCCATGACTTATGACTATCAAATTCCTATTGCTAACTAGAGTCTAATGACCAAACCAAGGATTAGCCTAGGTTAGACTAGAGTCAAATAACCTAACCAAGTCCATACTAAATAGGGTTAGCTTCTAGGTTGGTCTACAAGGGTCAAAACTAGTCAAAATCAATCTAGTCCAAACAATTCCAAAATAATTCCTAAAAATTTCCATAAATTCAAATAAATTCTAATAATTTAAATTACCCCCAAAAATGACAAAAATACCCTCACACTAGAAATATGGTAGTGACAATCTCCTTTTTGAAACGACTGTCAATCCCTTATTCTCTCTCTTCAATAGTTGTAAAACTTCTCTTGCTACAGATTAGGGTTAGAAAATCCCTAGTATATACCCCCTAAATCTTGCAATAAATTTGGACCACACAATGTCATCTAATAGTGTACAAAACACCCTAAAATCGGCACAACTCGTCGACGATCGAACTCCACCCGAGTTCTGCGTTTGCAAGTATTTTCGAAACAGAAAAGTTCTGACTCCCAAAGACCAAACTCGGTTGGAGACTGAACTCAGTAGGAGACCGAGTTCGTCATGAGCTATGTCTTCTTTGGACAGAACTCCTCTCCTCCAATTCTCGAGTTTCTCTGAACTTCAAATGACATCGTCGCACTTTTCGATCTTCTTCGACACACAGATAAAGTTCGTCGCACTCTGATGTATTCTCCACATTGGTTAGGAACCCCACCTACTCTAACATGTGCGACTATGCGCATAATAGCATGCATGTGCACATGCTGTAATACCCTAAAATTTTAAATTTTTATTATTATTTATTTGACTTAAATAGTGATTTTTGGGAATTTATAAATATTTTAATTAAATAGTTATTATTATAGATGGTCTTAGTCATGGTTAAGTTTTGGAGTGCAAGATGACTATAAATGATGGCACGTATAGTGTAAACATGTGCTTTGACTATTGTATTAGCCATGCAAGGGAAGACCTAGTCATAGTAGTGTCCGAACTAGAAAAACTAGTCAAAGTTGTGACTTGACCCTTAAAAGTAATTTAATTAGTTATTTATTAAGATTATGATTTTTAGGATAACCGGCTGTACAAATTTAGCCCAGACTTGACCCGAACCCAACCCATGCCCAGGTAGCCATGTAGTGCGACCAACGACGTCCATGTAGATATATAGATGTGTATATATACTGGTAGTTCATTTCTATCGTCTAGTAAGTAATTTGTATAAATTGAATATTAAATATAATATATGCATTATTAATTACTATTTAAATTTATACTTACCTTGGAAATATGATAACATTTCCTTCGAATGACATTTTAGTTTTGGAAGATTTTTATGCTATGAATACTTGTGTGTATAAGTAGTACGTAAGTATTAGGTTTTATATACATATTTATAAATCAATAGAGTTTTATTTATATAAATTTTGGTATGTTTGAACGTGTGTGCGTATGTGTGTGAACTTATGTGTATATATGTATAGATATACATGTATAGGTAGGTATATGTATAGCTATATATACATAGATATAGATGTTAGAAAAAAGAAAAAGAAAAAACCCATTCTGATGAACAGTGCTATATCTCCTCCCCCGACCCATAACAGAGCCAATGCTCTGTTAGAAAAGCAAGAACCAAGGGATGATTTTTTTCACACATTAAATCTTGGTTAAATCTAGGTTTAAATCCTAACATAATCTATACCAAGATTGGGTTGAATCTATCCAAATATTGGTTTAAATTTGTGGAGAATTCTATTGTAGGTTGAACTAAGGTTGCTATATATACATCGGCATAAAATCGATACTATTCCATCAAATCTGAGCCTTCAACTTGGAAAATCCTTCTGATCCCTTACCAACCTTCAGAACGACCTTCTTCGACACCTGAGCATGCAGGAGACTCGTCGGAGACGACGAAGTCGACGCTGCATGGTCGCTTGCAACCATAGAATAAAGTCTTTGTTCAATCATCGACTTTAAGGTACCTATGTTCTCGTCATAATTCCTATTCACCTACTCAAACGTTTTCCTTTCTAAAAATTCTATGCGTAGCCTATCTAACCCCCTTTAAACCCTACTAATTAGTTTGGGTTGGAACGATGTGGTGTCGATGAGAAGTTGAAGCAAAGTCGGGAAAAAATCATAAAACTCTGTGACAGTCTCGATGGCTAAGCCCCTAGTTTGGAAGGAGAATTGCCGCAAATCTCGAGAGATTTTAAAATCTATTAAAGCATATTCAAAGACAACCTAATTGAGATGGAAACCCCATTATTAATTTTATTTCTAGTTGTTTAGACAGTAAGAAAAATTAGATTAAAAATCAAAAAAACTTGGCAAAAACAGTTTAGAAATTTAGAAAACTTTTCGATACGGGGTCCATCCCAACAAACTGGGAAATTTGGTTGCAACCCATTGTTTCACTTAACAAAATGCCTGGAAATCGGCTTTTGAAAATAAAACGAGAAAAAGTACAAGAAGTACAAATTTGATTCTGGGAAGTATTGCTATGGAAGTCTGATCTGTAAATGATCACTTTGTTCCTTGGACCATACGATGATGATGAAGATCTCTGCTAGAAGATGAACAATTGGAAGAACTAAATCACAAGGAAGGTATCGACGCACTTGGACACTGATGGCGAGGCCGAATGCTTTCCTGTTTTGCTTCACTCTGTTCTGGAAGAAAAGTTGAAGAAGAATGCTCCAAAAAATCAAAGTCTCTGGGCTCTGATCTCTATGTATTCTCTCCTCTCTCTGTCTGTCTCTTATATGAGAAAAATAAGTCTATTTATAGACTTGGCTTCTCGTGCGTAAAAACTCAGCAAAAGTTCCGTCTTTACGCTAATAACTGCCACCCATGACCGAAGTCATCCTCTGCATACGTTGACACGTGTCCCATCATTTCAATAAGAATATGATACACGTACACATGTTCTTCGAGATGTGTGGCATGAAAGCCATGTAGGCAAACCACGTTCCAAATTGGTGAAGAAGAATAGGGCGTAAAAATAACCCAAAATATACTCTGAGCGTAAAGTAGTAGACTAGGCGTAAAATAGCCCTAACATGGACTTCCCGCGTAAAGTGGTTGTTAAACAACCTTGAGCGTAAAAGTAGCCCAAATAAACTTTATGCACACGTCAACTTTTGAGCGTAAAAACTCATACAGTCTCCATGCGTAAAAGAAGCCATATTGTGAGCGTAAAACAGCTCAGTCCACATACTAAACGACAACATTGGTCTCTGTGTAAAACAAATCCCTTCGAATTCTGTGATATATGCCATCATTAAATTTTCATGTCAGACTTTGCATTAAATGCAAGACTCGACAGCTTTGTCCAGCGTAAAGCGGTTAGCCTGTCTTAGGCGTAAAACCATCGGCTTGACCCTGGCGTAAAGTGATTAGCCTATCTTAGGCATAAAGTAGATCATTTTGAATGAAATGTTCCATCTCTTTGACTCATTCTATGAAGCACTTTTTACGCTCCTACAAGACCCCCTTCAAAGTTTTCAAAATATCTTCAAAATTTGAAACACTTTGAACAGAAGCGTAAAAGTCGGGATTTAACCAGTCAGCATAAAATTCAGGATACGCAACAGTCATCCGCGTAAAAGTGGGGATATCAACAGTCGACGTAAATTTCAGGAAATTTGAACCAGTTTGAATTTCTCTATAAATAGGTCTTTTTAGAGAGAGAAAATACTTTACTCATCTTCCTGCAATCCAGAATTCCTTTGCTTTCTCCTTCTTCGAAACCTCACTTTGATCTGATGGCTCCCAAGAAATCATCCACCGCCAGCAGCAAGGGGAAGAAACCCGCCGTCGATTCGTCATCGGCTGATCGTGTGAAAACCCCCGTCCGGACGTCAACACCACCCCGACAGCCCAACCCAGCCGTAGCTCCGCCTATGATGGGTAAAACCCTATTCTTCGGCTGGAAAAACTCGTCGGGGATGAAGGAGATAACCCGAACCTTCAGTTTTTTTTGCCCACGTCATACGTGTTAGCGTAAAAACTAAAATAACAAAATACGTCCACGTTGTACGTGTTAGCGTAAAAGTTAAGAAATACGCCCACGTTATACGTGTCAGCGTAAAAGTTAAGAGATACGCCCACGTTATACGTGCCAGCGTGAAACTTGAACTACGCCCACAACTACGGTGCTAGCGTAAAAACTTAACTACGCCCATGTTCATTCATGCCAACGTAAAAAAAGACACATTACGCTCATATCAACATATGGTAGCATAAAAGTTTATCAACCATTGAGAGACTTTGTAAAACAAAGACTTCATAAACTTTAGTAAACATAAATGTCTTTACTCATAAAAGTTCAAACTAATTTGATCTCTTTTTCTTTTTGCAGTGGATTTGCAAATTCACCCTCTCGCAGAAGTCCTTGGCTCGTCAGTTGGCATGGTGGGTTCGAATTATCTGGAGAATCTGTCTCACGTAGCATTTCCTCAATCAAACCCCGATTACCCTATAAAGAGAGCACAATTGATAGCAGCCCAAGGGGATAGGATGTTGCTATCCATGATGAATGGGGATTTGTTGACTTCACTAGATGCACAACAATTTGCAAAACCGGCTTTCTTGTTTGGGGATGCAATTGACTGTAAGTCCCAGACACACCCCAAGAAGGAGTCTTGGGTATTCAAATTTGGAGATAGAGCCATGTATCTCCCGAATATGGACAGAGATTATCCTTTATCAGTATTCTTCCATGCTACCCACCATCGACAAATGCTGTAGAATTTGACTCCCAACAGTCATGGAAGACCGGGTAGAATTGTTTTCAAGAGGGAGCATGCTAATGATATGGGGTATTTTGCTAGTGTTCCCAATGGCGGTGTCACTTCTATTTTTGGCCTCATGCCAGGATCTAATCCTAGTGAAGACTCGGGTTTAATTCAACCAGTGCAGACCCAGATGTTCGTCAACAAATTTATGAGGGCTGCTGTATTATATCCCCAAACAAACCCCAGGCTGTCGGGATGGTTGACTCCGTTCAACCAAAACTGGATCCAGATAAGTATTTGGATGATGAAGAACTTCGAGACAGAGCTGAAAGATATTGGCTTGTATGAAGCGATAGCTTCACTAGTCAGGGTATTCCCCCGAACGAAAACCTATTCATAGCTTTAATGGAGATATATATAAGTTCAACTGGAACTTTTGCAACCCCGAAAGGCGAAATGGGCTTTGCTCTTCATGAGATGCAGTTTATCTCGAAGCTGCCAATGGAGGAAGCCCCATATGAGGAATACGTTCCCTCCAACAGAGAATTGGCTGAAATCAGAGAGACTAACCCTCAGTTGATTGAGGTATATGAGGAATTGATGTGTCACTACATGATTTGTACTACAATGCATGAAAGTACATCTCATTTAGCGTACATCAACAAGTGGACGACTTATCTCTTCTTCCATAAGGATAAGATATCCAAAGATGACAAAGAAAGATTTCAGGAAAATAAAGCTCCGGTAATCAATATAGATTCGACAATTCCCTCTAACAAAATTCAGGATATGATGATTGCCTACAAATTCCCGAATAAATATCTATCTACAAAGACTGGAGAATTCCCTGCCGGAACTGAAGCCTTGAGCTTCCTTAGATACGGCAATCAGAAAATCTCTATGAGAGCTTTGTTGGCAGGCTTCCTTTCTTTATGGCTGAGAAGATGGGTCGTGCCGGGTACTGGGACTGTTCACAGAATCTACCGCAGCGTACTATGGCCAGCAGTACGCTTGGTTTTTAAAGTCAGAATCAATCTGCTATCGGCCATGGTGTGTCGTATAAATGCAGGTTTAAGGACTTTCGGTGAAGAGTTAATCAACAATGCTCCTCATCGGAACGTTTTTCCCAGGGTAGAAATGCCCTATACTTATTTAATGGGCAGGTTGTTGCACCACAATTACAATCTGTTACCACTAGGCCCTGGGGGATAATGAGGAAGTCTTCCTCCAAAAATTTAGCAAGGCTACATGGACTGCTACGACTGTGGCGGATACCCGGGCAGTTCTGAACTATTCTTATGATTGGAACTTCTTCTGTACTCGGCCACAAGTTCCAGCAGATTGCTTTGGCATTCAGTTTGAATATGAAGTCGAAGGAAGAGCTGTATTGCCACCATCAGTCTTCAGATGGCTTCAGTGCATCAGACCTTCTCACCTGATATACAGAAATGAAGATAATTGTGCGTTTGAACCTATATCTACCCAGTAGGTTCGCTCGCCAATTTGGGTACGACCAACTTCATGTTGGTAACCCCTCTACTAATTTTTGTCACTATGGAAAACTACTTGACGGTGCTAGGGGTTGGAGATATTTTAGTACTGCTCATACTGGTACCAAATTTAGAGTCTCAACCGCCACC
This sequence comes from Iris pallida, assembly GCA_029216955.1. Lineage (NCBI taxonomy): Eukaryota > Viridiplantae > Streptophyta > Magnoliopsida > Asparagales > Iridaceae > Iris > Iris pallida. The sequence goes on along the minus strand of JANAVB010044818.1, from coordinate 1,656,722 downwards.
AGTACTACAGAGCTACGTATACTTTATACGTATGCTCACTTTTATGCTTCAATTCATTCTTTGCCTACGGCTACAATATGAGAGGTAGTCTGAGGTGGCCTAAAGAAGGAAATATTGAGGAACCGATCAGGGTGCCAGCGGACATCCCTGACGATACTGGCATTCCAGATCCATATCTGGAAGTTATCCCTACAGGAGTTGGGGAACCAACTGCAGAACCTATCATCATTGGCAAAGGCCGAAAGAGAAAACAAAGTGCAGCTGTCACATTTCCAGAGAAAACTCCGAAAAGAAGAAGAAGTCTACCACTAAAGGGCCTTCCAAACCAAGATCCCTCACTCCAGAAGATGACCCCTTGGTTGAAGAGGATCATTTTATTGGTTCTTCCCTAGTTCATCCAGGAGAAGGATCTTCAGCCCCTCCACTAGTAGTAGCACCAAAAGCTGTAACACTTTTGTCTCCTGGACGTCTTAGCTCCTCGCTCCATTTATATTTGCCAACCAAGTCACAAGTTACGGGGGATGCTACTGCTGTATCCACTGCTGATCGAGATCGTATTCCATCAGATGAGCCGGCTCTCGACTTCGATGATGATGACTGGGATGGCGATTATGATTCATATCTTGAACAAAATGCACATATTCCAGGTATCATACAAAACCTATGCGGAATTATATACCATGATTTTGTATATTAACTTATTTTGTTCATTTTGTAGATATCATCATTGCACAAAAGCCTGTGGATCCTCCTCCTCAAGAAGAAGATATCTATGAAGAAAATGAGGAATCTGAGGATAAAACTTCTTCTTCAGAAGAAGAAGACGCTGATGAGGAGGGAGTTCAACAACCCAAGATGGAGCCTCAAGAAGAATATTCTCCATCGTTAGAGATACAACAAGCACAACCTGAAATGTCCTTTCCTGCTGAAGACCAGCACAAAGAAGAGACTACAATAGACCTCACTGTAGGTGATGATGGAGCTGCTGGAGGAGAACCAGATTTGAATAAAGAATCATCTGTAGAAAATTTCACTACAACTGAAGTAATAGAAAATCCTGCGGAGCAAACAATTGAAGAAGATGCTGAAAGCATACTTGAATCACCAACTAAACTGGGGAAGTTATAATAACATCTTCTACTGTTGCTACTGATTCAGTACCAGTTTCTGATGAGCCAATGCCAGAACCTGAACCAGCTCCCGTAATTGTCACCACATCCACCAATATTACCGCCACCAGAACTCCAGAAACGGCTGGAGTAACAAATATTGAAGACATTGCTTCCGAAGCTCTTAGGAATCAATTAGCTATGACAGTAGTATCAACAACAGTTCCATCTCAGCCTGTTGTTACACCAATGGTATCTGTTGGTGTTGGAGATATAATCCCTGAAGCTCTTAGGGATCAATTGGCTATGACAGTAGTAACAGCAATGACTTCCTCTCATCCTGCTATCGCACCAACAACATCTACTCCCGATCTCCAAAGAAGAGATCTATTAGATATTGCTGCCACACCAAGCTCCAGCATAGAAATAAACCTCCTAGTTGAGATTCATACTGAAACCTTTTACAAAACTCTGGCAACCCTAATAAAAATGGTCCTAAATAAGGGCCTCAGTTATGAGATTTTGATGGCGGCGATAGCTCTGACCATTAGGAACGTTACTATGTTCAATGATGCTGGGAGAGCTGCAGCATTGGAGAAAATTGTGGAGGGCCTTGAACAGCCAATCAAAGAATATCTCAAGCTGTCAAGTGAGACTGTTGAAAGTCTCATCCAGGAAGAATATGACGCCTTAACGGCTGATTATCTTGCTCGGGAGACCACATATAACGAAGCTCTCCATGAACATAGTATGAAGGTTGCTAAAGAGAAAGCCTTTTTGGTTGGAATAAATCCCTCACTGCACGATCACAGAGTAGCTTATGATGCTTTGAAATATAGAGATTCAGAATAAAAATGATAAAATCTGCGAAGTTGAGGCTGAGTTAGCTCGCTTGAAGGCCGAAAGGAAAAAGATGATCGACGCTCGAAATCTGCACCTCACTCAAAGCTCCATTTTAGAAGAACAAGCCTTCGGGCTGAATCAACCATCAGAACCCTTGATGAAGCCAATGACAATCTGATAATCAGCTTCGCTGAACTTTTTCGTATTTGCACTTCTGAAGCTCGACGTGCTGAAGCAACTAAAAAGTTATGAGTTCTCGTGACAAGCGACTAGAAGAACTACAAAAGTTGCTTCAAGATATTTCTGCTCCACCTTAAAAGAGCTCCTTGTCATCTTTTATCTTATCCATTTTTGTAATGTTTTCACAAGAAATAAATGAAATATTTATTTTGTGATCCTATCATTTATTTAGAATAAACAATAGGTATGAGACAGAAAATACTTATCAGAGGTTATATGAACATGACAAGTCTTTTAAACTCAATACTTTGTATCTATCCAGAGGTAATATGGACATGATAGATAATAAAATCTTATTTTCTGTTTTAGAGTATACAATACTATCAGAGGTAATATGGATATGACAGTATGTAAGAACTCAAAGAAAAGTAGATTAATATCTATGCAGATGTCAAATAGACATGATAGATAGGAAAAGCAAGTAGATTTAACATTTATCCAGAGGTCTTGAGAACATGATAAATAATAAATCCAACTTTTTAATCAACTGGTAAGATAGAAGATTAAAATTTCTCTCCAAGGAGACAAGTAATCATCTTAACCAAACCTTGGTAGCTGGGGAATAAAAGGACAGATGTCATTGAGGATATATGCCAATATTGATGAAAGAATGAATGAACCAACATGGCCCAAGGATCATTCTCAAATGGCTCGGATTCACCATCAATTTGAACCATATTTACTGAGAATATTTGTTCAGATTCATCATAATAGTTTCCTCTAACATATGAGGGGTGAGATGTATCAGATTCGATAAATTGGATTTCTTCCGAATCTGATGATTGTGAAGAGCTAGAAGAGAATTCTTCTTGTATATCATCATTAAACATGTAGGACGGATAATATCCCAACCCATGACGAGTCTTCTGGTAAAACGGATTACCACATAATGGTAGTCGTCTACCTTTGCCTTGATTGAGACCTTGCATAGTCTTCAAATCATATCCCATATTCTGGATAATCTTGAGAGATTGTTGACTATATCTCTCAATTCAGATTCTTTCTTTATCTTTATCTCTTAAATCATCTGTCTGAGCAACAAGGATATTTCTAGCCAGGCCAAACACAATTTGGCGCTTGTTTTTCTTATCAGACGGAACCACAAAATAAGATTTTTCATGACGTCTATAAGTTACACAAGCTTGCGATGAAGTGGCCACAGGAAGAAGATAGGGAGAAGATGTTAGAAACCTTTGAGCATAAGGTCCAACATCGACATGAGGAGGAAAAGAATTTTCCTTATTGTCAATGTATAAGGTTTCCTCTGTGTCTATGTCGTCTTTATACTGATGACTTTGATTATCAGAAGATAAAGTCATTCTTTCAATAAACTTGACAGCCATATACTCGAAAAGGAAATCTTTATTGATATCAAAAAGTACAGAATGATCAATATTTACATCATTTACAATTTGACTGTTACGCTTCGGATTCATCACTAGTGGACTATCATCCGTCTTCTGCGTAGATTTGCCAAGATTGACAATCAGTGGAGGTTCTGGATCATTCGTACGAAAAGTACGCCCTTTGACCTTGATCACAAGAGGTTGAACTTGGCTTTTAGCAGGAACATCCACTGATTCCTCAGATGAAGCTTGAGTTCTTTCTTTAACCTTGATCATCAAAAGTTGATTGTTGACAGGTTGGGGTTGGATTTGCCCTTTGACTTTGATATTCAAAGGTTGCTCTTCTGGCGGATCGTCATTAATAGACTGATCTTCGGCAAATGATCGATCTTCAGCCATATATGATATTTCCTTTACATGTTCTTGTTTGTAGAGCCTTGAATCAGAAAAATAGGCTTCGACACCCTTGAAAGGATTGATATCAGCAAACTCAGTCTTTACAACCCCTTGGGAATCCACGTACTTGAAGCATTGGTGGAGAGTTGAAGGCACGATATTATGCTCATGTAACCATGGTCTTCCAAGAAGGATGTTGTAGGATACGTCTGAATTAATAAATAGAATGTTGCCATAGTTCGAAGATCACCAATCTGAATCTTCAGACGAATCTTCCCTAGTGGTTTGCTCTTTCCAGAGTTAAAACCAACTATCGTAGTACTAGTGTAAGTCAGATCACTAGTAGGAATCTTCAAAGGTCTTAGCATACTTTGAAGAATTATGCTAATGGAAGACCCACGATTAATGTAAATTCTGTCAACTTCAATGGATTCAATATACCCAGTGTAGCACAAAGGCCTGTCATGTTTGTTATGCTTCAACAGCATATCTTCTTGTGTAAAGGTGATGTTGGGAATTGCTTCTATCACACTATAACATTGTGGACATGACACTAGTATATTGTCAGGAGTCTTAAGTTGAGCTAAGCAGGAATCAGCTTGCAGCAAAGCTTCACTCAAAGTTTTACAACTTTCTTTAGAAAGGCGAAGCAACTCGAAGATAGATAATCTAGCCGGAATATTAGCTAACTGGGCTAGAATATCAAATTTATAGGGTTTCATCACCACCCCCTGACTGGAAGTAAACTTCAACGGGACGTCGAAGCATACCGTCTTCTGTTTCCCCTTTTCAACTACAGCAGGAATAAGAGACGGTTGAGTTGATGGTGTTTCAACACTCTCTTCTTCTTTGGAGGATCCCTCATAATCTTTGTGGTACTCTTTTCCAGATCTTGTACCAGCAAAAGTTTCTTCTTCGGACTCAGAAGAAGGAAGTATCATATTGCAGGATTTAGTCTTCCTTTCCTTAGCCTTCTTCTTACGAGGATTGTTATGAGGAACCTCAGAACCCAATCCAACAGTGGATTTTTGACTTTGAATTTGTAAAGGAAGTCGTATTCCTTTATCATAATTAAAACCTTCTGCCTTTTGAAAGTCATAACCCATCTTCTTCATGAGAAGGACAGATTGCTGACTATACAAGTGAGTAGGCAGTGGACTTTCAACAGGTGGTTCCATAGAGGAAGAAGAAGAGATCTCTGTAACTACAGGAGAATGAGGAATAAACGTCTCTGTAGCTATGGGAGGAAAAGGATTCGGGATACGAGGAAAAATCCCTCTAGGAGCTTTTTCATAAGCAGCAAAGACTTGTTGTACCCTGTATAAGGGAATACTATTCATAGCGAGCCACTGCTGATGAGTAAGCTTGAGCTTGGCAGGAGGAGCCAGACTTGGAGGACATATGTTCAATCCTCTCAGTCTATCTTCCAAAGGAAAGCCATCCCATAGATGATCCAAATTATCAGGATCTGAAATAACATGAAAAATCATGTTGCAGGTTTTGACTTTCTTACCTTTTTTGGATTTTAAAGTTTTACCTTCATCTTCCATTTCAGGTATTAAGTCAGGATGTACCCACATAATTTTACCATTCTTTAATATAAGAGGCAACAATCCTTCATTTTCCTCCCTAGCAGGCGGAATATTCACAATCTTCATCGTCACCTTCGGAATTGGGACAATTCCATCTGGTACTTGTTGTGGAGGAAAATCTCCAAATTGAAGAGAAACCATATTGGTTGTAACGGTATGGTCATCATTGGTTAAAGCGATAGCACCACCATTTATCAGCTCTTGGATTTTCTTCTTCAAAACATAGCAAGCACTGGTAGGATAATTAATGTATCTATAATAGATACAGTATTTCGGATTGTCAGTCAGATTCACCTCATTAGGCCTTTTTGGCTCCGGAATCTGGAGTTTGCCACTCTTCACCAGACATTAGAATATCCCTGGGATATCACTTTTGCCAAAAGAGTATTCTTCTTTTGGCCTGGAAGATTCCTGATTATTCGGCGTCATTTTATTCTTGGAAAGATTGACCATAAGAGTGTCTTTTCCTTTCATATTACGATTGCCGAAATTATTATCAGGATTACCTTTCTTTCCTTTATCCTCTGAGGCGAAGATCATCCCATGTTCACGAGCCAACCTACCATTGGTCTCGGCAAAAATTGCTGCTATGATAAACGAAGCCCAATCTGTGAATTGGGAACCCGTGAAGACAACAATAGATGGTCGCAGATTCATCTTGCACGTATCAATCAGTGCTGAATCTGGCATACTAGGGGCATCTTTAGAGTCGCTTGTCGGAAACGTTCAATGAACGTCCGAGTATCTTTTTTCTCCTTTTGCTTAATTTCTATTAAGGAGGACATGTTCATGTCCATACCTCCTTCATAGAAACGGGAGAGAAACATTGCCTTAAATTCGTCAAAAGACGAAATACAATTATCGGATAAACTACGATACCAGTCATAAGCTGAACCCGTCAAGCATCCAATGAATACTCGAGTGAGAAAAGCATCATTTTACTACAAATGTACAGTCATAATATCAAAGTAATTGATATACTGACTAGGAGAAGCCTTTCCATCAAACAATACCATTGACTGTGGCTTGAATTTCGGTGGAAATGGTACATCATTCCAATGAGGAGGATAAGGTTGCTTAATTCCTAACCTCTGAAGTTGATCCTTTTGCTTCAAAACTTCAAACTGTGCTTTGAGTTCACACACTGCTTGAATGGCTTTACTAGTTTACGGAAGCACATTTGATTAAAAAGTTGTTGGTTGTACCGTAATCCCCACCGGAGATGGTACATCTTCTGGAATGATAGGATCTGGAGATGCAGAATTTTGGTTAACAGCAGGCTCTTGGATATTCAAAGGTATATCAACCCTTTGGCTATCTTGAGTTGGTGCTGCTACCTGTACCGGTGTTACTATTGCCGGTTGAGCAGTTTGCTGAGCCGTTATTATCTGGTGCATGCTTTGCATCATGTTAAGCATGTCTTTCAATGATTACTCAATGGCAGTGAGACGTTGTTCTGTATTAACAGATGACGTCTCTGGTTCATCTCCAATAGCATAGGATTCAACCTCTCTTGAAGATATAGAGGGATTAGTATAGAAGTATGAATCGACACTATCAGTTTTGGACTCAAGAGATTGAGTACCCCCAGTTTCAGAATCAGAAGTCTGCAATTGTCTTTGTCTTCTTGATCGAGTATTCTGATATACTCCTTCAAAAGAATCAAGAAGTCTATTGAATTGTTGTTGACCTGGGGTTTGGGACGTGTTCCGTCTAGGACGTCGTCCTCTGTTGGTGTGAGATGCCATATTGACTGATGCATATGACAACTCATCAGCTTGTTGTTGGGGCGCATTAAAATTTAACCGATCAAAAACTGACCGTCTGGAAGCCAAACAACAACATTTGATCACAATCTGGTGACACTCACAGTGATGATTTTCTTGGGGGAGTGTCACGGGAGATTGTCTATTTTTACGCTTTTGCATTAGCAATTCACGTAAATCAGAAGGAGTAGTCTTCTTTATTACATTTGGGGTAGCAAAATGTTTAGTCCCTTGTGTATAAAGAAGAATACTTGCTGCATTCGTAGAACCAAACTGTATATTTCTATGCGTTTGGAGTTGTGTGCGCAAATCTTGAGATTTTTTAGCACGAAGGACTCCATTTTCATTGCGTGTAATTTGTAGGTTTGGTACTTTGCGTAGAGTAGTACAAGAAGGTTGTTGGTGTAGAACTGAAGCTTTACCAACAACATTTTTACACTGTATACATTTAGGTACATTCACATTAGATGAAAAAACATCGTTGCGAATTTTATCTACACTGTCACAGACAGGAGACTTACCTTTACGCGTAGAGCATAAAAATTGATTATCTACCACGTCACAGACGGGAGATTTTCCTTTACACGAAAAGCATAATTTTTGTGTGTCTACCACATCACAGACGGAAGACTTATTTTTACACTTAGAAGCACAAGCATTAGAGTCTGCCTCATTACAAATGGGAGACTTGTCCTTATGCACTGAGCATAAAATTTGGTTTTTACCCACTGGGCGTAAAACATCATTTTTACGCACCGGGCGTAAAACCTGATTATCTTCACCGTCACAGACGGAAGATAAATTGCCACACTTAGAGTGCAACGCTGAAGTAAGGACTGCCTCGTTACGAACGGGAGCCCCTACGACAGGAGTGGGAAGAATTCCCTTGCCATCAGAAGCAATAGAGAGATCAGAAGCTATTTTGGATTTAGGAATCCAAACTTTTTACGCTTTGCGAGATTTTTGAACATTGGAGCAGCGAGAACCACCCCCAGTTCGGAGCATCTCTTCATAAGCAGTCTGGTCGAAGTGGACAACCAGAGTCTTCTTTGTCGATCCAATCGACACATCATCATATTGAGCAATTGCCTCCTCGTCAGAGGAAAAGGTCGTCCCCAGCAGAGTCGCCATTTTTGTTTCACTTAACAAAATGCCTGGAAATCGGCTTTTGAAAATAAAACGAGAAAAAGTACAAGAAGTACAAATTTGATTCTGGAAAGTATTGCTATGGAAGTCTGATCTGTAAATGATCACTTTGTTCCTTGGACCATACGATGATGATGAAGATCACTGCTAGAAGATGAACAATTGGAAGAACTAAGTCACCAGAAAGGTATCGACGCACTTGGGCACTGATGGCGAGGCCGATTGCTTTCATGCTTTGCTTCACTCTGTTCTGGAAGAAAAGTTAAAGAAGAATGCTCCAAAAAATCAAAGTCTCTGGGCTCTGATCTCTATGTATTCTCTCCTCTCTCTGTCTGTCTCTTATATGAGAAAAATAAGTCTATTTATAGACTTGGCTTCTTGTGCATAAAAACTCAGCAAAAGTTTCGTCTTTACGCTAATAACTGCCACCCATGACCGAAGTCATCCTCTGCATACGTTAACATCCCATCATTTCAATAAGAATATGATGCACGTACACACGTTCTTCGAGATGTGTGGCATGAAAGCCATGTAGGCTAACCACGTTCCAAATTGGTGAAGAAGAATAGGGCGTAAAAACAACCCAAAATATACTCTGAGCGTAAAGTAGTAGACTAGGCGTAAAATAGCCCTGACATGGACTTCCCGCGTAAAGTGGTTGTTAAACAACCTTGAGCGTAAAAGTAGCCCAAATAAACTTTATGCACACGTCAACTTTTGAGCGTAAAAACTCATACAGTCTCCACGCGTAAAAGAAGCCATATTGTGAGCGTAAAACAGCTCAGTCCACATACTAAACGACAACATTGGTCTCTGTGTAAAACAAATCCCTTTGAATTCTGTGATATATGCCATCATTAAATTTTCATGTCAGACTTTGCATTAAATGCAAGACTCGACAGCTTTGTCCAGCGTAAAGCGGTTAGCCTGTCTTAGGCGTAAAACCATCGGCTTGACCCTGGCGTAAAGTGATTAGCCTATCTTAGGCGTAAAGTAGATCATTTTGAATGAAATGCTCCATCTCTTTGACTCATTCTATGAAGCACTTTTTACGCTCCTACACCCATGAGCATAAAAAGGTGCGTATGGATGTTGCGGTCGTGTGAAATATGACAGAACTCGAATTGGTTGCGTCTGCACGATGAATTCAAGGCATATCGGTCGAAGAACGTCGTATCGACCACTTGACAAAACTCCTAATTACTTTGCGCACGTTCATCATCTCGTGGTGATACTTGCACCACTGAACTAGTATCATTTTTCTGGGTCCTGTGATCCAAGTTTGGTCTGATTCTAATAAGGTCAACTAAAATACTATTTTGGCGGGCGCACGATTCGACTCAGAAGGCAATTTTATGCATGGCTCGTCCAAATCCAAATTTGGATATATTATTGAGTTTGTATTGAAAAACTAGACTCGTAGGTATATAATTTGTTTACTTTAGAGACCATAAGTTTTGGCATATTTTTCGGTACAAAGCGGGTCCAACGACGAATACTGTTTTGATCCGAAATTACCATTTTTCTTCTATGTCCATAATTGGACTTATGGGTAGTCAAACTTAGAACTTTTTATACCAAACACGTTGGTGATTGTAGGACAATTGGAATGATCAAGCAAGACCTATATAAAGAGAACCCGCTCTGATACCAATTGTAGGACCGTTGAGCACTTCTAGAGGGGAGTGAATAAAGTGCGTGTGTGCAGCGGAATAATAATCACCACTTAAAAATATTTATGGCAGTGACTAAACAAATATGAAGCATGCGGTATATAAGTAAATGTGCAAAGTAAATGAGTTGAGAAAAGCAAACGCAAACACCACGGTTTATACTGGTTTCCCTTTGAGAGAACTAGTCCAGTCTCGAGTACTCAACCCGATATTGAATCCACTATTTGAAATAGAGATTACACCACGTGTTCTGCTCCGAGGAACATGCCAACTTCACCACTGTCGTATTTTTATCCGAAACCCACGAACAAACTTTAACACCTTTCTGAAGAAAGCTTTTATGCTCCAAGCATGTACAACACAAATACTCCTAATCGGAAACCACCGGCACTTAGAAGAATAGGAGTTGTCTTGGGAATAGGAAGATTTAAAGCTCTTGGTAAATAGGAAGACTTTAGAATAGATAGAGAAGATGAAGAAGGAGTGAGTGTGACTAGAAATGGCAAAATCTTCTCTATTTATAGTAATTTTTAAGACAGAGTTCGAGCAGAACTCGGTAGGGTTAACGTTCATAATTTTGAATGTTGCAGATCCAAAGGAGTAGGAATTTGTTGCTGACCAGGAGAAATTCAAGTTGACCGAGTTCGGGCAGAACTCTGGCCGAGTTCGGTTACTTTGGTTCTGGTTCAACCTAAGTTGGTTTTTGGTTCAACTGGGTTTGGTTCTGTTTACGAAATGAACCAAAATAGGTTGAGATAGACTTCTAATTGCCAGTGGTCCCGACTCACAAATAATCTAGACTCAATAAATAGAAAAATGCAGAATAAATATAAAAACCAATAGCCTATATGATGACGCCTATTTCTTGACATTGAAGAATAATTTTTCCTTGACGACAATCGTCCAAAGATAAACAGAAAAATCTTCTTGTATAACGTCGTCTTTGGCCCATCATTAATTCTTCATTGCATATGTCATGCTTTGACAAAGCTTGTTCATGCTTACTACATGTCTTACAAGAACATGTTAGACGAAAAAAGCAATATGATACAAGCATAGCAATATTGGTATAGTGAATATAAGGACAATGCTATGTTTAATTAGTGACAAGATATATAGTTATTATATGAATATTAGTGACTTCAATAATTAAACTTAGTTGATTAGCCATATTCAAAAATATGATATAATCATTGGGCTAACAATCTCCCCCTTTTTGATTATGTCAAATCGGTTAAGTTTAAGATATGTACAATAGATGCATGTATCACTAATAAACACATACTACTAGAATGTTGTGTGCTAACTTAAACTTATTTCTCCCCCTTTGATATGATCAAAAAATAAGCTCCCCCGTAATAAGAGATAAAACGAACTCAAGCAAAAGTAAAGGAGGAAGGCAAAAATAATCATGATTGAGGATTAGGAGAACAGTGTACCGACAAGTTTTAAAATTTGATAATTAAAGTATTAAAAACTTATCAAAACACAATATAGTTGGTTGAACCTAAAATCAATTAAGAAATAGTTTACCAACTAGAAATCCAAAAATGACATTTAAAACCCAATATAATGAATAAAATGAAACTGTAGTTTTGAAATAGATACCAATAACGTAGAAATCACTTATTGGTCATAGATAAATCATAAGAAATTTACATATCTAGTATATACAAACAAAAGCAAAACAAATGAGACTTTTAACAATGACCACAAGAAAATATGATCCATAATTTGCCCATACAAATTAGTGTATCAAATCCATATAGAGTTTAATCATCGAAAAAAAATCAAAATAAATATACTAGAATCTATGCAAAATCAAAGTTCATGCTTTTGAATTCAATTACCTTGTCATGATATATGTATATCCATTAGACAAAATACTTTAGAAGGAGAAATTCAGTCGACTTGGATGCTCTCCCGCCAAGTATGATCAATCTAAATATAGATAATCATGAACTTTGACATAAATCTCAATAAGAAAAACCAAAATTGAGTTAAACTCAAAAAAAAATCAAATATATAATTAAATATATTTGGCAAGATAACTTTTAGAAACTCAAATAGAATGAGAGGATCAAAAAGAAATAATAATAATCATACATTCTCTCATAAATCTAATACAAATTTAAATATCATGAACAGCTCAACAAGATATTTAAGTAAAAGAATATATATCCATGATGAACTAGGTATACCACGTATTAAGGGCATAAAAATTGAAATAATTAATTTGCTCCCCCTTAAAATATGTGTATTCTAGTTCTGAAGTAATTTAAATGCAAGAAAAATAATAACCATTATAAGATCTAAAGAATATCCAAGATATGCATCTTTCTTCCCTTTGATCAAATACATATAAAGTTCAAAACTTAAAACAAAATATCATCTTTATGCAATCAAAAGAAAAATCCAATAAATAAATGCTTAAAGATGAACAGACAAAATATGTCTCCAAATAAAATATGTCTCAAAAATTCAAGACAATAAAGGATTTTTGAAACCTGTTTAAATGCAAATAAAAGACAGATTCAACCAATCAGGGACAATTCAAAAAGACTTGAAATGCAGAATTTATTATGAAAAAATTATCTTAATAAAAGTTCGAACACGTCTATTTAGTCTTCAGACTGAAAGCTGACGATTCGAATTTTTATATAATGAAAATAGTTTCAATAAAAGAATCCATAGATCATAGATAGTCTATTTGAACAAATAAAACATAACTAGTTAAATGTCTAAATAAAAATGTATTCTAGATATATGGCACGTCAAGGGGATAATTGATTTGAAATAATTAATTACTCCACCTTTACATGGCTATATCCAAAAAAATAGTATTGACAAAATTTAAAAATAGAGGAATATTTCCAGAAGTAGAAAACTAATTCAAAAATATTAGATTTTTTTATCAATGTTCATTTCTTTCCTTTTAAAGCCGTCGTACGGTATCCATCCGTTTACCGTAGGGTTAAAGAGAAGAAACGCTTTGAGAAGGAGAAATTCACCGACTTCTCCCCCTGAAATAGTTACTGTTGTAGACATAAAATAACATGAATAAGAAGTAATAATATAAAGCTTAATATCATAAATATTACACAAGCTAAAGAAAAAAATTAAAAGACCATAATATTCAATGAGTAGTCAAAAGTTCATAAAGTCTGAATATCAAAAGATAGAAATATTGAATATATCAAAAGATGACAAATATTAACCTATGGAAGATCATTATATGCTACCTTTTGTTTAATAAAATGTTATCCATCAAAGCTAAAATCTAAAATACATCAGATAACAATTGCAACTAGATCTCAACAAATCTTTAGGTTATAAATCGTTGATTTATCTTGGATTAGCTGTAGGGGTACTGTCCCAGCTAACGGGAGTTCACCGTGGAACAGCTAAGTACCGCTTCGCTTTGGCCGTAACCATGGTGACAGACAGACCCTTTGTAGGCTTGTACCAAAAATAAATCTCTTCTTTAATTACCGAGGATTTAAGAAGAATTAGTGTAATATGAAATAAATTATATTATATGGACTAAAAAGAAGTCTTAGAACAATGTAACATACGGTTTAAGATGTATCAATTACATTTATCCATATACACTACAAAATTATTGGGTAACAATAAAATATAAAATATTTGTAAATCAAAATATTGGGCGTAGATATGCTGATGTATTCTGGAGGACTGGGTTCAGTGTCTTGGATCCAGAACTAGATAATAATTGTAAGTAGACCTTAATAAATCTTAAGTCTATAAAGTATTTATCACTTTGGGTTAGCTGTAGGGACCGGTTCCCAGCTCGCGGTAGTCCGAAGACTAGTACACCGTATTGCTTCAGGCTATTTATACCTGTATGACAGAAGGACCCTTTCGGCTTATTCCCAAATTGATCTCTACTCTTAAGAACTTAGATTTAAAGGAATATATATAGTATCATCAAATAACATCAAAATCTATAATCCCTAAATATAAAAGAAGTAAATACCCAAATAATGGTTTATCAAGATAAAGATACTAAAAAAATAATTTAAATAAGAGTCATGTATCCAAACTGTCAACCAAAAAGCCAAAAAAAACATCATTAAAAGAGGCTTTAAGGAAGAAGCTAATAAACAGAAGAACATACATTTGTTCGAAGTAATCAATAGCTAATGTATGAGATAAGCACAAGTTTGAAACTGTTTTTTAAAATAATATAGAACTTGAACTTAACTCATATATCCCATAATGTAAAATATATATTAATATAAGAAACATATGAGCAATATATGAATGACAATGAATTATTCATGGATAATTAATAAGTATCACATGATAAAAAAAATGCATAAATATGCTTTATCAGACAACGATGTAATTGATTCATATCAGACAACGATGTAATTGATTCATAAGAAGTTAATCAAAATAAAGTATTAGAATCAATAGTGAATATATTATGCAAGCACAAGGTTAACAAGACTTGTGCTAAACATACATATGTAGGAACGAAATCATAAAGCAGAATACTCTAGAGGGGGGTGAATAGAGTAGGCAGCGGAATATTGCTAATTAAAAACTTGTTAGCAGTTAGATCACAGATATAATAATAATCACAAAAAGTAAATGACAGAAATTTAAAAGTGATCAGAAGGCAAACGCAAACACCGAAATTTATACTAGTTTTCCTCTTGTGAGGACTAGTCCAGTCGGAAGAACTCTAGCTTCCAGTTGAATCCACTATTGGAAAATCCTGCAAGTTTTCATACGAAGTCCTTGCAACTTCTACAGACGCGAGCTTTGATACGAAGAACTCGACTAACTTCAATTGTGAAGAGTTGTATCTTCTATCAAGCCTCTGATTACAATCATTCTGAAACTTCTAAACCGTACCGTACTGGCAAATCGACTAGAGGATTGTAACTGGCTTGGAATTTGAAAAAGAAAGCTTTTAGAACTCTTTGGAAGAATGTAAGCTTAGGAAGAGAAGAGATTGAAAGTGAATTGGTGATCTGAAATGATCGAAATACTTCTCTATTTATAGTTTTTCCAAAGACAGAACTCTGACAGAATTCGAGAAGATTTCGGACAGAACTCTTTGTAATAAACCGTAACTGAAGGATGACCAAGTTCAAAAACCCAACGTTCACTAACGTTCCAAATGGCCGAACTTTGGCCGAACTCGGGCCGAGTTCTCCTGGGGTTCTGCCAGTTCATTTTTGGAGAAAATAAATTTTGACTTTTTGAAAAATCCTTCAGAA
Source organism: Iris pallida (assembly GCA_029216955.1). Taxonomy (NCBI): domain Eukaryota; kingdom Viridiplantae; phylum Streptophyta; class Magnoliopsida; order Asparagales; family Iridaceae; genus Iris; species Iris pallida. The sequence continues at coordinate 1,641,359 of JANAVB010044818.1, read as the reverse complement.
GCTTTTTGTAAAAAGAATATTTTTCAAAAACGTAGGTCATTTGTAAAAGAATATGATGGTTTTGAAAAACGTTTTCGGATGGCCTATTTGCCAGTACGACTCGGTGTACAATGTATTCCTAGACTCAATAAAATGAAAAATTATATTGCTTAGCAGGAAGTACATTCTGCATGGCAAACGGCTTCAGTCTTGAACATTGTTGATAACCATTGTTGAGCAGTGTCCAAAACATCGTAGATAAACATCTAAGTTGTCTTGTATTTATATCGAGACAGAGTTTGATCAATTATTAAAATCAGGTTTGACCATGACCAATGGGCCAACAATCTTCCCCATTTTGATAATTGACAAACCTTGCCGATATAACATCTAAGCTTGGAATCAATTCAAAATAGTAATCAAAAGAAATTGTTCATAACCTGTATTCATAAAAATGTTAGATCTTATTTCTCCCCTGTTGTCACTTAGCAAAATAATTGCAAAAGAGAAAGCTCCCCCGCAATCAATGCATAAGTAACAAACAGTGAAGAAACACAAAAAAAAATCATGACAGGCATGGTAGAAACAGTAAGAGAGACAGATAGTCTATAGAAAAGAAACAACACAGGCATATATTTATCACAGGCAGTTAATAAAGAATGAAGCAACAAAGGATAGATAGTGCTATCATAAAACTGAAACAAATAAAGTGCTGAATAATAGACTAAGATGCCAAAACGGAGGCATAATCAAAAAAACATGTCCATGAATAGTCACATAATAGAAAAAGTGCTAAAAAAAAGTACTGATAAAATCTTGGAATGTCGGAGCATTTCCAAGTAAACATAAGGCAATAGTAACAGTCTCAAAAATCTAACATCTCAAAACTCATCATCATCAACATCATCAGCTGCAGTTCCAGCATGTCCAGAAGGACCAGCCTTAGAAGTACCAACGCCAGAAGTACGAGGAGTGGCGCCAGCATAAAACTCACCGACATAGTCACAAGGAGGATCACGAGCAGTACGATACCAATCATATACGTTCCCTGGCTGGAACAGAGAGTGGACCGCCTCGTCGTCAATGCGGTAGCCAGAAACAGAAGGGTCTCGAGGTAGTGAGCTAGCAGAATGACCCGTCTGCGTAAACCTCAGATCGGCGAAGGAGTTGGCAATCGCCTGGAACCGAGTCACATCACGAAACTCGTGCTCCCTAGAGGTCTCAACATAAAAAGACTGCAGATCTGATAAATGCTGATGGATACCCTCAAATGTTATAGGGTAAGAATGAGGAGGAACAGGTACTGTAGGAGCTGTAGGAGTAGGTGCAGGAGGAGTAGGTACAGTAGGTGGAGGAACAGATGCAATGCTGCGACGAGAAAGTTTGAGAAACTTGGGCTCAGGGTCGACAGCACAAGTAGATTGATCAATATCAAATCTCTGAAAAATACGAGGAATGAGCATTGCATAAGATAGGTTGCGGTCTCTTCCGTGACATCTACCTATCATCTGGATGATAGTCTTAAGGGCAGAAAAAGGAATCCCCTTAAGAATATGATAAAGAGCAGAAAGCTCAAGTGCAGTGACATCATCTTTAGAAGTAGATTTTGGAAGTAAAGTGGAACAGATGATGCGATGTAATTCGTAGTTAAACAAGTTCAAGTTATTAGCCTTAAACTTTCCAGGAAGAACGCGTGCGGGCGCACAAAGTTCATTCTTGAAACTAACGAGTGTCGTGACATCGGGAAAATCAAAATCAGTGATGTCATCTAGCGGGGCACCTTCGTTTGGGATACCAAGGATTTTTGCTAAAGTGTCATCAGTGAATTCGATATCAATTCCTCCGACACGTGTCCTCGCTGTAAAAGTGTCTAACACGAAATTATAATAGAATAATCTAATGGCATTAGTGGCAATGGGGAATTGTAAGGTGACAAAATATTGTAACCCTAATACCTCAAAATAAGGGCGGTGATCCAGAAAGACAGTCCACTTAATCGACGACCCGGTGCAAATAGTATGCATGATAAAATCGGCGTACCACAATAATGCTTGATCGGAAGTTTTAAAATAAAACTCATCCGACGCACCATCGTCCGATTGGACCGGAAAAAAGAGGCAATCCATATGCGGATCTGAAGACGATGTCTCTTCACTGGCATTGGTCTTCTTCCTCTTGAAGGGATTGAACTTAGGCATTCTTTCCCAAAATTTTACAAACCCTAAGTATTGAAAAGTGGTGGAAAAAAATGGATTATACCTTCCAAGAATTGGATATGTTGTAGAGGATAACGTTCTCCGCACGAATCCAAAGTTTGTACGAGAAACTCCTCAAGGATTGGAAGAACAATGATGGAGAAGAAGCTAGGGTTCGGAGGGGCGCTGCTGCTGTTATGAGGATGTGGGGAAAAATGAAGAAGAAGGAAGCCTCGGGTTGGTACTGGTATATATAAACACCCAGCCGAACTCTGGCCGAATTCGGACCGAACTCGGGCCGAATTCGCCAAGGGTTGCCTGGCTATATATATATATATATATATATATATATATATATATATATATATATATATATATATATATAAATAATTCAAATGAGGCCACATTCTTTTTCATTAATTCGTTTCAAATGCTTAATTCAAAGTTTAGTAATTTTAAATTTCAAAGTAATATAATTAATATTATTTTACAAATTAATATTCTTTACTCAGCATCTGTCTCAGATCAGCTGTAGGAGTACTTTCCCAGCTAACGGAGGTTCACCGAGGAACTCTTAAATACCGCTTCTCTTCGACCGTAGTCGTGGTGACAGACAGACTCTTTTTGGATTTGTCTCGAAAATAGTTTTTGAGTACCGAATATAATTAATAAAACAAAATTAATTAATATTATTGATATCTAAAATTTCTAATTCTCGATGTAAATAATTGAAACAATCTTCCGCTAAAGGTTTTGTGAGTATGTCAGCTAATTGATTTTGTGTGTCTATGTATACAAGGTCTATATCTCCATTTTGTTGATGATCTCTAAGAAAATGATGTCGAATCTCGATATGTTTAGTACAAGAATGATATACTGGAATCTTTAGTCAAATTAATAGAACTAGTGTTATCACAGAAAATGGGTATATGTGTAAACTGCAATCCATAGTCTTCTAAGGTTTGTTTCATCCACAAAATTTGTGCACAACAATGTCCTGCGGCGATATACTCAGCCTCGGTTGTTGATAATGCAACAGAATTTTGCTTTTTACTAAACCAAGAGACTAGATATTTTCCTAGGAAATGACATGTACCGCTAGTGCTTTTTCTATCTACCTTGCATCCGACAAAATCAGCATCGGAGTAACCGGTTAGGTCAAACGACGCGGTTTTGGGATACCATAAGCCGACAGAAGAAGTGCCTTTAAGGTATCAGAAGATACGCTTAACTGCGCACAAATGTGATTCCTTAGGATTAGCTTGAAAACGTGCACATAAGCAAACACTAAACATAATGTCTAGTCGACTAGCAGTTAAATATAGTAAGCTACCGATCATACCTCGATACTTATGTATGTCGAAAGATTTGCCTTGTTCATCAATATCAAGCTTGGTTGAAGTCGCCATTGGAGTGCTAAGTGGTTTTGTTGTTTCCATGTCGAACTTCTTCAATAGATCCTTTGTGTACTTTGCTTGATTTATGAACATCCCATTGTTAGTTTGTTTGATTTGCAGTCCGAGAAAGAATTTTAGCTCTCCCATCATGTTCATCTCAAACTCATTCTGCATACACTTTGAGAATTCTTGACAAAGAGATTCATCAGTAGATCTAAAGATAATATCATCTACATAGACTTGAATCAAAAAAATATTATTATTCAAAGACTTTATAAACAAAGTAGTGTCAACCTTTCCCTTTGAAAAACCGTTATCAAGTAGAAAAGTGCTTAGACGATCGTACCAAGCACGAGGGGCTTGTTTCAAACCGTATAAAGCTTTCTTCAACTTGAAAACATATTCAGGAAATTTGAAATCAGTAAAACCGGATGGTTGAGCTACATAAACCTCTTCTTTTATAAAACCATTTAAAGATGCGCTTTTGACATCCATTTGAAGTAACTTAAAATTATGAAAACATATAAATGCACATAACATGCGAATGGATTCTAATCTCGCAACTGGGGCATAAGTCTCATTGTAGTTGATACCTTCTTCCTGATTGTATCCTTGAGCTACGAGTTGAGCCTTATTACGAGTCACTAAACCATTCTCATTCAATTTATTTCGGAATACCCATCGGGTGCCAATGACCGGATGATCAATAGGCTTGGGAACAAGTTTCCAAACTTGATTCCGTTCGAATTGGTTTAATTCCTCTTGCATAGCATCTAACCAAAAATTATCACTACATGCTTCATCAATATTTTTGGGTTCAAACTACGAGACAAAAGCAACACAAGAAGCTATATTTTTATTCGAGGAACGAGTACTTACACCCTTGGTAATCTCACCAATTACCAAGTCCTTTGGATGACTAGCCAAGAATCTTATCTCTTTTGGTGTAGTCTCAGGATTGCTAGTTCCGGCTTCTTTGCTTGGAGGTTCATCTGATGCCTGATGTGATGGTTCTGTATCTTTGTGTGACGGTTTTACAGTAGCTGTACTTGGTGCGATTATGTCTTCATTGTCATCATCGTCTAAGTGTTGATTTAGCTCATCAAACTTGACGTTGATGGATTCTTCGATGATCATGGTTCTTTTGTTGAAGACTCTATATCCTTTGCTCTTTGCTGCATAACCTACAAATATACCTTCATCGGCCTTTTTATCAAATTTACTCAAATTATCTTTGGTATTAAGAATAAAATATTTTCAACCAAAGATTTTGAAATAAGAAACATTTGGTATTCTATCAAACCATAATTCATAGGGAGTCTTCTTCGATATAGGTCGAATTAGAACCCTATTAAGAACATACCAAGCTGTATTTACAGCTTCAGCCCATAAATATCTAGGTAGAATAAACTGGTTTAACATAACTCCAGCCATTTCAGATAAAGTTTTGTTCTTACGTTCCACAACTCCATTTTGTTGTAGAGTCCTAGGGCAAGAGAATTCATGCAGATAACCGTGTGTGTCACAAAATTGCTTGAATTCTGTATTCTCAAATTCGTCGCCATGATCACTACGAATGCGAGTAATCATGAATCCTTTTTCATTCTGTACATTCTTGCAAAAGGTGACGAATTCTGATAATGCATCATTCTTGCGTGCAAGAAAATAAACCCATGTATATCTAGAGAAGTCATCTATAATAACAAATGCATATAACTTACCACCTAGACTAGCAATTCTGCTGGGTCCAAATAAGTCCATATACAACAATTGTAAAGGTCTAGTGGTACTTACAGCGTTCTTGGATTTGAATACGAATTTGGTAGCTTTGTTCTTTTCACATTCACTACATACCGTATCCTTCTTGAAAGAAATATCCGGTAAGCCGCGTACCAACTTCTTCGTAGATAATCTTGAAATTGTATCCATGTTTGCATGACCGAGTCTCATATGCCATAGTTGACTCTCAACGCTTTTGGCCATCAAACATCTACCTGTTGTGTTAGCATCTTCCAACAAATAGAATACATATATATTGTCTTCCCTAATACCTTCAAATATAGTACTGCCAGTTGAACTAATAATAATACATTTGTCTTTTACGAAGTTAATGCCATAACCGTGATCAGCTAAATGGCTTATGCTGAGCAGATTATGTTTTAACTCGGTAACACGACAAACATCTTTAATCACTGGATAGGGAGCCTTACCAATGTCACCGATACCGATTATGTACCCTCTCAAATTATTACCGAAGGAGATGTATCCTTCTTTATTCCTCTTCGACAGTGTTACAAATAATAAAGCGTCACCGGTCATGTGCCGTGAGCAACCGCTGTCGAAAATCCATTTGCTCCTAGCATGTGAAGGGTGTCCCACCTACAAAACAATTTGCAGATGAAACTTTTGGTACCCATTTCTTGTAGGGTCCTGACTGGTTAGTTTTCGGTATCCATGCATAAATATTTAAATCTACTAACTTTCTGATTCTACATGCAGAAGATATATGACCAATGAGGCCACAATAATGACATTTAGCATGTTGAGTGTTGAAAGTAGTGTGAGGTGCATGATTGGTAGGTTTTGGTTTTCTAGTATAGAAGAATGCATGCCTATTAGTCTTCGTGGGCATAGTCTTGGTATGGTTTGGTCTGACAGTGTTGGGCGTGTTCCGATGATTCGGTAATTGACACGTGTTAGAATAGGAAGCAGCAACTTCAGGCCGTTTTCCTAAACTAATTTCTAACTTTTTGGAAGTGTTATATAATCTAGTATAGTCAGATGTGAGTGATTCTAATCTGACCTGTGCACACTGGAGACTCTTTCTCTCCTTAGATAGGTCTTCCTTTAATAGGATAATAGTTTTGTCTTTTTCTTCGAATAGCTTAACAGTCTCGTGTAACAACAATTTAATAGAAGAAAGCTCACCAGACTCATTTGAAAAGTCATTATCTCTAACCTGATCTAGTAGGTCGGTAAGTCTTCCTATTTCATCTTTGTACTCTTTGAGTACCTTCTTAGAGGTTTCATATTTACTACGCAGTTTCCTGTAATCATCTAACAGTTCACTGAAAGCCTCTCCTAGTTGTTCAAGGGTAAAATCGTTATAAGGATCAAATAGAGGATTAGTGATTACCTGATCGCAAGCCATCAAGCACACATTTGCAACGTCATCTAATTGTTCATCTTCTGAGTCGCTGGCTTCACTTTCATGCCATATGCTTGTGTTGGCATACTTTTTTGATGTCGATTTCTTCAGGTAGCCTTTGTCATATTTGCTATTTTTCTTTGATGCTGATGCTGAGGGACAATCTTTCTTCATGTGTCCTTTCTTCTTGCATCCGTAGCAAATAGGATCTTCCTCGTTGTTGTTGTTGTCTTTGCTGTCCTTTGTTCTTCTGTTGAATCTCATGAACTTCTTGAACTTTCTTACCAGAAGAGCTTTATCTTCAGAGTCGGAGTCGCTGTCGTCGGAATCATCTTCGATGGTTCTTCTATGTTGAGCCTTGAGATCGATCGTCTTCTCTGACTTTTCCTTTGGTGTAGCATCTTCAAAGTCTTGAAGTTCTAACTCGTGAGTGAGTAGCTTACCCATGAGTGTTTCTAGAGACATTGTTGAGAGGTCGTTCCCTTCAATGATTGTTGTAGCCTTTGGAATCCAGTTCTTTGTAAGGGCTCGTAGAAGCTTACGAATCTTCTCGTGGTTACTGTAATCCTTGCCTAGTGAGGACAGAGGATTTACAATATCCAAGAATCTTGTAAACATCTGAGTGACTGATTCATTTGGCTTCATTTTGAATGCCTCATACTCCTGAGTAAGACTGCTGATCTTTGACTACTTGACTTGTGTTATTCCTTCGTGGTTCACTTCGAGAAGTTTCTACACTTCGTTTGATGTTGTGCAAGTAGATACCCTGTTGAATTCAGTTCTGTCTAAAGTACAAAATAAAGCATTAATAGCACGTGCGTCAAGACTGGCCTTTTTCTTTTCTTCCTCTGTATATTTATCATTGGGTTTTTCAGCTAAAACACCATTAACATAAATACGAGGTGGCTTTTTATAGCCATCAATAACCACAGACCATAAGTCAAAATTAAGAGATTTTAGAAAGAAACTCATACGTGTTTTCCAATAAGTGTAGTTTGTGCCGTCAAAAGTAGAGGACTGTTTGTGGCTTGGCCTTCACTTGTGAATTTCATAGTTGCCATGTATAATGTTGTGATCTAAATAACAATTGAATATAACTGTAATTTTACCTTACTTTACATGTATAACCCGTTCTGATACCAATTCTAGGAACAAAATCGTAAAACAGAATACTCTAGAGGAGGTGAATAGAGTAGGCAGCGGAATATTGCTAATTAAAAACTTGTTAGCAGTTAGATCACAGATATAATAATAATCACAAAAAGTAAATGACAGAAATTTAAAAGTGATCAGAAGGCAAACGCAAACACCGAAATTTATACTGGTTTCCCTCTTGTGAGGACTAGTCCAGTCAGAAGAACTCTAGCTTCCAGTTGAATCCACTATTAGAAAATCCCGTAAGTTTTCATACGAAGTCCTTGCAACTTCTACAGATGCGAGCTTTGATACGAAGAACTCGACCAACTTCAATTGTGAAAAGTTGTATCTTCTATCAAGCCTCTGATTACAATCGTTCTGAAACTTCTAAACCGTACCGTACTGGCAAATCGACTAGAGGATTGTAACTGGCTTGGGATTTGAAAAAGAAAGCTTTTAGAACTCTTTGGAAGAATGTAAGCTTAGGAAGAGAAGAGATTGAAAGTGAATTAGTGATCTGAAATGATCAAAATACTTCTCTATTTATAGTTTTTTCAAAGACAGAACTCTGACAGGATTCAGGCAGAATTCGGACAGAACTCTTTGTAACAAACCGTAACTGAATGATGACCAAGTTCAAAAACCCAACGTTCACTAACGTTCCAAATGGCCGAACTCTGGCCAAACTCTGGCCGAACTCGGGCCGAGTTCTCCTGGGGTTCTGCCAGTTCATTTTTGGAGAAAATAAATTTTGACTTTTTGAAAAATCCTTCAGAAGCTTTTTGTAAAAAGAATATTTTTCAAAAACGTAGGTCATTTGTAAAAGAATAGGATGGTTTTGAAAAATATTTTCGGATAGCCTATTTGCCAGTACGACTCGGTGTACAATGTATTCCTAGACTCAATAAAATAAAAAATTATATTACTTAGCAGGAAGTACATTCTGAATGGCAAACGGCTTCAGTCTTGAACATTGTTGATAACCATTGTTGAGCAGTGTCCAAAATGTCGTAGGTAAACATCTGAGTTGTCTTGTATTTATATCGAGACAGAGTTTGATCAATTATTAAAATCAGGTTCGACCATGACCAATGGGCCAACAACATAGTCATAAAATACTGATCAAAGTAAATATGCCATGTTAAAGACAAATCAGTAAGAAATGACCATTAAAGAATATTAATGACAAAGAGTCAAAAACATATTAACCAAAAATTAAGCTCCAATAGACTAGAGTGGTATGCATGTTTCAAGAATAAAAACTAATAGTAAAGAGCATACATAGTCAAATGTGTTATAATAATAAAAGATGAGTAAAAGACTATTTAGTGTGAACTAAACTTTTAAGCTAAATAGCTAGTCATGCTAGGATTATATCTCAATAAACAATTTAAAAGATATCAATGAAGGTTAAAAGCAAGACATCAGTCAAAATATGCTAGATAAGGCATGTTACCGAAATGGTTCTAGTGACCACACTTATGTTGGTGCAATTGCATGGAAGATGACCTTTATAGTTTTGCAATCACCAACACGTTCCATGGTTCTATAGTTTAGAATAAGTAGCCCTACCTGAAATATTAGGTGAAGACTTTGGTATCCAATACCTGGATCCACATTTGTTAGCTTTGGGAACCCATTTGCACAAGTTCATATCAACTAGTTTTCTAATCTGACAATGATTTGACATATGTCCATTCATACCACAATAATGACAGAAAGTATTAATAGTGCTATGTACAGCTGTATGAGAACGTGCAGTAGTGTGATATGATATACGTAGATGCTTGTAATAGAAAGTATGGTTGTGTGAAGCTTTAGCACGATCAATTTGGTAGGCATGATCGAAATACTATCAAATGGTCTGGTTGCAATCAAAAGTCATTAAGGACGATCCAAATCAAAATCGAGTTTAGCACGATCAATTTGGTAGGCACGATCATTGAATCATAATATAGGCATGTTTATGAATCTAATGAATAGGTTTAGATGATTTCTAGGTAGAGTAATAACGGTACGAAAAGTAAAAGGATAAAAGGAAGGGATCAAGAAATGAAAGGTTAAGAACTAATCAAATTTTAATCGAGAGTCTATGAAGTTGTGGAACATAAAAAGTTCAACAGTCACATGCCAAAAAGATGTAGTTTCTATAATATTTGAAAACCACAAGTATATCCAAAATCATTTAACCAAGCATCTATGCCTCGCCATTGTACATCTGGCTGGAGTAAACCCTTGATTTATGACTTAAGCATAATATGGTATCGAATACTCTATCGACTCTATCCAATATTGACATAATAATTCAAGGATTAAATAGGACAACCAAGACATAGTTTTAATAATATTCGACGACCCACACATACTTGAAATTACTTCAACTTAGGGATCATTTCTCACCAGTGTGCTGCTGGCTGCAGTGAACCCGTAGTCTCCATAATTCAAATAAATGTCGACAGTGTGCTGCTGTCTTCGCCATTGCGAGTCATCAAAAATTATTCCAACTATATCCCCAAGAATTTCAAAGGAGTCTCATAAGTCATACAAGTTGATAAAATAGAAAAAGAATGCAAGTATTTCTCCTTGAAGTACGGTATCGATTTTGGAGTTTCAGACGATTGATCAGGGAGAAATGGCCGAAGACAAGAGAGGTATAAAATTCAAGATCAAGGAAAATATGTATAAGGCATTATGTCTACCTACTAGGATTATATTCATACACAAGTATATATGTATAGCCTAGATAAATCCCCAAAATATCATTATAAGAGAGGGTTTTCCTATTTACAAAAATATAAATCTAAATAGAAATAATACATATATTATATATGTTTATGAGACTAAAATGGAGTACAAATATATATACATATCTATGTCTATATGGACGTCGTTGGTCGCAATACATGACTACTAGGGTTTAAGTTGGGTTCGGGTCCAATCCGGGCTGAATTGGTACAACCAGATTTTCTAAAAAATCATAAATAAATAACTAGTTAAATTCTTTATAGAGGTCAAGTCGCAACTTAGCCTGGTTTTTCTAGTTATGATACACCTATGGCTCGACCTTCTCTACCATGGCTAGAACATTAGTCAAGGCATACGACCACACTATCCGTGCCATAATTTTTAGTCATCTTGTACTCTAAATCTTAACCATGACTAAACTCTTCTATAATTATAATAAAATTCCAAAATCATAATTTAACTCAAATAAATAAAATTTTATTTTAAAATTTTCCAGGAATTGGGGTTACGGTCAAGAATTGGATTCCAGGAAGGCTTAAGTTGATGAGTAAATAGTCGACCCATCTTAGGTCATATCGTCGTATCAAAATGTAATAGTGGATCTATAAAAATCTTCCAAGTTATCTAAATTTAATAAATTACATGGCCTAATCCTTAACTACCCAATAATCAAATTAATAAGGGACTCCTACTCCTAGTCATTCTCCTAAATTATTCAATGCTAATTGTGAATGAGCATTTCCTAGTCGCAGGCTCGCAATAGTATGACTAACTTAAGTACTATCACGAGTTTGTACACTTTGCCAAAACTGACCTGCATGGGCTACCACAAAAACTTTTCACGACCCGCACCCACTTTTCGGATACGAGACGTATCCAAGCCAGCCTACGCCGCAGAGTCGGCGGTAGAACGTTGTCACGGCCAAGATGCTCAAAATCATAAAATATCATATTTATTGCTCATTCACATTATTAAATCAATTCTACAAATTATTACAAGATTTATATTTAAAGAAAAGTACAAAGTTCTTACAAGTAATGAAAATGTTATCACTTCTATCTAATTTCTAGGTTTTGGTCTGCAAGTACACCTGTATCTCCCAATGCTAAGTGAAGCCACAGCGAATCCTAAAAAAATATTGGTTTCCAGTCAGGAATGGAACGAGTACATTCTCACAACAATTTTAATAAATGACAAAATCCAAAAATTTATAAATAATAATGAAATACACGACGAAAAGATAAGCATAGAATCATGGCAAAAACTGAGCATGGTGAAAAAGACAAGTGAGTACCAAAATAGAGTAGACATGTAGCTAGCAATGTATATTGTAGAACCAGAAACTGTATCTATCTAGTGAGTTGAAATACTACTTCGACATATAAACGGCTAAGGGTAAATCTGGCACCCCGCACATGAAATATACGACTGCTATTAAGCACGAATAAGATTCGGCACCCCACACGTGAAGTGTGCAACTGCTATTAGGCACGAATAATTTTGGATTTGTCTACATGTCTAGAGTATTTCCCCGCCCGACTAGTACTTATGAATCCAAACAGGTCACGAACACGATAATAGATTGGTCACGAACAACATGTAAAGAATCCATAACTACTATCTTGTGTAACATCAGGTCTGTAATGCCTGTAGTTCGTATTACGTATCTTGGAATACGTGTACGTATTTGTTCTTGTATTGCATATCTCTTAGCTTGGCCCGGTTTATTTTGGGTTGGTTCGGCTAAACTTGGGTTGCCTTGGTTCGTCATGAACCAAGGGGAGAACCCCTACCTACCACCACCATCATCCTTTATTAACCCATTCCTTTAATTCTCTCTCTTCATTTACTTCTTCTTCTCCCACCATTACTTCTTCAACCACCAGGAGAGTGAGAGAGATAGAGCTTAGGCAAGTGCATCTTGCTTCATGGAGGAACATAAATTTTATTGTTCTATTCTCTTCTTCACAGCATTCTAAGACACTTTAGTGCTTGGCATTTTTCAATTTCTATGGCTAAATTCTTCTAGATCTAAGATTATAGTATTTTCGGATTTCTTGGGTTTTGATCTATTTAACTTTATTATTTCTAAGTTTTGATGGTTCCATGTTGTAGAGAATTTTGTTCTACCCCATTTTGACCTATGGAAGTCCAAATTTAGGCTTACGATGAAGGTTTTAGGGAGCTTAGAAGCTATGGGTTCCATGGCCATCCTTCTCAGATTTTCTGAGAAGATGGGTACCCACTTACCCAGCCGCATGAGATTTACTTGCTCAGCCGTATGGGTACCCACTTACTTAGCCGCATAGATGGGTACCCACTTACCCAGCCGCATGAGATTTACTTGCTCAGCCGCATGGGTACCCACTTACTTAGCCGCATAGATGGGTACCCACTTACCCAGCCGCATGAGATTTACTTGCTCAGCCGCATGGGTACCCACTTACTTAGCCGCATAGATGGGTACCCACTTACCCAGCCGCATGAGATTTACTTGCTCAGTCGCATGGGTACCCACTTACTTAGCCGCATAGATGGGTACCCACTTATCCAGCCGCATGAGATTTACTTGCTCAGCCGCATGGGTACCCACTTACTTAGCCGCATAGATGGGTATCCACTTACCCAGCCGCATGAGATTTACTTGCTCAGCCGTATGGGTACCCACTTACTCAGCCGCATAGATGGGTACCCACTTACCCAGCCGCATGAGATTTATTGACTTAGCCGCATGGGTACCCATCTACTCAGCCGCATAGATGAGTACCCATCTACTCAGCCGAATAGATGAGTACCCATCTACTCAGACGCATAGATGAGTACCCATCTACTGCCGCATGAGCCCCCAATTCACCCTTGGTCGTATAGTGTTTAATTTGGTTGTTTTTCTTGCCCTATTTGGCTGATTTATGGCTCGAATTTTTCCCAACTCCCAACATCAAAATTGTAGATCTTTTTCTTGGCTTCCAGAATATGTTATTAACTATTTATGTAACTTTTCTCATTTATAATATTGTAAGGATAGAACACGATAGTGGCCCGTCATGGCGCACTCTTGATAAATAACCCTGACATGATACACCTCGATATGCTGTTACGACAGCTAGCACGACATGACAAGTATGAAAGACCTGGACACCGTAGGCGATTGTGTTTGTACAAATAAATTAATACTGTCTTGCATCATGTCTAGGATGGAGATCCCTGAGTACCACGGTCAGGGGTGCCTACTGAAATTGACTAAGGCTAATTAACTAGAATGATTCATTAGTCATGAAGAGATTTCCAGCTACAGGCAATCCCGTTATCTGGGTACATTAAGTGGAATTGTAGCCTACCGATGAGTAGGGCACATTTCCAGCACACAGTCATGTGGTGCACCCTTTATAAACAGACATTCGACTCGGATAACCGGATGGTCTGCAGGACTTATGGCTGTTGGGATAATCTCATTGCATCTTGCTAGTAACTAGGCTGTGATAACCCTAGTTAGTTAAAAGTATCAAGCCGTACTCTTGATTGGCCGTGATTGATTGGATGAAGTTTATTCCAGCTTAGTCTTATCCTGATCCTGTGCAAGATTGGGACATGACACGATTATTGATGCTTGCCTTAACAATAACGATCAGGGGTCCAGTTCTGTTCAGGCGAAGGGTTACAACCCCGGTCCTTGTTTGGTTTAAGGGTTGTAACCTGGCTCCCGGAGCAGTTCTGTGTCCTCTCTTCGTTTATTGTCTTATTGCAACCCCATGCCATGCTCGTCGTATTCTTTTACCTTATTTCAATACCATGATTATTTATACTGGCCTTAGCAATAAAGATCAGGGGTCCAGTTCTGTTCAGACGAAGGGTTACAACTCCGGTCCTTGTTTGGTTTAAGGGTTGTAACCTGGCTTCCGGAGCAGTTCTGTGTCCTCTCTTCATTTATTGTCTCCACTATACCAATAGTATTTGAGACGAGTTTCTATTCAGGTGAAGGGTTACAACCCCGGTCCTTGTTTGGTTTAAGGGTTGTGACCTGGCTACTTGAATGGTTTTTTCGTACTCAGTTTACTGTTGTTATCTCTATTATTATCAGTTCTTTATTTATTATCTTTAATATTCTATTGTGATATGCTGGTTTTAGTTCCTAAGTGAAGCCTCCTTTGTGGTACTTGCTCTTTCTGGGGTTTGATCCAGCTGGTTTTGTGTGGCCAGATATCGGAGCAGCACCAGAGGATCCACCTGTCTTCCAGCCAGATGGTGACTACCAGGCGTAACACTGGCAACGAGTGGGTTTATTTTTGTTCTCCTACTTTATTGTAAAATTATTCTTTTGAGGAGTTTAGCCGGCGAGCACGTGTTAGCTCGTATTGCACCTTTAATTACTTTCTGCCTATGGGCTGTAACATGATTGACAAATCCTTGGATTGATCATGTATGACTGAAACTCTTGCTAGTCCTGACATTTTGTACGACTAGCTTCATGATCATCCGAATATGTAATATATGGGACGCCTTGCTATTATATATTTGGTGCTCTGATATCTTGTATACTGTTACTACTTGCTTGGGATTGAGACAATAGGCTTGTTCATGACCATAGGAGACTGTTGGCTTGTAGTTAAACCCTCATGTATCTAGACAGCCATGATCGTATAGCAAAGTGGGTGGCACTTCAATATACGTAGCTGGCTATGTACGCCCCCGCTCTCCAGTATTCTGGTTCTGGGGCGTGACATGGTTTAAGTGGTGGCCCATGCAGGTCTTGTAAATCAAGATATGTGAGGGTTTACCGAATAGATGTCTCAATCAGTATTCGCCCTTGATCTCTGCTCGTATCTTCAAATCCCTGAGAATCTTGACCTGATCACATGCTTGTATCGTTGATCTGTCATGGTCCTTCCTTATTGTTCCCTATGTCGTCTTCTTCAGCGGCATTGTTCCTGGACCTGTCGATCAGCAAGGCGGTGCACCTCCAGCGGACCAGCAGCAACTCGGAGATCAAGCCCAGCATTCCGGAGTCGCCTCCAGAGTCGAGCCTATTGGAGAAGAGCCACCAGTCCAGCCAGTTCAGCCTGCCGAGCCTGATGATGGCACTTTGGTGGGTCTCATCAGGTCCCTATTAGATTCCCAGGATTGTTGCGGAGATGCCTTGCACCAGACGGTGGCAGATGCTTTGACCAGAGGCGGTCATCAGGATAATAGCGCGGCCAACAGCTTCAAGCGCTTGAACCCTCCCTTCTTCGACGGCAGTGAAGATGCGATCGCTGCAGATGCATGGCTTCAGGACACAGAGGTGATTCTAGAAGCAGCCAGGACTCCAGAGAACGAAAAGGTGGCCGTGGTACGCCTGCAGTTACTAGATCTTGCCCGTAGCTGGTGGACAGCACAGGCCGAAGGATTAGTGGCCCCTATTTTATGGGCAGTATTCAGAGAGAGATTCCAGACCAAGTATTTTGATGCTGTAGCTCGGTATGATCTACAGACGAGGTTCACCAATCTGAAGCAGATGGGCAGGACAGTCGATGGATATGCGGCCGAGTTTTCCAGACTCAGTCGGTTTGCTCCCACCTTGGTGGCAACCGAGTATGATAGAGCCCAGCGATTCCAGCAAGGGCTTCACCTGGAGATTCTATTGGCAGTTGAACAGTTTGAGCATCAGACTTTTGATGCAGTCTTGAGAGCAGCTAGGAGGCATGAGTACACCTCCCAGAGGATCGTGGATAGGACCGGAGGTCGGAAGCGATCTCACGGTCAGATAAATCAGTCATCAGTACCAGCCCCGGCAGCCAGAGCTTTGACCATTGGAGCCCCGAGGCGGGCGACCTCAGTGACGTCGGTTCAGCATTCAGCCCCGATGCACCCTCAGCAGCAGAAGCAGAAGCAGTCTTCCGCAGTAGGATGTTCACACTGCGGGAAGCCAGGGCATGTGGTGTCCGAGTGTCGCAGAGCACAGGGTTTGTGCTTGGCTTGTGGTGCCCCAGACCACAGGATTAGGAACTGCCCGAACAGGGGGAGTTCATCCTCAGCCCTCACTAGTCCTTCGGTGAGAGGACCAGTACCAGTCCAGCAGCAGCAGCAGCTGCAGTACCCGTTCTCGAGGCCGTTGCCAACGCAGGCCCAGGCGTTCCAGCAGCAGAGACCGCAGCAGTATGCCCAAGCCCAAGCCCTGATCCAGAGTAGGCAGAGGAATTTTCAGCAGAGGGGACCCGCACCCAGAGGACATGATCAAGTGCTGGCTTTGACCATGGGAGAGGAAGGAATAGCACCAGGTGAGGTGGTGGCAGGTACTATTCTCGTCAACACCTTTCCAGCTTCAGTATTATTTGATTCTGGTGCCTCGCATTCATTTATGTCTGCACGATTCGCGACACGGGTAGGACTGGAGCCCGAGTCATTATCAGTAAGGCTCAATATACTTACTGGTAACGGACTTATGGGAGTAGATAGGGTATCGTGTCGGATCGTAGTTAGCGGTAGAGAATTCCACGCTAGATTAATAGAGTTTCCGATGGCCGATTATGATGTGGTCTTAGGGATAGATTGGTTGAGGGACCAGTATGCTAGGATAGACTGCCACATTGGCAGGGTTGTTTTTAGCATTCCAGGCGAGCCGGAGTTTTCCTTCTTCCGAGGTGAAGTTGAACCTTCTACTCCAGTATTGCGGATGGCAGTAGCAGCAGTGCAGTTACCCCGAATAGTAGAAGAGTTTCCAGATGTTTTCCCAGAAGAGCTTCCAGGGATGCCGCCAGAGCGAGAGATCGAGTTCACCATAGACTTGATTCCTGGGACAGCTCTAGTATCGGAGAGAGTCTACAGGATGGCGCCGTCAGAGCTAGAGATATTGTACAAGATGATTGAAGAACTCAGAACCAAAGGATTCATTCGTGCTAGTGGATCGCCTTGGGGAGCCCCGATGCTTCTTGTGAAAAAGAAGGATGGTACATCCAGGTTATGTATAGATTATCGTACCTTGAACTCAGTGACAATCAAGAACAGATACCCTCTCCCGAGGATAGATGACTTATTTGATCAACTCCAAGGGGCAGCAGTGTTCTCGAAGATCGACTTACGATCAGGATACCACCAGATCAGAGTCAGAGAGCAGGACATCCCGAAGAAAGCTTTTAGATCCCGGTATGGGCATTGGGAGTTCCTTGTTATGCCATTTGGAGCAACCAATGCGCCGGCTGTATTCATGGACCTCATGAATCGCATCTTCATGCCTTATTTGGATCAGTTCGTGATTGTGTTCCTAGATGACATCCTGGTCTACAGCAAGAGTGAGGCGGAGCATGAGCAGCATCTCAGAATTGTCCTCCAGATTCTTCGAGAGCACCAGTTGTATGCCAAGTTTAGTAAATGTGAGTTCTGGCTCGATCGCATTTCGTACTTGGGTCATATCATCACCCGAGGAGGAGTTGAAGTAGATCCCCAGAAGATTGTGGCCATTGAATCGTGGCCGGTGCCCAGCACAAATGCAGAAGTTCGTAGTTTTCTTGGATTGGCCAGTTACTACCGGCGATTTGTTTCAGACTTTGCTCGGATCTCAACGCCATTGACCCAGTTGACCCGTAAGGATGTACAGTTTGCTTGGACAGCAGAGTGCCAGGATTCTTTTGAGAAGTTAAAGCGAGGCTTGATGACGGCTCCTATTCTTACGCTTCCAGATGGAACCGGAGGATTCTCTGTGTATTATGATCTTCAGGCAGAGGCTTAGGATGTGTTCTGATGCAGCATGGGAATGTAATAGCTTATGCGTCACGACAACTTCGTGATCATGAGAGAAATTACCCAACCTATGACTTAGAGCTGGCAGCTGTAGTGTTTGCACTTAAGTTGTGGAGGCACTACTTGTATGGGGACAGGGTAGGGATTTTCACCGATCACAAGAGCCTGAAGTATGTTTTCACCCAGAAGGATCTCAATATGCGTCAGAGAAGATGGCTAGAGCTGCTAGTGGATTATGATGTCAACCTGCAGTATCACCCAGGAAAGGCCAACGTTGTTGCAGATGCATTGAGCAGGAGAGCCGAAGTTTATTTCCTAACAGCACAACCAGAGCTGTTAGCCGATCTTCAGAAGATGGGAATAGAAGTTGTCCTCCCTTCCAGTTTGGCATTGATGGCCAGCATGCAAGTTCAGTCTACTATAGTCGAGAGGATCCAGATGGCGCAGTCAGCAGATTCAAAGCTTCAGCGACTCAGAGCAGAGTGTGAGGCAGGACGAAGACCAGAGTTATGTATCCATGAAGACGGTACCCTTCGACATGGAAAGCGTCTTTGTGTACCCAGTGGAGATATCAGACAGGAGATCATGACAGAGGCTCACAGTTCGCAGTATTCCATCCATCCCGGTGGCACGAAGATGTACCGTGATATCTGCCAGCACTTTTGGTGGAATGGCATGAAGAGGGAGATAGCTCGGTTTGTCTCTCGGTGTTTGATTTGCCAACAAGTTAAAACTGAACATCAGAGGCCGGCTGGACTTCTTCAGCCCTTGTCGATCCCAGAATAGAAGTGGGAGCATGTGACCATGGATTTTGTGACCGGATTGCCTCGATCCCCAGCTGGTAGAGATGCTATCTGGGTTATAGTTGATCGGCTCACGAAGGTGGCTCACTTTCTTCCGTTCAGAATAGGTCAGTCGACGGCTCAGCTAGCGGAGATGTATCTTCAGCAGATTATCAGATTGCACGGAGTACCAGTCAGTATCACCTCGGACCGAGATTCAAGATTCACGTCGCACTTTTGGCGTAGCTTACAAGAGAGTTTGGGGACTCATCTCCAGTTCAGTTCAGCGTATCATCCACAGACAGATGGCCAGTCAAAACGCACGATCCAGACTCTTGAAGACATGTTGCGGTCCTGTACACTTGCATTCGGTGGTTCATGGGAAGATCACTTGCACCTGGTAGAATTCTCGTACAATAACAGTTTCCAGGCCAGTATCCATATGGCACCGTTCGAGGCATTGTATGGTAGGAAGTGCAGATCCCCGCTAGCCTGGGATGATGTTGGAGAGAGACAGATGCTCGGTCCAGAAATAATTGCCCAGACAGTTGAAAGTGGTCAGGAGAGTCCGAGATCATCTTCGAGTTGCACAAGATCGCCAGTGTCATTGAGCCGATTCTCATCGGCGACCCCTTGAATTTTCTGTCGGCGACCATGTATTCCTTAGGATCTCGCCTACCCGTGGCGTCATTCGTTTCGGCGTACGGGGCAAGCTTAGTCCTAGGTATATAGGACTGTTTGACATTCTGGAGCGAGTAGGAGATGTATCCTATCGTCTCGCTCTTTCGCCGTCGCTAAGCGAGGTGCATGACGTGTTCCATGTATCCCAATTACGACGGTATATCCCGGACCCGAGCCACATCCTGGATCATTCAGAATTGGTTGTTGGTACCAACCTTTCGTATGAGGAGAGGCCCGTGTCTATATTAGACCGAAGAGAGAAGACACTCAAGAAAAAGACTATCAAGTTAGTCCGAGTTGCTTGGGGTCATCACTCTTTGGGTGAGTCAACATGGGAGCGTGAAGATGACATCCGATCGCGATATCCCGACCTGTTTGACTCATGAGGTATAATGTCTTTCTTATGCCTCATGCCATCGATTCCTTGCTTGCATGATTGATTGTTTGTCTAGTTATAACTTGCTTGTGATTAGTATAGCTTGTCCTTGCCACTTTAGCCTCTTGATTAAATTCTGAGGACGAAATTCTTTTAAGGTGGGTAGAGTTGTAATGCCTGTAGTTCGTATTACGTATCTTGGAATACGTGTACGTATTTGTTCTAGTATTGCATATCTCTTAGCTTGGCCTAATTTATTTTGGGTTGGTTCGGCTAGACTTGGGTTGCCTTGGTTCATCATGAACCAAGGGGAGAACCCTACCTACCACCACCATCATCCTTTATTAACCCATTCCTTTAATTCTCTCTCTTCATTTACTTCTTCTTCTCCCACCATTACTTCTTCAACCACCAGGAGAGTGAGAGAGATAGAGCTTAGGCAAGTGCATCTTGCTTCATGGAGGAACGTAAATTTTATTGTTCTATTCTTTTCTTCATAGCATTCTAAGACACTTTAGTGCTTGGCATTTTTCAATTTCCATGGCTAAATTCTTCTAGATCTAAGATTATAGTATTTTTAGATTTCTTGGATTTTGATCTATTTAACTTTATTATTTCTAAGTTTTGATGGTTCCATGTTGTAGAGAATTTCGTTCTACCCTATTTTGACCTATGGAAGTCCAAATTTAGACTTACGATGAAGGTTTTAGGGAGCTTGGAAGCTATGGGTTCCATGGCCATCCTTCTCAGATTTTCTGAGAAAATGGGTACCCACTTACCCAGCCGCATGAGATTTACTTGCTCAGCCGCATGGGTACCCACTTACTTAGCCGCTTAGATGGGTACCCACTTACCCAGCCGCATGAGATTTACTTGCTCAGCCGCATGGGTACCCACTTACTTAGCCGCATAGATGGGTACCCACTTACCCAGCCGCATGAGATTTACTTGCTCAGCCGCATGGGTACCCACTTACTTAGCCGCATAGATGGGTACCCACTTACCCAGCCGCATGAGATTTACTTGCTCAGCCGCATGGGTACCCACTTACTTAGCCGCATAGATGGGTACCCACTTACCCAGCCGCATGAGATTTACTTGCTCTGCCGCATGGGTACCCACTTACTTAGCCGCATAGATGGGTACCCACTTACCCAGCCGCATGAGATTTACTTGCTCAGCCGCATGGGTACCAACTTACTCAGCCGCATAGATGGGTACCCACTTACCCAGCCGTATGAGATTTATTGACTTAGCCGCATGGGTACCCATCTACTCAGCCGCATAGATGAGTACCCATCTACTCAGCCGAATAGATGAGTACCCATCTACTCAGACGCATAGATGAGTACCCATCTACTGCCGCATGAGCCCCCAATTCACCCTTGGTCGTATAGTGTTTGATTTGGTTGTTTTTCTTGCCCTATTTGGCAGATTTATGGCTCGAATTTTTCCCAACTCCCAACATGAAAATTATAGATCTTTTTCTTGGCTTCCAGAATATGTTATTAACTATTTATGCAACTTTTCTTATTTATAATGTTGTAAGGATAGAACACGATAGTGGCCCGTCATGGCGCACTCTTGATAAGTAACCCTGACATGATACACCTCGATATGCTGTTACGACAGCTAGCACGGCATGACAAGTATGAAAGACCTGGACACCGTGGGCGATTGTGTTTGTACAAATAAATTGATACTGTCTTACATCATGTCTAGGATGGGGATCCCTGAGTACCACGGTCAGGGGTGCCTACTGAAATTGACTAAGGTTAATTAACTAGAATGATTCATTAGTCATGAAGAGATTTCCAGCTACAGGCAATCCCGTTATCTGGGCGCATTAAGTGGAATTGTAGCCTACCGATGAGTAGGGCACATTTCCAGCACACAGTCATGTGGTGCACCCTTTATAAACAGACATTCGACTCGGATAACCGGATGGTCTGCAGGGCTTGTGGCTGTTGGGATAATCTCATTGCATCTTGCTAGTAACTAGGCTGTAATAACCCTAGTTAGTTAAAAGTATCAAGCCGTACTCTTGATTGACCGTGATTGATTGGATGAAGTTTATTCCAGCTTAGTCTTATCCTGATCCTGTGCAAGATTGGGACATGACACGATTATTGATGCTTGCCTTAACAATAACGATCAGGGGTCCAGTTCTGTTCAGGCGAAGGGTTACAACCCCGGTCCTTGTTTGGTTTAAGGGTTGTAACCTGGCTCCCGGAGCAGTTCTGTGTCCTCTCTTCGTTTATTGTCTTATTGCAACCCCATGCCATGCTCGTCATGTTCTTTTACCTTATTTCAATACCATGATTATTTATACTGGCCTTAGCAATAAAGATCAGGGGTCCAGTTCTGTTCAGGCGAAGGGTTACAACTCCGGTCCTTGTTTGGTTTAAGGGTTGTAACCTGGCTCCCGGAGCAGTTCTGTGTCCTCTCTTCGTTTATTGTCTCCACTATACCAATAGTATTTGAGACGAGTTTCTATTCAGGTGAAGGGTTACAACCCCGGTCCTTGTTTGGTTTAAGGGTTGTGACCTGGCTACTTGAATGGTTTCTTCGTACTCAGTTTACTGTTGTTATCTCTATTATTATCAGTTCTTTATTTATTATCTTTAATATTCTATTGTGATATGCTGGTTTTAGTTCCTAAGTGAAGCCTCCTTTGTGGTACTTGCTCTTTCTGGGGTTTGACCCAGCTGGTTTTGTGTGGCCAGATATCGGAGCAGCACCAGAGGATCCACCTGTCTTCCAGCCAGATGGTGACCACCAGGCGTAACCCTGGCAACGAGTGGGTTTCTTTTTGTTCTCCCACTTTATTGTAAAATTATTCTTTTGAGGCGTTTAGCCGGCGAGCACGTGTTAGCTCGTATTGTACCTTTAATTACTTTCTGCCTACGGGCTGTAACATGATTGACAAATCCTAGGGTTGATCATGTATGACTGAAACTCTTGCTAGTCCTGACATTTTGTACGACTAGCTTCATGATCATCCGAATATGTAATGTATGGGACGCCTTGCTATTATATATTTGGTGCTCTGATATCTTGTATACTGTTACTAATTGCTTGGGATTGAGACAATAGGCTTGTTCATGACCATAGGAGACTGTTGGCTTGTAGTTAAACCCTCATGTATCTAGACAGCCTTGATCGTATAGCGAAGTGGGTAGCACTTCAATATACGTAGCTGGCTATGTACGCCTCCGCTCTCCAGTATTCTGGTTCTGGGGCGTGACAATGTCAAGAACCAATAAAATATCAATGTAAAGCACTACTACATACTTGATTCATAGAGATAATCAAATATGAAAACTATCAGAGATGTACTCCCTGAGGTCCTGTACTGGTGGAACGGATACTTCCGTTGGGTCCAGAATAGTCACGGATGTCGTAAGTACGCAAGACGCCCTCCAATGATGGAACTTACTGTGCCATTGGGTTCGAGATAGTCAGATTGGCTAGGTCCATGTGAAGGAGTCCAAATCGCAAGAAAATGAGGAGTATGATTAGTCAAGGCAAAAAATGTATAATCGAAGGAATTTACGTGACTAATACATACAACTTATATTTTGAAAATAATTACTATATTTAAAACTATATTCGTATTAGTCAAATATTTGTAGGAAAATATTTAGAAATCTAGAAACCATTTTAGGATTAAAACCTTACTTCGTCAAAACAACTTTTTAGTCAAGATTATATAAATACCTTTTTATTTGGAAACTATATTTGTTACAATTTTAATTTTTAGGAATATTATTTGGAGATATAATAATAACATCAATAAAATAATAAAAAATAAAAAATCATAACAATGCTAATCCTCATAATAACTATATATATATGTAATAGTAGAAAATATGTTAGTAAATACATAATAAAATAATTACCATTATTACTCTGTAGTATGGTCTTCTCATTTAATAAAATAATGATAAAGTCTTAATAATAATAATAATAATCAGTAAAAAAATGATAATAACAATATAACTATATTATGCTACATATGTATTTACTAACTATCGCATTATAATATTACTGTATTATATTATACGAAATAGTATAACGTACAAAAGCCCTTTTTTTCCACCCAACTTCCTCGGTTTTACCCAACCTGGATTTAAGGGCTTGTTTGGTAACCGGATTTTACTATTTGGATTTGGATTTGGAAATCCTCCAAATCCAAATCATGGATTTTACTATTCAAATCCAACTCCAAATCCAGCTCCAACCAAACATAGGATTTGGTTTTATGATTAATAATTAAATTATAGTTATGATCAATAATTAAGCTATTAATTAATTATGATTAATTATAGATATTATTATTTATAAAATTAATAATTAACGATTAGTAATTAACGATAGTAATTAATAATTGACGATTAGTTATTATTAATTATAAAATTAATAATTAATGATTAGTTAATTTTTAAATAAATAACGATTAATAATTAAAGATTAATAATTAATAATTAACGATTAATAACTATAAATTATAATTAACGATTAATAATTAATAATTAACAATCGATAATTTTTTATTAACGATTAACAATTATAAATTATAATTATTGATTAATAATTAATAATTAATAATTAATAATTAACGATTATTTAACTATAAATTAAATATTTTAAAAATAGTAATTATAAATTAATATTATTATGATTAGTAAATTATTAATTAAATTATTAGAAAATATGATTCTAATTGTGATTAAAATATTATTAATAATTAAATTAAAATATTATTAAATTATTGTGATTTAAATATTATAAAATATTATTAATTAAAATATTATTGTGATTTAAATATAATAAAATATTATAAAATATTATTAATTAAAATATTATTAATTAAAATATTATTGTGATTAAAATATAATTAAATATTATAAAATATTATTAATTAAAATATTATTGTGATTAAAATATAATTAAATTAACTAATTTTTTAATTAATAATACTAAACATAGGATATGACTATTAGTTAATATTATAATAATACTAAAAAATTATTAATTAATATTATAATAATAATACTAGTAAATTATGATTATTAACTAAATAATAAAATATTATTAATTAATATTATAATAATACTAATAAATTATTAATTATGATTATAACGAAATTAACTAATTTTTTTAATTAATAATACTAATTTTATTATTAATTAATAATACTAATAAAATAGTTAGTTTTTTATTAATTAACAAATTTTTAACGAAATTATTAAAGATTAACTAATTTTTTATTTACTAATTTTTAACAAAATTATTAAATAATAAATATTTTAACGAAATTATTAAAGAATAATTATTTTTTTCCTCCAAAATCCAACCAAATCTAAGTTTTGGATTTTGTCATACTTTCCATATCCAAATCCATCTCCAACCAAACATAGGATTCCATGGATTTGTCTCCAAATCCATAAAAATCCAAATCCCACCTCCAAATACGGTTTACCAAACGGGCCCTAATATGAAGTGATTGGGGAAAGAGTGTGAACAGAGGGGGGATAGAGAGGTTTTTAGGAAATTTTTGGAGAAGAAAAGGGAAGAAGGAGAGTGAGAGATAAGCGGTTGAGAGCTCACCGGAAAGAGGGAGAGCGGCGGAGCTCGGCGCTCGGGAAGTTGGCCATCGGCTCTAGGCGGGGCTCGCTCGAGATTGATGGCAGCACGAGAACTCGCGGAGGGGACGGCGGATGAAGCACGGGACACAGTCGTATGTGCCAACGGCACACGAGGAGGACGACGTGGAGAGCTGTTACTGCGGTGCCGGCGGTGCAATGCCGCGAGCGGCGTGCGTAGGAGCTGTCCATCAGGTTGGGTGGAGATCTCCACGGGGAAGACCATGACAGACGACTGGCGCTCGGCGGCATACACGCGGCGCTGGAAGGGGCACGCTGATGAAGGCTACGACGGATCACTGCGCACGGGCGTAGAGCTTGGTAGGGGTCCCGTCGAAGCGATTGCGACAGCCGGGAGCGGAGGAGCCCGGTCGATCTGGATTGGGTAGAGCTGGCGTTGGGCGCAGAACCGGCCCCAGATCTGGTAATCTCCGGCCAAGACGGCGCTCGTGGATGCGCAACGGAGAGAGGTGCCCGTGCCGCCTGGTCTGCGGGAGCTCTCCGCAGTGGTCGGGATTCTTAATATTTGTTGTATAATTGGGTGGTGTCCAGATATTAGACACGTGATCCCCCTTCCATTTTCGTGCTCGTGTCAGATTCGGACACGAGGATGTATTCTGATGTAATAAACTGGTGGAGAATGGTGGATATTGACACGAACACGGATGCCCGGGGTCGGACTCGAGGCTGGACACGATAATTGTTATGGCGATGTCTGTGGCAATGGTGGGGGAGCCGTTGTTCGGTTGGGGTCGCCGACGAGGTATGAGGTCAGCCCGTGGCGTCCGGGTCTCTAGCGGGGATGGTAATGATGATAGCGATGGGGCGGTGACCATGATGATGTGCCTATGATGAAAGCAGGGGTGGCGGAGGGTGATGAACTTGCAGGGATACAAACATATAAAGAACGAGAGAGATGAAGGCCTGGCATAGATGTAGAAAGGAATTTCCATATATAGTAGAGTAATAGGCTTTGAGGGTCGGTTAGGAATAGATAATGATTTGTTTTTAAACATTTTTTTAGTGGATAGACTAGGGTTTGCTATAGATATGAGCAATAGTTAGATAAAAATTGATTGCACAATCAAGTGGAGATAGGCATACGTTGAAGTAGATATGGCTAAAATAAATTCATAATCCTTGATGGATAATTTTTCGCATAAACTTGAATAGGAATTGAATATGAAATTAATCTAATCTCAAACTATATACGATCGCTATAATAATACAAATATTATTCTATTCATATCTCATGAATTCAATCCTAAATCAATAAATGATTTACAAAATCATTTAAATCTCTGTTTGATATTATCATATAAATTAATTTATATGTATTCAACCCTAATGGTTTAAAATATAATCCATATTATCAAATACTAATTAAAACATATTTTTATAAATTCAATCTTAAATGTTATCACTTGGTGATAGATCATATGTTTTCCATAAATCCAAAAATCCAAAAATCCTAATGAATTAATTTAGCAACAGTCCTCCTTAAATATTTATTTGATAAAAATAATTATGTGTTTGTTTTATACAAATCTAAAGAAAATTCATTTCTAACACTCTATAAAATCTTAAATAAACAAAAGTAAATTAAAATATATTAAAATTTAAATATTTCGGAAAGGGGGTTTACAGCAATCAAGTGCTTCATGCAATCTAGACTTAAGTGTGGACATCTCAGTAGAATTATCAAAAGGAGAAGTATTTTCAGCATCATTCAATAAGCAAGTAAGCTTTTCATTCTTGTGCTTATAGGATAGAATATCCTTTCTAGATTGTTTATACTTATCTAGAACCTTCGTGTAATCAGTAAATAAATCATGGAAAGCATCAGATAATTCATCATAAGAGAATTCATTCTCTTCAAGAAGGGGATTATTCTGTACCTCGCTAGATAATGTCATTGTGCATATATTTGCAGCTTGACGAGGTCTATCTTCTTCTTCTGAGTTGTTTGCTTCACTTTTGCACCATATGCTCGTGGTAGCGTACTTGTGAGATGATGGTCTTCCTTCGTTTGATCGTTCATAGTGACTTTCCTTTCTAGCAGTAGTACAATCTTCTTTGATGTGACATATCTTCTTGCAGTTATCACATACAAGATTTTCTTCACATATAGGATTATGTTGAATCTTAAATCTTGATGCCATCATACACACGTTTGTATCATTTTGATGACTATCCTTCTCTCTGGAGTTGCTAGTTTTGCTTTCGTACCTGCACTCATAAGTAGCTTCAAGAAGTTTCCAAATTTTATGAGATATAGTACAAGTAGAAATAAGATTGAATACATTAAAGTCTACAGCACAATAGAAAGCATGCATTGCTTTTGCGTCAAGGCTAGCTAACATCTTCTCTTCCTTTATGTAACTATAGTAAGGCTTGTTAATAATAGAGGAGGTAAGAATAAAGGTGATAGTAGGCTTTTTGTAGCCATTGCAAACAATTAACCATAAGTCTAGAGGCTTCAGGTTGAAGCTCATCTGTGTCTTCCAAGAAGTATAGTTCATTTCATCAAATAGTGGAGGTCTATTTGTGAACTGTCCTTCACTTATGAATATTGAATTCATGGCTGCCATATGTATACTCTCCAGAGTGCATTTGAATATAACCTGTTCTGATACCAATTATAGGAGCAATTGGTATAAGCAGTAATATCTATATAACGAGCACCCACTCTGATACCAATTGTAGGCAATTGGAATCAAGGGTTAACAATTGATAATAAGGATCTACTCTAAGGATGTTAAGCCAGATAATAGAGTCCTTGCTCTAATAACAATTGTAGGACAATTGGAATGATCAAGCAAGACCTATATAAAGAGAACCCACTCTGATACCAATTGTAGGACCATTGAGCACTACTAGAGGGGGGGTGAATAGAGTGCGTATGTGCAGCAAAATAATAATCACCACTTAAAAATATTTATGGCAGTGACTAAACAAATATGAAGCATATAGTATATAAGTAAATGTGTAAAGTAAATGAGTTGAGAAGAGCAAACGTAAACACCAAGGTTTATACTAGTTTTTCTCTGAAAGGACTAGTCCAGTCTCGAGCACTCAACCCGATATTGAGTCCACTATTTGAAATAGAGATTACACCACGTGTTTTGCTCCGAAGAACACGCCAACTTCACCACCGTTATGATATTATCCGAAGCCCACGAACAAACTTTAACACCTTTCTGAAGAAAGCTTTTATGCTCCAAGCTTGTACAACTCAAATACTTCTAATCGAAAACCACCGGCATTTAGAAGAATAGGAGTTGTCATGGGAAATGGAAGATTTAAAGCTCTTGATAAATATGAAAACTATAGAATAGATAGAGAAGATGAAGAAGGATTGAGTGTGATTAGAAATAACAAAATCTTCTCTATTTATAGGAATTTTTAAGACAGAGTTCGGGCAGAACTCGGTAGGGTTAACGTTCATAATTTTGAACGTTGCAGATTCAAAGGAGTAGGAATTTGCTGCTGACTAGGAGAAATTCAAGTGGACCGAGTTTGGACCGAGTTCGAGCAGAACTCTGGCTGAGTTCGGTTCCTTTGGTTCTGGTTCAATCTAAGTTAGTTTTTGGTTCAATTGGATTTGGTTCGGTTTAATGAATGAATCAAGATATGTTGAGATAGACTTCTAATTGCCAGTGATCCCGACTCACAAATAATCTAGACTCAATAAATAGAAAAATACAGAATAAATATGAAAACCAATAGCCCATATGATGATACCTTTTTTTTGACATTGAAGAATCATTTTTCCTTGACAGCAATCGTCCAAAGATAAACAAAAAAATCTTCTTGTATAATGTCGTCTTTGGTCCATCATTAATTCTTTATTGCATATGTCCTGCTTTGACAAAGCTTGATCATGCTTATTGCATGTCTTACAAGAACATATTAGACGAACAAAGCAATATGATACAAGCATAGCAATATTGATATAGTGAACATAAGGACAATGCTATATTTAAGTAGCGACAAGATATATAGTGATTATATGAATATTAGTGACTTCGATAGTTAAACTTAATTGATTAGTCATATTCAAAAATATGATGTAATCATTGGGCTAACAGTGATGTCTGTTTCAGCATCAAGAGACAATTACGGGAGTTTGACTTTTGTGCTCACTGAGTGATTGGATATTGTTTGTTCTACATGCTACCACCAGGAAAGTATACCTTGCTAGCTTGTACAGTATATTTTATATGCATGATTATTACTTATGGGTAGTCAAACTTAGACATTTTTCTTATCCCATGTATAGTTTTACTTCTCCTGTTTATAGTCTTACTTTTACATATTTCTAGTTTACATGTGCATTCATGATTTATGTTATGAGTTTCTTATTTGTTATATTGCTTTAGTTTCATATGTGTCCCTTGATCTAGTTGTCTAGTCCTACACACTTGTTCCCTTCACTTGAGTAGATGTGACTTGATTTGACATCACTTGACTTAACTTGAGTAGGACTTGATGTAACGCTCCAGTCCTAAAATACGTAGGACTAAGTACGTAGACATGCCAGCTGTACTATACGAAGAATACACCAATATATGGTAATCCCCGAATTAGTACATAAGCTGTAATAATAGTACATGATAAGCCACAATAATATAACTAAATCTCATCCACAGCTCAACACAGAGAATATAATAAGTCCACTAAAATAAGATAAATGATGATATCAAAATATAGCCGGGTAGACATTCCCACCCAAACAGCTATGGAAAATAGTCTCAAGTAAATGGAGTCCAACCTCCTCAAACAGCAAGAAAGAATGATAAAAAGATGTCCAATACATGGTCTCAGATAGTAAAGAATAAAACTAAGTATGAGCGGGAGATGCCTCATCACCGATGTATGCTGGATCCAATGCGGCACCGTACTCCTCTGGATAGTCCTGCTCGTCTAATCCTGGAGAGATCACCAGGTCCTCAGAGGGACGTAACAAGATATAGAAAACATGTCAAGTAACTGAATGTGTAAAAATATGCAACTATGACTCCACAGGATCTCCTAACCGTCTATGTGAGATGCACTTTAGAGGACAACGTTCCACGCAGGAGCTTAGGTGTTCAGCATAGATGGAGAGAGAGTAGTAGTAGGTAGCGCTTATAAGAGACACTATCAACTATGGGCAGAAAGTAGTTCTCATACGAGAACTATCGGCCCCGGGGCAGTAAGTAGTGCTCATCCGAGACACTATCGGCCTAAATCTATGTGTGTGCTGAACATGTAGCCCCTACGCTAATAACTGTCCCCTCCCCCCAACTGCTCCTGTCCAAGATGTATCCACAGCCTGTCCAGTTGGCAACTGCTACGGCTTCTAACTCACACTCTAGTAGCAGTTACCTCCTAACCGTCGCACGTCCCGTACGTATCGATGGCCAGTCGAGTACGCAGGTTCGTGTCCTATATAACTCACTCATCACGTGATACACATGTGTCAAGGCCATAGGGGATATGAAAATACCCTCACATACTCATAGGGTAGTCAACTGACACAAGGTCGACATGCAAATAAAGACATAAATAAATATAACGACTAAATGTAGCCGCTTGCACCCAAGTGTGACTTGGACGCCTAATAGAAACAAAATGACAAATAAGAGAAAGAAATATTCAATAATAAAATATACTGAAAATAAATGAGCACAATCAGAATCTATGGCAAGGTATACTTGCCTGCGGTGCGAGAAAGGCAATCCAAGAGTAGCAAGTGTCAGCACCAAAACTCACAAATCACAGATGACTCCAAACGCTGAAACAAATATCAAAAATGATCTCGGTGAAGAAGATATACCTAGGAAACGTCTGTCCGAAAGTCCAATTCTGGAACAGGGGCAAAATCGTAATTTCGAGTCAAAACGATGTCCGTCGTTGGACCTGTTTTGCACCGAAATGCGTGCCAAGGTCAATGGTCTCTAAAGTCATCAAACTACATGTCTACGGATTCAGTTTGAGGTGAGGAACTCAACGGTATGTCCAGTTTTGGATTCTGATGAGCCGTGAACAAATTCGCCCGTTTGAGTGGATCGCGGGCCCGACAAAAAGGGGTTCCGATTCGACCTTCTCAGAATCGAACCAAACTTGGCACACATGACCAAAATTTCGATTCGGACCTGTTGGCGTAAGTTTCGTCTCGATTTGACGATTGTACACGAAGTTATGGACAAGTTTGCAAAACGTCGATACGGGGGTATCTCGACGGA